>JAAGEH010000022.1:14136096-14324007 GCA_011751065.1 Lasiurus cinereus
ATAGGATAAAGTTACATTTATAGTAAAATGAAGGAAGAACTTATTGCAGAGTTTGGGCTCTGTCTGTCTCATCATCCTTTTAGCATATTAAAAAAAGCTGAGAATTAAATTGTTTCAGGTTTTCAGACTGAGAACCTACCGTGACAATCCGGCAAGATTCTGGCTCTTAGGGTCGCAACAGCACCCTAAAAAGTGCCCCCCACCTTTTTTTGGTTCATCCTGGGGTTGACTTGTTTGAGTCTGAGAGGGCCGTAGCTGACCCAGGAACTGGTGGGTAAAGGCAGTGGTGGGTCTGAGAATGGGCTCATTTCCTCTTAAGGGAGGTCAGGAAACTTACTCGGAAAAATGAGGCTTGAGTTATATTTTCTGGGTGAATATGGATATTTAAGGCAAAAGGGACTGCTTTTGAAAAGGCAAAGGGTAATGAAAGCACTTGGCGAAGTCAGGGATCTGTGAGTGGATGAGAATGACTAAAGCACTATGTGCTAAGGCTGAAGGCTTATTTTATCACTAGAGGCCTGGTGCATGAAATTTGTGCATGGCGGGGGTGGTGGTGGTGGTGGTGGTGAATTATCCTTTAGCCCAGCCTGCTTCCTCTCCAATTTGGGATCCCTTGAGGGATGTCCCATTGATCCAGGTAGGATTGGGCCTAAATGGACAGTCAGACATTCCTCTCACAAGCCAGGACTGCTGGCTCCCAACTGCTCACCAGCCTGCCTTCCTGATTGCCCCGAAAAGCTTCTGCCTGTCAGCCTGATCACCTCCTAACCACTCCCCTGCCAGCCTGATAGATGCAAACTGCTCCCCTGCCAGCCCATTTGCCCCTAACTGCCTTCCTCTGTGGGCCTGGTTACCCCTAACTGCTCCTCCCCTGCAGGCCATCTTGTGGTGGCCATCTTGTGTCCACATGGGGGCAGGATCTTTTGCCCATGTGGGGGCAGTCATCTTGTGTGTTGGAGTGATGGTCAATCCGCATATTACTCTTTTATTAGATAGGATAGAGGCCTGGTGTATGGGTGGGGAGGCCAACTGGTTTTCCCTGAAGGGTGTCCTGGATCAGGGTGGGTGTTCCCTTGGGTTGTGGGGTGGCCTGGGTGAGGGGCCTGTGGTGGTGTTCAGGCTGGCCATGCCTCCCAGTGACCCAAGTGGAGGCCCTGGAATCTGGGATTTATTTATCTTCTACAATTGAAACTTTGTAGCCTGGAGTGGAGCCAAGCCTAATGCTAGCACAGCCATTAAAACTTTGTTGTTTAAATGGAGGTCTGGGGCAGCTAGGGTGTGCAGAAAGTTTGGCTTCCTCCATTGCCAGGGGCAACCCAAGCCTCTCTCCTGCTCTCTCTGTGGCCATAGCCATCTTGGTTGAGTTAATTTGCACATTTGCTCTGATTGGCTGGTGGGCATGGCTTGTGGGTGTAGAGGAGGTATAGTCAATTTACATATTACTCTTTTATTAGATAGGATTTTAAGATAACATGCAGTCGAATAAAATGATCACAATTTGGCAGTCCCAGCCTGCCTTTCCCAAGGGAGGTCAGCTTGATTTTCATCATAGTCATGGGATGTCTATTTTCAATGTTCTAAGAATAGCCCTTGGTTTTAGGGTGAAACTGCCTTACACTCAGCCGCTCACTGATTCCTTCCAACCCAGATCCTATTCCTTCTCAGCATCTCTTTAGCAATACTTTCTTCCTTGGGCCTTTGCTCTCCTGAACCACATGAATGCTGGTCATAAGTGATGGCATCATCTGATTATTGGAAGCTTCTTTTTCTTCCTCAGTGGAAGCTAAACTAAGTGGTGCATCTTGCAATAAATGCATTTTTAGGTTTGGTGAATTATTTTTTCGTTGGTTGATGTACTTATTTCTCCAAACTCACTGAAGCAACACTGCCCTCAGGCTTTAATTTGACTTTTTCTAATTTCTCTTGTTTTCTATTCTTGCTCTGATCACAGTTATCAACTTAAACGGATTTCAGTTATCCTATTTGTCAATAATCATGAAATTAGCGCACTAAAGTCTCATTTTACTTTTTAAAAAAATATATTTTAATGATTTTTTTTTACAGAGAGGAAAGAAGAGGGATAGAGAGTTAGAAACATCGATGAGAGAGAGAGAGATATCGATTAGCCACCTCCTGCACACCCCAACTGGGGATGTGCCTGCAACCAAGATATATGTCCTTGACCGGAATTGAATCTGGGACCTTTCAGTCCGCAGGCTGACACTATCCACTGAGCCAAACCAGTTTCGGCTCATTTTACTTTTGATAACCCTTTGCTTCCTAGTGATTTATAGATTAGAATTCAACAAGCAATAATTTTTAAGAGGATATTTTAAAATAGTGAAAAAATAGAAATAGATTAAATAACCAACAATAAGAAATTTTTAATAAATCATAACATATTAGTCATGCTAGAATTCTACCTACCATGAAAAATTATGTTGGCTAATAGATACACACATGACAGAAGAAAATGTTCATGGTTTATTACTATATCAAAAAAGCAATGAGAAACAGGTTAGGTAAATGATTCTGCTAATGTTAAAATACATACAGATACATGCACGAAATAAGAGTTTTGCTTTTTTTGTGTGCTTTTCTCTTTTTTAAATTAATACAGTGAACTGATATTGTTTTTATAATAGAGATTATGTTAAATTCACTACACATATTTGAGAAGTAGGAAATTCTTTGCTGTGACATTTTAGGGTCAGGCAGGACTTCTTCAACTTTTACTGGAATTTTTTGGCCCTAAGACCAGAAATTAAGAGCCTTTGCAGACTGTTTCCTGAAGACAGGGTAAGAGCTGTGGCTGAGGAAAGCCAAAATGATTCTGAGCTTTGCAAAAACGGTATTGAAACCAGAAGTCACTGCTCTGTCCTCCTTAAACCATAATGCCAACATGTTCTACTCACTGACTCTTAAATAAAAATAATAGAACGGCTCAGCCCCTTGATCCTACTCATGGATGACATTCTGTCTGTGATTATAGAGGGTTTCTCCTGCTGAAATATAGAGGCTGAGGAATTACATGCTACCTAGTTATGAAGTGTCCAGAGGTGAATTGGCTAAAACATGGATATGATATTCAACTCCTTCCCCATGAGAAACAAAGAACTTCCCTAGAAGCATGAAATGGGTAGTTTTAGAAAAGAATTTAAAAGGACACACTCTACAGAGCCATTAATTTCTTCTGTAGAGAGTATTGCCTTCTGAAGGTGGTACAGGTGGGTCACACAAAAGCTTATGTCAAGTTAGTGGACTTGGGAGTCATGTCCTTAGCCTGGTGGCTCCCAACCTTTCTGCTCTTGTGACAAAATATTGGAAACACATTAGATATGATTAAAGAGCTCAAGATAGCCCTTAATGAGCCAGGAGTTATTACAATGCAACCAACAATAGCAGTATGTTGTCTTTTAGATTCTTACACTGAATATGTGCTCCTTCTTTGAAACTTACCTCTGCTCCTATTATGGACTGAATGTTTGTGTCCACTCTAAATGTATATGTCAAAACACTAATCTCCAATGTAGTGGTATTCAGTGGTTGGGTCTTTAGCCTTATGTGTAGATGAGGTCAGAGAGCTCACAGCCCCGGGCTATGTGCACCTTCAGTCTGACCTGAAGTTACACCTCATATTTTTGCAAAACAAATATTTGTAAAGCAAGTAAATGAGATATTCTTGTCATTTCAGAAGTCTCATTGTCAGTAGGATATTTTCTTTGGTTGTATATCTGGAAGTCTCTGGGATTATGACAATCCATCCATTCTCCTTTCCTACTCTGAGGGCCTAACCCGCTGTATAAAATGAGAAAACAGGGGAGGGTGAGAAATGTCACGTTCAGGTGAGAGGACATGGGGGGAGACCACCAATTAGAGGAGTCTTCAGGTTAGAACAGCAACTTATTGTTGGCTGCATGCTGAAGTCTAACTAGATGCTAAAACAGTCGATCAAATGAAAAGTTTGTGTGTATGTATGTATTTGCATCTAGGTTAGGTTTTATACTGATGCCCTCGCAGATTATGCTCTCAGGCTATGGTCCTCATAGGATTATGACAATTCTAATGGAGTAGAATGTGTCTGCTGTGTGTGAAGGTGAGGGTGGAATGCATGTATAGGTTGAAAAAATTCCCTGGGTGATTCTGATTCCCCATATCGCATGAGAATTACTCCTTTAGAGAATTGTCACCTTGCTTTTTCTTCCTCACTAAAGGCATTTTGATATCATTTCTCTGGATCTCTTTCATCACATCCTGGACTCATCACCTTCTGAGATCATTATCGGAGGGAACAAAACCCAGTTCATTAATATGCTAATGATTCACCAATTGCCTGATTTTGCAGAGCAGTCTCTGGCTATAAGAGAGGCAGGCAGCCATGTGTTTTTGTTAATTAAGTGCTAAATCCCAGTGGACAGACAATTTCCAAATCCCTAAGCTTCTTTAAGTCTTTCTCACCAGTTAGGCTGAGGTTTAGTTTTGCCAGCTGGAGATTCCCAGAGTCCTTGATGCTCATGGTACAGCCTGGGGAAGGGTGGGACAAGGCCTAGAGGACCTGGGAAGGGTTCATTGGAAAGGAGCAACAGGCAACCCATTCAAGGAGAGGCTTGAACCTATGGCTGATCAGAAAGTGTTTAGATATATAAAGGAAGACTAGGGATCTTGGATCAAGCCTGAGAGAAGTCCCATATTCTCTCTTCACTTCATGAGACAAGCAGTAGACTCTATTCAGGAGCAGGAGTGATAAATGCTAAAGGTCGAAACCCCCATAGAGGTCACTTGGTGTGTCAGCTTTCTATTTGCTATGGTAACAAGTTACCACAAGTTACACTTGGCGGTTTAGCACAACATGAACTTACTATTTTACAGTTTTGTAGTCAGAGGTCTGACACAGAAATTGCTGGTCTACAAAGACCAGCACTGTGTGTCATTTTTCAGGATATGGGAGAGAACTTGTTTCTTTCATTTTCCAGTCTCCAGAAGCCACCTATGTTCCTTGACTCAGAGATGCCTTTCTCCATCTTTAAAACTAGCAATATCAAATCTTTTGGGGTCTTTCTTCCACAGTCACATCATTCTTTGATTCTACTCTTCTGCCTCCTCTTCTACTTTAAAGGATCCTGCTGTTACACAGGGCTCACCTGGATCATCCAGATGCTCTTTCATCTCAAGGTCAACTGATGAACAACCTTACTTCTACCTGCAACCTTCATTCCTCTGCAGCATGTAACTTAATGTATTCACAGGTTCTGGGGATTAGAACCTGTGCATCTTTGTGGGGGTCATTATTCTGCCCACCTTATTTGGTTTGCTCTTGATGCCCCTACACTATCTGGTGCAGTCTCAGGGTGTGTGTTTTGGCAGCAACTCAGCTTTATGAATCGAGGTCTCAAAGCCTCTTCTTTCTCCTTCTGGCTTCTCCTTCTGCTTACCTCTCAGCCTGGAACACCCCTACAAGTGTGTAAGGAATAATTTTAGAGGAGAATTTTAAAAGGTGCACTACTAAACATGTAATTATCATAGGACCCAGCAGTTGACTTCTAGGCATTTACCTCAGATAAATCAAGGCTTAACTTCACACAAAAATGAATGTTTATAACAACTTTATTTGTAACGACCCCAAACTGGAAACAACCCAAGTCTTTCAACAGGTGAATGTTTAAACAAATTGTGATATATCCATTTCATTAAATACTACTTAGCAACAAAAAGGATCAAGCTATTGATACATGAACTATTTGGATCAATTTTTAGAGAATTTGCAGATTGAAAAATGGCAATCTCAGACGATTACACACTGTATGATTCTATTTATATAGCATTCTTGAAAAACAAAAAGATAGAAATAGCAGATTGGTGGTTGCCAGCGGTTAAGGAGGGGTTTGGGTGTGAAGAAAGTAGGTGTGGCTATAGAAGGGCAAAATGAGGGATCCTGTCGATGACAGGAATAGTCAGTATCTTGACTGTATAAATATCAAGATCTTAGTTGTGATTTCATACTATAGTTTTGCAAGATGTTGCCTTGGGGAAATTGAGAAAATACAAGAGATCTCTCTGTATTATTTCTTACAAATGCATGCGAATCTACAGTTATCTCAGAAGAGAAAGTTTAATTGAAAACAAATACAAAAACAAAGGCTTTGACCTATAGAGCCAGCCACAGGCTTGGAGCAGCTGGTACCTTTCAAGGCGGTGCAAGGGAGTTCTGAAAAGCGTCCTGTGTGCCGTAAAGGGCAGTGGGTGGGTTGAGGGCATGTCTCTAAATCAACTTGTGTGACTTTGGAAACATTCCTTTTGCTCAATTTTGAATATGGGCAACTTAATTCATTTCCTCCAATGCCAAGGTGTTATTTTTTATACACAGCACCACTGAGGCCTTGCAGCCAGCAAGAAGGCTCATTCCTTGGTAAGGTGTCACCTCCTCTGTATTCCTCTGTCCCCTCACCCTTTCTTCTTCTAGGCTTCTCAAATCTTAAGTTGGAATTTGCATGCATTTGTAAGAAATAATGCAGAGAGATCCCTTGTATTTTCTCAATTCCCCCAGCGCAGAGGGTGCTTGGGAGCTGGGGTCTGGTGGAAGAGTTCAAGAGAAGAGGGGAGGGGGCAGGTAGGTGGGGCTGCTTTTTGTTTTTTCTTGGGAATACGGGTCCCCCTTTCCTCCCTTCCCCCTTCCCGCCACCCCACTCGACCAAACACAGCCACGTGCAGGCTGAGGGTGAAACAGCCACGCTGGGAGCTGGAGCTGGGTCAGCAGCCCAAGGCTGCTCCTGGCTGGCTCTCTGGTTGGCTTTGCTCAAGGCCAGAGCTGTCAACTCTGCCCTTTTGAAAAAGAGCAACAAAGGGAAAAAGAAAAGAAAAGAGAAAGGGAAGTGGGGGCGGGGGGGAAGCACAGGGTGGGAGTGGGGCAGGCAAGGGCTGAGAGAACAGGTGGGGACTATTTAAACAGAACGCCTGACTCAGCCCTTTCCTTTCATTGAATTTCCAAAGGACTGTTTGTTTTAGTCCCCTAGGCGGCTGACAGGAGGGAGGTTGGGGGCCCATCTCTGGGGGAGAAGGGCTTGGGGGCTGGGAGTGGGAAGCAGGCATTATCTGGACTCACAGCAGCTGTCCTTTTTATGGGACTGGGTTAGGGGTTCCATTTTGCTTACTTTCTGGTTTCTGAGCTCCAGGGCAACATTTTGTCAAAGGGCTTTCAGCTGGGGGAAGTGGGGTTGAGAAGCTTAGGGAAGAGCTATGACTGGCCCCTTCCCCCACCCTCCCCCCGCCCCTAAAGTGGAGAAGAGAAAATAAATGCCATAAATTGGAGATTCTAGGTATTGATCTAGAAAATGTATAGATGAAAACAATGATAGAAGGTGAGGAAAACAGAATTCTCAAGGTGTCTGTCTATTGCACAGAGAAAGTTACTTTTCTCTTCCCTGAAAAATGCTTACGCTTTCTCATTTCTTAGTTCTACAATTATATTCACAAATAAGGCAGAGAGCTTGGGACTCACAATTAGCTCCCTACAAATGACACCTACAGGAAGGTCTCAGGTCACCTTCAGGGGAGTGACATTTGTATTCTGTCTCCTTGAGCTTTCTATCTCTCAATGAATTCAGCCTGGACCTACATATGTAAGCTTGGAGATCTGTGACCTGGTCTATCGCAGAGAAACACAGTTGTAAATCCAGGGAGGTTGCTTTTGGTTAAGCAACCATTTTGGTAGCTACTGGCTTTCAAAAGGTTCAGCCTTATTGGGCCACCATCAATAGCTATGAATAAATGAAGCAGTTTAGGATTTGATAATTCTCTCCTGGGGAGTCAAGTTCAACCGGAATCCATGCTTGAAATACATATGGCAGAGCAAAAAGCTTCACTTAACCCAACAAATAATTAGCATTAAAGGAGACAAACAGGACTCTTAATTCATGAATTTGCTAACTCACTTTCATCCCTTGGTGTATTTGGCTCCCTGGCTTGACTGATTTCAGTCAGTCTTTCCTACACTCTCAGACAAGAGGTTCTTTCGTTGGGGCTGGGCTCTGCTCTCCATCCTGACATTCTATCATGAGGTGAGGATGATACAATAGGGAATTTGGAAGCAGCATATACTCCTGGAAGGAACTCAGACATTTACATGTACTAGTAATCCCACCTTCCACGGTTGCACCTGATTAGGGAAAAATTGGGTCAGAGCAAGTCTCCAAACATTATTTCTCTGCTCTGCCTGATGTCTTTGGGACCTTTATCCTGTCCTCCCTCTAATTTGTTTCAGATAGTTTTGCAACCTTGCCTCCTGTGTGCTGCACAAATCAGTTTACTTCACCATCTCCCCTGGAAGCCACCAACTTTCAGCTGCCTATCCAGGCTCCCTGCCAGGGTGCCTCTGACTTTGCAAATGCCACAGGAGACAGTTACATTTTGGATGGCTACCAAAAGAGGCTGCCACCACTGGTGCCTGCCTGCCCTGCACTGGGGGAGATAAGTGTCTTCCAAGAGCTCTGAGCAAAGTGCTTGGAGAGGGCACTTGGAGGTGGAAGAGAAACTTTGGATTTGGGGATTGGGGACTTCTCACAGGGGTACCTTTGATCTGGAGACTGTGTCCTTGGGCGTGGGCAGATGCTACTCTGGGTAAGACCATCATGGACGTGATCCACAAATCTGTCATCTGAGACTATTGAGCTGTGTTTTGTGCAGAGCCCCGAACATAGCAGGGGCTGACCCTGGTTTGTCACCAATTCCTGTCTTGCCTGACTGTGTAGGGCTCAGGTGAAGCTCTGCCACCTCCTACTCTAGCCTGTCTTGGACTTCAGCAACATTTATCACTTACGAATCCTGGAAAAATCAATGAGTATTTGTTGAGTGCCAGCTGCTTGCCTAGCACTGGTTTCCATTCAGTACATAGCAAGAAGCTCTGTCCCAAGCCCTGTGCTTCACTGGAGTTGGGTGAGGTGGGTGTGAGGCAGGACCCTTCTGACTTCCCAAGTCTCCCCTCCTTCCCTCCTCATCACAGGTTGTCAAGGTATTTTTCATTTCTTAACATCCTTCCAGTGATAGGCAGCCATGTCCATCCAACACATGGCCTAAAGCTGGTTTTCTGGGAGCCCAATTTAGATCAGGCGCTTGGAGGTGATGAGACAGAGCATCCATCTGGCAGCATCCCAATTTCTTCCATCTCAAGATCCTGAGAGGTGTTTGGATTTTTGTGGATGCATATCTGAATTACTGGCCAAGTTCTTTGGAGGTAAACAAAAAGGAAAAGAAAGAAGAGAGGAGAGACTACTCTCAGACTATAAAGGAGAAAAATCAGAGCAGTTTTACAGCCTCTTTAAAAAGACAGGCAGAATGAAGGTAGGATTAGACAAAGACCCCAGTACCCTGGGACACCAACCCAAGTTCTTATCACGACATATGCTGCTTCTTAAAGTCTGATATTTCTTGATGCTACTTACTTGGAATTCTTCAAGAGGACCTGGAGCTATCCACACAGCCAGAGGAGGCCTGCTCACAGGTTTTTAGGCCATGTGACTTCTCACTAGGCTAGCAACAAAGGAAACCACATCACAGCCTCATAAACACAACCACAACCACAGAGGTGCGACTGCCTGCCTTGGGGGAGATGGTAGGAGCTCCTTAATATTTGAGAACAAGAGTCAGTTCATATTTTCTTAAAAGAAGGGTAGAAGTGACGAAAATCAGCTTAGGAGTTGGATGTTTGGAGGGGTAGTTAGAATTCCCACCTCATGAGCTTTTTGCAAAGGATATGAGTTGTAGCACCGTTAGAGATTTTGAAGAATTCTACATTTTACTGGAAGTCCATGGAAACTGAGTGGGAGGGGGAGTAAAGGGGTGTCTAAAAATACTCCATGGAGGAAGGGCCCATGAGGTCATCTCCCCAGGGTACTCCATCCACCCTGCAAGAGTCTGGCTCCAGATCTTTGTCCAGCTCTAAGTACAGTCATTTGAACAGAGCTGGAAGTTAGTAACAGTGTTGATTGACAGGCAGGTTGAAAGGGACATGGGGAACCTGGAGAGGGTTCAGAGGAGAAACCGGGAGGTGATGAAATGGCTGGAGACTAGAGCTCAGCAGCAAGGTCAAAGGAATGGGACTGACTCCACCTGGGCAGGAGCAGGATGGGAGTGAGGGCTGGGGGAAGAGCCATTTTTAGCACCCAGGGTCAGGCAGTGGCTCTGCAAGGCTGAAATCAGAGTCACAATGTGGCTTTGCTCTTGAGGTGGACTGTGCATTTTCAGAGCATTTGAAACCCTACAGCAAAAGGCAGAGCTGCATTTTCAGGTTATTAGCACAACTGCTCCTTCTGTAAATGAGAGTGACTGAGACTTACAGCCATTGTGGCTAACAGACTCCCCAAGCCCTCCTGCCTAGAAAAATGACTCGTGAGTGGTGTTTTTCACACAGCAGGCATGGGGTGGTGGAGACAGTTTTGAACAGGTGGGAAGCCTGCCTGGTACCCATCAATCACTCTTGGTAAAAGTCCACTCTTACCCTGGTCCCTGGAAGGCAGGACTGAAGTAAGGCCCAAGTGGGTGGGAAAGACTCTTTTCTCTGGGGGAAGGAAACAAATTCACATTTGTGGACCACCTACATGGGTTTTGCATGTAACTTTTCAATAATCCTATGGTAGAAGAAAGAGAAATTATCTTCCATTTTACAGATTGGGAGATGAAGGCAGAAAGAAGTTAAGCAATTTACCCAAACTCATATAATTATGAGCCAGGTTAACACCAGAGCCCATCTGCTGTTGGTGAGGGCGATCTAGGGGAATGTAGTCAGATGTTCATTTGGCTCCTGTGCTCTTCATTGGTTCAGAGGAGAGCATCCTCAGGGCAAACTCACTTCTGACTGAGTCCACACCCAAATGAAGAGAAGGCCGGTTGAGAGGTTCTTTAGCATCCTCTCCCCATCTCTTAGCTTTGGATCTGCTATAAGTGGAGGGTCCAACTTGGGACATCCTGAGGTCCTTCCTAGGTGTGAGAAGAAAGCTGCGTGGGGTAGAGGAAGGACACAGTTTATGTACCTGGAAGCGGCAAAAGAGATACAATCCCCAAACTTGGATTTACAGTGGGTGTCTGGTTTGCCTCAACCTGGAACCTGAACCGAATTGTTTTCCATGGGCAAGTAGCTAAACAATCCAGCCCACAAAAGGAACAGCTCTGATATGTCAGTTAACAAGCTCAGAGGGGTGGGGGCAGGAGGGTGCACCATGTTAGGAAGGGAGGGAGGAGACTGCTGGCGAGAACTTGACCTTCTCTTGTCTTGCTGCCTGGAGTCCAGCCTTTCTGCTTGGGAACCTGGGAGGGAGGCTGGTCTGATTTCCCTGTGGTCTCAACGGTGGGAATTTTTTTTTTTTTTTTTTAGTGGCAGATTATATTTTCTTGGGGCGGTTTGAATTACACCTGCCCCATTTTATTTAATTAGGGCCGGTGCTGGTGTCTATTGTGTCTAGTGAGCCTTCCTGCATGAATAAATAGTAGCATGTTTGTTTTCTTTTGGGTGGGGTATTTTTTAATGATAGCGTTGGCAAAAGAGGGGAGAGCAGAAGCAGTGATGATGAAATCATCAGGGAAGTGGATGTCAGAGGGCAAATTCTCACCCCCACTTCTTCTTGGACCCACTTTTACACAATGTATTCAGAGCCTCCTCTGTTTTCACTTCTATTCTCTGGCCAGGCTTTCTTTCTTTTTGAGATTTACCTGGGAATCAGGCATTTCCTCCCTTAGGACTATTTGTCTCCCTTGTCTCTTCTCATTTTACCGTAGTTTTCCATCCAATTTCTCTCTCTCTCTCTCTCTATCTCTCTCTCTCTCTCTCTCTCTCTCTCAATAGCTACTACAAAATCACTAACAAGAAACTTGTTGATAAACCATGAGACAGCCTTGCCATGGAATATTATGAAGTGAGGGTATAGAATATAAGAAACTCTAGATATTCTGACTTGGAATGGTTTTCAAGAAACATTGTAAAGAAAAAAAGATGCTTATAGATACACATAATAGTTATGGAAATATACAAAAGAACTGTGGTTGTTTCTGGAGAAGGAGAATGCAGCCTGGATTTGGATAGAGATCTACCCTTACATTGCATGCCTTTTTGTGCTATTTTATATTTTTTATGATCATGTGCATGCCATTACTTTTTTTCATTAAAGAATTGGTTTATAAAAAGAAAATGTAAAATATGAAAACATAATACAAGACAGTACATGCTTAATAGCCAGGTGAAGCAGTAATTGAGTCATGGCTTAGGGGATCCAGGTTTAAATCCCAGTTCCACTAAATATCAAGTGTATGATTGTAGACAATTTACTTAATCTTTTTAAACCTCAGTTTCATCATCTATAAAATGGGGGTAATAATAGTGCCCACTTTAAGATTTTAAATGTTATTCTTTGCAGGGAAAGCTTTTGGTTAAATATATAACTAAATGGATTTAAGTTTCAATTTCTTTATATAATTTTTTATGTAAGTAAGTGCACAAATCACAAAAAGTTGACCATGATCTTGATTTTAATTTAGAAAATGATATTGCTAGATTACGAAAGCTTTAAATTCTGAGGAGTGTGACAATATTGTTTACCTCCATGGTGAATCCATTCCAGTTACAGAAAACTGTAAAGTCAAAGGGACCAAGGAAATAATAGAGAATGTTGGTGAAACAGTGAGTAAACCAACTTGGCAGGAGTAGAAGTTTCCTCTAGAGTGCAATACATGGAGACAAGAGGTTGAAACCATATGGTTGAGATCCTTGAACACCAAGCCAAGGATCTCTCACTGTATCTTAGAGGCAATGGATGTGTGAAAAAGGGAATAGTCAGGTTGGTTATCCTTTGCATGTAGGAGATCATCGCCAAACATAGTGGGTAAAATAACCACTTATGGTCATAGAGTCGATGTGTCCAGGATTTGTCCTGGGCATATCAGGAATGGGTTAGCTCTACTTCCTAATGTCTGGGGCTTCAGTTGGAAGCTAAAAATTGGTGGTGACTTCATGGCTGAGGCTGGAATCATAGGAAAGTTTGTTTACTCATATGTCTGCAGTGAATACTGGCTGTCAGCTAAGATCTTAGCTGTGTCTGTCTGCCAGAACACATACTCATGGCCTCTCCGTAGGCTGAGTTTCCTCATAACTCGGGGGCTGGGTTCCAAGGATTAGTGTCCCAAGAGAGCCAGGAAGCCTCTTCTATCATAGCTTTAAAAGTCCCACAACATCCCTCTAAAGATTGTATTCATCAAGATAGTTGCAAAGTGTTGCCCAAGTAGAAGGGGAAAACAAGTAGAGTCTATGTCTTAAAAGAGGAGCAGCTTATGGGACCAGAAATGTTGTTGGGGCCATTTTTGCAAAATACAATCTGTTGTAGAGAGTGACTTGGAAAGCACTATTTATTCAAAGTAAATATTTATTGAGTATCTGTTATATCTTAGGTGCCATGCCAGAGGTTGGGAAACAGAGTAATGAGCAAAGACAGACATGATTCCAACATCCTAGAAGGGTCAGGACATTAGCAGAGTACTCCACATGGAGGTATGAAGACAGAGGGGATGGCTAAGGAGAGATACCCAGATGGAGAACAAGAAAGCAGGTTCTGGAAGGATCTGAGAATCCCATTAGGCTTGGCAGCTGAGAGAGCATAACTTGCTCTTGAGCTAGAAAGATGAGCAGGTTGGCCTAATATTCTACCTGGGTCACTGTTGAGTCTGGGTGTTGGGCACTGAGTGCCTTGTGGGTAGTCTTGCATGATGTGATGATAGAATTCTGGGCCATGTGACCTGCCTGCTTCTATGCTTCAACTTTTCACTTCTATTTTCTCTTGACAAAAGTTACTTTTTCACATTTCAATTTTTCTTGGCTGACCTACAGGGAAAAGGAATTGTGAGGCCAATTGGAGTGAGATGATTAGAAGGCTCTACATGGCTAAGCAGAAGCCCACTTAGCTTGAGAGGAAGCATAGAGATAGTCAAAGACTCTGGAGAGGGCAGACCCAGTAAGCTTCCCACCAAGTCTTTCCTATTTCAGGCTTTAATTCACAGAATACAGAAGCAGAAAAAAAATAGCTCATTCTTGACTTCCTGCTGATGTAATGTCACTGGACCAACAAATCAGTTGCACACATACACCACACAATCAAAGACTCAGCATATAGGGCAAAGGAACCTTAATTCTGTTTAAGAAGCAATTATTGATCACCAACAAGCAGAGATGAAACCTTGGGGATACAGAGATAAGTGAAGCAACCAGGTAGAGGAGATAGACATGTAAATAAAAGTTCAGTGCAATAGGCAAAGTGTCAAATGAGATATGAAGGTTGCCTGTATTAGTTTCCTAGGTTTGCTGTTAACTAAGAACCTTAAACCGGGTGGCTTACACAATTTAAATTATTGTCTCACTTTTCAAGAGGCTAGAAGTCCAAAATCAAGAACCATGCTCTCCACGATGGCTCTAAAGGGGAATCTTTCCTTGCCTCTCCTAGCATATGGTGTTTGCCAGCAAACTTTGTTTTTGCTTGGCTTGTAGATGCATCCCTCCAGTTATATGGCTGTCTCATCCCTATGTCTTTATTTCATCTTTCCTCTATATGTGTCTATCTCTGTATCCGAATTTCCCTTTTTTAAAAAGGACCCCAATCATACTGGATTAGGGCCCACTCTAATGACCTCATTTTGACATGATTACCTTAGCAAAAATCCTATTTCCAATAAGATCACATTTTAAGTAATGGGAGTTAGAACTTCAATATGTTTTTTTTGGGGGGGAAAGGGACAAAATTCAACCCATACATTGCACTTAGGTGGGAGCCTACTCCATAGTGACCTCACAAGAAGGCCTTGGGCTGACCTCTGAATCTCCAGGAGAACTGACCAACTTCCTAGAGGATTATGGATCCAAGCAACTGCCATAGTGATGAGGCTGAGAGATCACACTCCATTTGCAGAACTTGGCTCCTGAAGAAAGAACTGGCTGTCCACTTCCTGTAGGTCCATGGACTTAAAGAAAACAAGAAACAGCCAGGAGGTCTCAATTCTCCTGCCTCTGTGCCTTTGCCCAGGTGCTTACCCCCACTGGCTGCCTCTAAAGTCCAATAAATACTTGGTGAATTGCACTGGACAATCCTAGTTCCCACAAGATGTAGAGGGGAAATCTCTGCCTTTGGAGGTGGAATATTGTGTTTGAACTTGGGTCCTCTCACTTACTGTCACCTCTTGACCATGTCAGGTCTGACCCACAATTTCCCCTTCTATACATTGGCATGGTACTGCCTAACTCACAGGGTTGCAGTGGGTATTGAATAATTTGGCACACATTCTGTTAACATTAAAGTATGCAAAATATTAAAGCCCTAATAGTTTATGCAACTATTAGGACTCATCATAGAGCTAAATCAGACAATCTTCCCTGTAATTCTCTCTCTAATAGGATCCTCTAAAACAGGGGTCTTCGACTCTGGCCCATGAACCAAATCTGTCTGTTACCTGTTTTTGTACAGTCCATGAGCTGAGAATGAATTTTACATTTTTAAATGGTGCATAAAAAAATCAAAAGAAGAGTAATATTTCATGATATGTGAAAACTTCATGAAATTCAATTTTCCATGTCCATTAATAAAGCTTTATCAGAATATGGCCATACCCATTTGCTTATACCTGTGTCTGCTTTCATGCTATAACAGCAAAGGTGAGCAGCTGTGACAGAGACTGTATTGCCTGCAAAGTTCAAAATATTTACCATCCGATCTTTTCCATAAAAAGTATGCAGACCCCACTAAGCAAATAAAAACAGAGCTAAGCCCCAATCTTGAAGCATTCAAATTTGCTGTGTTCACCATCCTCAAATCTTAAGGTCCTTGAGATATTCACATAGACTTGACATCTAAGGGCCTGCGAGTGTCAACCAGACTTGCTCATGGCTTGGGCAGGCTTGACAAAGTCCTCCAGGAGAGCCCTTGCTCAGGTGGCTTCTCAGCCTTGCTCAGATCTGAGGGACTGAGGAGGAAGGCCTGCCTCTTTGTAGACCCACAGCTACCTGAGTCCACAGCCACACAAATCCCATCCTGCCTGCTGCACTCTAGCCATGGAAGTGGCCTCACATCAGCTGGTAAAGTGGTTTGCCCGGTGACAGGTTTCCTATTTAGGTATAATAACCTTTTTATATCCATGTCACTCCCCACCTGAGCTTTCCCTGATGGTTGAAAAGAGCTAAACCAACAAATGGCATTATCTCCTTTGAATGGCCTCAGTTTATCACCTGAACAAGCCCAGAAATGTCCACCCTTAGCTTCTCTTTGTTGTAGCTACAGGTGTTCAGGAAGAGGATGGGAGTGGGCAAGGGGGAGGATGGGTTTAAATACAGGGATGAGGCCAGAGGAGGAAGGCTGTGGAATGCTCTTTGGGGGAAATCTTTAGAAACAGGCTCATCATCACGGCTCTGAAGTGGGCTGGGGCAGAATTATCCAGGAATCAGGAGTGGCAGGTGACACCATAATCTATCAGGGTTCTGAAAAGGTCCTATGAAAAGTCTTAGGGCTCTATAAAAAGTGAGAGTTCTAAAGAATTTCTTAAAATATTATAAGGGAAAAAGATGGTAGGGGAAGATTTGTTTTTTTAATATATTTTTTAGCTCTGTGTATTAAGACCACATTGTCTAACTTGTCCTATCTGACCAGGGCCAAGGAAGGACCGATACTTCCCCAATGCCAATTTTCTAGAGGCATTAAAATGTCTAAATATACTATATTGGGGAGTCTTTTTTTTAAAAAAAATATTTTTTATTGATTTCCAAGTGGAAGGGAGGGAGAGAGAGAGGGAGAAGGAAAAGGAGAGAAAGAGGGAGAGGGAGAGAGAGAGAGAGAGAGAGAGAGAAGAGAGAGAGCGCGAAAATCAATGATGAGAGAGCATCATTGATCGGCTGCCTCCTGCATACTCCCTACTGGGAATTGAACCTGCAAACCAGGCATATGCCCTTGGAATCAAACCTGGGACTCTTTGGTCTGAAAGCTGATGCTCTATCCACTGAGCCAAACCAGCTAGGGCAATATTGGGGAATCTTGAACTAAACTTTAGAGGAAGCAGTAGAGTGTAAGGCAGGGGCCAACAAAAGTAGCCATAGATAATATATAAATGAATGAGTGTGGCTGTGCTCCAATAAAGCTTTATTTATAAAAACAGATGGTGGGTCAGATTACTGTGGGCTGCAGTTTGCAGATCCCTGATAAGGAGTTTTAGCCAGCTCTGTATTGACACTCTCTGCTTTTACCTGTCAGGCCCTAAAGCACAGAGGATGTGCTAATTTATGGTAGGAGAAGCCCCAATGGGCCCTACATGAGGTGAAGTTATGAGCAAGTGGAATGCAGCAGAAGAGGGACAAAATGTTGAGAGTGTGGGTGATATGGTGAGAGAAGCAGAAAGAGAGTAGAGCCAGGTAGGGAGGAACTAGGTCCAGCTAACGGCAGAGCATTAGACTACAGATGCTGAGATTGGGGTGGGCAATAAGATTAGACATCTGGTTCCTTGCCCTGCCTTCAGCCCTAAACAACCTCCCTCTTCCAGGCCCCACAAAATTCACTTCCAGCATGGCTCCTGCTCCTGTTGGACATCCCTGAAGTCTCCTGAGATTTCAGTTTCTTCTATCCCACCTACATTCTTCTTATAAACTCCCAATTTCTGTTCTTACAGAATCCTTCAGAGTTCTCCTATAATAATCTACCTTTCTAGACTCTTTATATTTAGAATGAATTAACCCTCCTTTAAGCTTCCCTGGTCCTGCCTGCTATATACCTCTACCAGGTGTAATCCATCACAATGCAAGTCACATTATGTCTTCCCCATTGCTCAATTATCAGTTTTTCATGTGTATGCTTTACTTATCTTACATTTTGAGTGACTAGTGGGGGAAAATGCTTATGAGAAAAAAAGAAGGTGCAAGGAGGAGTTAATTCAAAACTGCTCAGTGTGGTGTTACCTCACATGACTTTCCAATTGCTTTGTTTATAATGTCTTCTATCCCAGGATTTATACTGTTTTTGAAAAGGGGGACAGGGTTGTAGTATACAACCAATCCCTGCTAGAAGGGGATTTGTTGGTTCCTGTAACCAAAGCAAGGGAGAGCCGAGTGCAGCTGGCCTCAGGGATACCTAGGAACAGGGAAAAGAGTAGGAGATAGGACTCACTGACCCTCACATTGGTTATTGCCCATGTGACAGTCATGTTCACTCAGACTGGCTCCCTTTTTGAGGGTGCCAGAACCCCCAAGTTTCACACCTGCCTTTGTTACCCCGAGGAGGAACTGCCTTTTTTGCTGAGGTCTAATTAAAAAGGTCTTGAGGGAAGCATTGGTCTACTTTGGATCATGTGCCCAACCTGTGATCAGGAAGGCAGATGCTTATAATTGGTAGTTTCTAGTGGAATATAATTGGCCTGGGTCAGAGAAAGACACCCCCAAAGGAAGGCGGTGCATTTCTTAGAACTAGGGAATTGTGCCAGGAAATAACACTTCTATGTCTCCCCTTCCTCAGAACTTGGGCTCAACACATGTGAATCTTAACACATGTGGACCCATGGAGCCACTTTGCTCCCGAAGTGGAGCCTCTCACCCCTTGTTCAAAGTTTACCTCCAGTCTGGGACTGCCAGAAATCTTTTCTAGGGTGAACACAAGAACTCACCTTTTTACATTCTTTGTAGGAAATGCCATCAACTTTCCTCTTTTTTTGTTCTTGTCTTTAAGCATTGAATAAATGAGTCCCAACCATCTAGTGTCCATTCAACACACATTTGTCCAACACTTTCTTTTTTAAAAAATTATTTTAGTTTTTTAAATTAAATATTTTTATTGATTTCAAAGAGGAAGGGAGAGAGAGAGATAGAAACATCAATGAGAAACACTTGGTGATCCGCTACCTCCTGCACTCCCCACTAGGGATTTAGCCAACAATCTGGGCATGTGACCTGACCAGAAATCAAGCCATGACCTCTTAGTTCATAGGTTGATGCTTAACCACTGAGCACACTGGCCTGGCACCAACACTTTCTTTTTAAATCCTCATCTGAGGATATTTTAAAAATTGATGAGAGAGAGAGAGAGAGAGAGAGAGAGAGAGAGAGAGAGAGAGAGAGAGAAAGAGATCTTGATATTGATGTATGAGAGAAACATCAATCTGTTACACCGACTGGGGATTGAACCTACAACCTAGGTATGTGTCCTGACCAGGAATCAAACCAGGAAACTTTTTGGTGTATTGTTTGACATTCCAATCCACTGAGATACCTGGCCAGGACTATCCAACACTTTTTAAAAATAATTAATAAACTTAATATTCTAAGAGCAATTTTGGGTTCACAGCAAAACTGAGCAGAAAGTCTAGAGTCCTTATTTTTCATAAGCTATTGTGTGATGAGGTTTTATTGACTTCATCTCATTTTTTCTACTCAACAATTATGTGAAGCAGAAATTTATTCCCATCTTCATTTTTCAGGCAAGAAAACTGAGGCCAAGAAAGGTACAGGGATTTGACCAAGACCTCACAGCTTTTGAGGGGCCAATCTATGGTGTTGCTGTGTGTTTTTTTTGGCACTTTCAAAGAGCAGAGGGTTGCAGGCAGGAGGGCCTGGTTCTTTAATGGCAGACTTCTCCACACCCATCTTAGACATCAGGAGAAACAGTATAGGTCTTGAGAAGTTTCAGAAACCCTGAACTCAGCAAACAGACCAGATTCGGTCAGCCCAAACTCATTCAATTCATCCAACTCTAGTCTCCATTGTGTCCCCGGAAGTGAGTCTGGCAATTCAGTTAAGTGATGGGATCATGGCACTCTGACCCCTCAATGCCCATTTCAATGGTACCAAATGGCAAAGTCCCTGGAGCAGAGGGTGCCAGGGATGAGGGGGAAGGTGGCTGGCAGGTTCTCCTGGTGCCTCTAGTTTGTCTCTTCCAGGACTAGTTCTCATGCCCAATGTAGTCTAGTGGCTCACAGGGCTACAGCTCTGGTCTCTTGGGGTTAGGGTGTATATGGCTGGGAAGTGGAGACTGGGGCAAGGGAGGGGGCATTCGAGTGGAGTGGGTGGCTGGTAATATCTTCCAGTTCTTTCTAAAGTGTCTGTCTTCCCTTAATGGATATGGAAGTGAGCCAGCCGACTTGCTGCTCTGACTGTAAGATTGGTTACTCCTTACATCATCTGGGCAGCCAGATAGGGGACAAAAGTGGGGGGAGATGGGCGAGAAACTGAGTAGAGATTAATCCAGCCCAAGGGAATTGATAGACAAAGGCGATGGTGATCAGGTAACCTTTTTCCCAAGCACAGGCCTTGGGGAGGTGGAGAGGAGCCAGGTAGTCACATTAGAGCATGCCTGGAGTGCTTCATGGCTGCTCCGCCCTTTACCAACATTTCAGTTCTATTTTGTTACACTCTATGCCACTCCATCCTATGAGCTTTGTTGAGAATCTGGAATGTCCCAGGAATATACTAACGAAGGAGTGATAGAGAGATCTAAGATTGACAACCCTCTAGGAAGGGAATCATGTATATCAGTTAGCTTCTGCTGCCTGATAAACCACTCCCAAAGTTAGTGATTTGTAATAGCATTCCTTTATTGCTGCTTCTGAGCCTGCAGAAAAGCTGGGCAGTGCTGCTGAATTGGACTGTGCTCCGTGCATCTCCACTGGGCTTGTTCATGTGCTTGGGAGCTGGCCAGTGATAGCCTGAACTCCTGGAACCTTTCTCTACATGCTTTATCATCCTCTCCCAGGCTGAACAGAGCTTGTTCAAGTGCAGGGGCAGCCTTCCAAGAAAGTAGGGGACATCATGCAAAAGCCTTTGAGGCCCAGGTTTGGAACACACATGAAGTGGCTGCTGGCTACTTTCTGCTGGCCAAAGCAATTCCCAGGGCCAGTCTGAATTAGAGGAATTGGGGAGGAGGCTCCATGTCTTGATGGAAAGAGGGGCAGGGTATTGCAGTTTCCCTTCTCCTCTAACACACATCCCTTATTATGTACATAAGACTGGTGCTCCTCTATTATGCTCTCTTCCTTTTCTATTCTATTCCTCTTGCTAAAATCTGGCCCTGGGCTCACCAGCGACCACGTGGTCCATTTGTAGGGATTCCATCAGTGACTGAGTGAGTTATCATCTCTTCCCCCTGCATCTGGGGATAAGAAAAAGCTCCAACCATTTCTTCTGGTGCTTAGAAAGAGGGAGGTTCCTTGAGTCATGTTTTTGCCAAAATGTGGCATTTCTCTTCTATCTCTCTTCTCTTCTTGAGCTCCTTCCCTATTTCTCTATCTTTCTCCCACTGTGATTTCTTAAGGGTATGGATCATTGGATGTCAGAGAAAAAAGATAAGTAAAAATTCCTTTCATGCCATTGCCAATGAAAAACAAACACATTCATTTTTCATAGTTTGTGGAGGAGTCCTGCAGACTATCCCATGTATTGGCACATGGATTCCACATAAGGCCCAGTGCTAGGGGTGGAGTAGATGATTTAATAAATGGGGTGGGAGTGACAGAAGTAGTAGCAATTGTAACTATTATTTTACTTAATGAGTCCATGGAGATGGTCACACTATTTCAGCAAGCCTTTACTGCCTTAATAGAATTTGCTGTCATGCTTTACCAGTATGATTATTGAAAAAAAACCAAAAACAAATAAGCAACTTTCTGTTTTAGCACATGAAAGGGGAACTCCCTTCCCTTGAGGAAAGAAAAAATCCCAGTGAGGATGTGGAGAAAAGGGAACCCTAGTACACTGCATGTGGGAAGGCAGACTGGTGCAACCATTATGGAAAACAATATAGAATTTCCTCAAAAAATTAAATATGGAACAGCCGTTTGACCCAGTAACCCCACTGCTAGGAATATATCCTAAAAACTTAAAATAGCAATCAAAGAATATATGTACCCCTATGTTCATAGCAGCACAGTTTACAATAGCTAAGATCTGGAAAGAGCCCAAGTGCCCATGAGTAGATGAATGGATAAAAAAGCTGTGGTACATTTGCACCATGGAATACTATGCAGCTGTAAAAAAGAAGGATCTCTTACCCTTTCAGACAGCATAGAGGGATCTAGAAAGTATTATGCTAAGTGAAATAAGCCAGTCAGAGAAAGATAAATAAACATCACAGATTTTCCATTAATTGCTTAAGGGGGACATAAAAACATCAGTGAATATTTATAGAATTTTACCACTGGAGTATCAAGTTAAATTAGATCAGTCATATAATTTATATAGTTCAAAATGTTGATTAAAGTTGTTGATAGGATGTTCTCCTGTTGAGGTTAATCTTCTAAACAATTTAGGACTTGTTTTTGTCCTCCACACTCCGAAAAGCACTAGTGAGGCATATGCATTGCCATCTGCCTCCAATACTAAGCAGATGAATGCTTATTTTTTTCAAATGACCTGGATGGAGAAGGAAAAAATGTGAAATAGCCTATTATTTAAATAATTACCTTGACAAAAATATATTATTACATTATGACAGTAAGCTTTTCTGAACATGTTATTATTACATTACATTTGTAGTTTAAAACAAAAAATTATACTTTTCTTTTCAAAATGTATTTGTCAAAGGAAAACACAATTTAATAAATTAAAATTTTTAATAAAAAAAATAAAAAATAAACATCACACAATCTCAGTTATGTGTGAAATCTAATGAACAAAATAAACTGACAAACAAAATAGATCCAGAGATGTGGAAGCATGCAACAGACAGGATCCTCAGAGGGAGTGGGTGGGAGGGAATAGATCAACCAAGGAACTTATATGTATATATGCATAACCCATGGACACAGATAATAGTGGGATGAAGAGAAGGTGGGAGTGGGTAAGAGGGGAGTTAATGGGAAAAAAAGAGGGCATCTGTAATTCTCTAAACAATAAAGGTAAATTAAAAAAAAGAATAAAAATGAAATCCTGAAAGGAATAAACTCAGCCTGCAGTGGGTCTTCATTTGGTGAAGTCTGCTCTTGGCCAGGACTACTCCTACAAGCAAAGGGTGGTGCCCTCTAATCATGGTTTGTCTTTTCTCTGCCTGCAACGTTCCCAGGGGCCTTGTGCTTTGCTGGGTACTGATAACAGAGTGGGATGGGGTGTTCTGTTCCCAGTCTGGAAGGTGTGGCTGAGAGTGAGTGTGGGAAATGGGAGCCATGGAACCCTAGCTACCTCCATTCATACCAGGATGTCAGATCTCCCTCTCTGCAGTTCATGACATAACTCATCTGAAATTTTTGGTTACAAGGAGCAGAAATGTAACTAATTAGCATAGACAAATGAGACATTTGTTCCACGCCTGGGCAGGACATTGAAGTACCTCAGACATAAAAGAATAGCTGCAGGAATCAGGGTCCCTCCTCATTCCTGTTTGCCCACCTCTGCTTCTCTGCACTTCTCTCTGACTGTTAGTTCATTTGATCACTACCTAGAGGCTTTGATCTCCTGGTAGGTACATGGCCACCAGCAGCCCCTGCTCAGCAACCTCTGCAGAAAGAGATGCCCTCCCCTTTTTTAATGCAATATCTTTAGCTCAATCCCCTGGAAGGAATCTGAGTTTCCCTACTTGGGTTATGAGCCACTGTTGTCTGTACATGGACCTCAGGCTTCATGAGCTCTTGGTCATGTGCCCATCCCTCTAAGTAGGGTTTTGGAGTCTGTCATCAGCAGGGAGAGAGTGTGAATGTTTGCTGAACAGACAACAGCCAGTGGGTGCCTACAAAACCTAAGGCGATAGACTCCCTTTCGTTGTTGGCAGAGCCCATTGGTATGGTTGCTGTAAGCTCTTCCTTCTGGGACTCATTAACAAGGAGGCAAGAATTAGTGCTCTGTGAAGTTTAGAGAAAAACAATAACAACAACACAATTTATTTGGAAAAACTGACCAGCAGTGGAAATTTTAGTGATGTTTAAGTTGTGGGAAAAAGATGATTTGATGCTGTGGGGAGATGAAGGGATTCCTTGTTTATATCCCTGCTTAGAAGACAGCTAGAGATGTCAGCTGGATGAAAGCATGAAAGGTGTGCATACAACAGGCACTTAAGAGGCATGGAGACACATGGTGGAGAGAAGGGAGGATTGGGGAACTGCTAAATTACCTAAGGTAGGACTTCCACATAATTGCACATTTCTGGCATTGTGTTCAGTCAATAATAGGATCACTGCTGTGCCATGTAGGGACCTTAACCATCCCATCTACTGACAGATGAGGACAATCCTATAAGGCAGCCTCAAAGCCTTGGGGAGTTCTGCTCCCCAGAAAGATGACAGAGTGTTGGGGTCAGTTTTGTGCTGATGAATGGGCCCAGAGCTCAGAGGACAGATGTTGGGCTGGATGAATTAGGGGGACCTAAATATGTCCTGGGTTCATCATCCCAGAGGAACAGGATTTGGGCACAGGACCCATCACAGGCTCTGGATGTCTTCTCTGTGCCTTAGGACAATGGGAAGAACGAGGCTCCACCTTGAAGAGACTTTAAAAAGAAGGAATAATGGTAAATAAACAGAGGGAAGTAAATTAATAACAGCCACTAGTAATCTACCAAACTACACAAAATTACCTAATTACAAATCAGGAAAGACCAAGAAGAAGCCAGAGAGGTGGGAGGTATAGAACACATGCCAGTGTGGGCTACAGAGCAAGATTTTATTAGCAGGAGAGACAACCTACTCTTCTCTCTCTTCTTCTCAACTTCTTCCCAGATAATCAGAGGGAAGGCTGTTTGAGTGGCTCCTTCACTGTGAATTGTGAAGATTTGTCTGAGAAACTTTTCTCAAAGGTGTGACCTGCTTTAGTTTATGGGAACTCTCCCTGCACCATCTAAGGCACAAGCAATATCAACAATGTAGAGGCAAGGTCTGGAAAGAAATAAAAATTTGGCAGTCACTTGCCAAATGCCTCTGAACCAGAGAGGAAGGCACCTGACCCCTGGAGGGCCCTGCAGCCTGAAGTCCTTCTCGGGTGCTGCATGCTCCACTCTGAGCACAGAATGTCTCAGCAATGAACAGAGAACTACTAAGGTTACAGTGATTTGCATTTGTAGTATATGTGTTTGTGTGTGTGTGTGTGCGTGCGCCGGTGTGTATGTCTCTGAATGTATCTGTGTGTCTGCATATGATGCTGGCCAGCCAACGTGGACACCCTCTCAAGCACAAGGTGGGCCTAGCCTGATGGTGATGCACACGTGGGTGTGAATCTGAGCTGAACCAGCATCGGGCCCAGGGCCTCTGGGGGGCCTGTTGCCGGCAGGGCTCATTATAGAGACCAGGTGCTTGGAGTGTCCCCAAAGTGATACAGAGTGCACTGTCATGAGTTTGAAAAATATTCCTGAGAGAGATATAAATAACGACTCCAAGCCCAAAGCCAAAGTTTTAGAAAGCCATCTTTAAACACAAGATAATTTATAGCTGCTGCTCTTCTGTCCTGTGGATGACTCAGCTCTCCTGGCCGTGGCAGGCCCAGCCTGCTCCAGTAACCTCTGGATTTGGCTGACAGGGATGAGCTAAAACTGCTCCAAGGGTCCCAGTGAGCTAACCACCATAT
The DNA here is from genome assembly GCA_011751065.1 of Lasiurus cinereus. NCBI lineage: Eukaryota > Metazoa > Chordata > Mammalia > Chiroptera > Vespertilionidae > Lasiurus > Lasiurus cinereus. Next base: position 14,161,625 of record JAAGEH010000022.1, read on the forward strand.
TACCTGCTCACTGTCCTCCTCTTTTCCTTTTGGGCAAACTCCAATGATGAAGTGGATGACCAGGTTCTGGGATCTGCGAAGCAGGATGCTTGAGTCTTCCCAGCTGGCTGGCCCTTCATGAGCCTGTTAAACTGATTCTGGGCACCTCTGGGGTCTGATGGCTTTTGTGACCCACAAAATGGGCCTGTCTTCCAGCTCCTCATTCACCCATGGGAGGCAGCTGGCTGAGAACACAGACCCACTTAAAGCTGCAGAGCTGTTTTCAGCATAAGAGAATCTGGAGCTCCATAGAAATAATAGAAATAAGAGTACTTTTCTCTTTTACTTAAAAAATAATTTACCCAAGTCAAGTGCCAAAAAAGGGCTGAGAACACTGTGATAAGTTTGCGGTGGGAGGCGGTCTGAAATGGGCAGGATTAGTTTTGTAATCCTCTCCCCCTAACCTCCTCCCCTGCTTCTTTCATTATATTTTTAGCAGATTCTCTGGCCAACCACATCTAAAAAGACAAATGCAAGGACAGTTAGTGCTTATCAAAAACCAAAGGATGTTTCTCTTTCTTCTTCTTTTTCCCCCTAAAAACTGTCCAGGAGCATGGAGAACACTGGAAGTACTGGTCAGTCTTTTCAGCCACATGTCTCACCCGAGCTTGGATCTCAGGAACATTTTCATGCCAAGGCCCATGTGCCTGACTGTCCAAGTGTCAGAGGAACAAAGCACAAACATTGCTCAGGACTACTTTAAAAATAGTTTAGCTCTTTGATTAAATTGTTAAATAGCCCTGAATTATGTTTTCTCTGCTCTAGCAGATGTATTTGTGCAATTGGCCTAATTTTAACACAGGCCCCTGTACATTATAGTTACTCAACAATTGACTAGATGAGCAATTCCTTAACTCTGTATCTGTCTTCATTTAACATGCATTTATTAAGTCTCTCTCTCTCTCTCTCTCTCTCTCTCTCTCTCTCTCTCTCTCTCTCTCTGTGTATGTGCTTGAGCTTCTACAAGTGTGTGTCAACAAAGGGAGTTGTTAAATATTTAAGTGAGGAGGAGCTGGGGTTTGGATGTGAAGTGAGGTCTAGGGCACTCCACACCTCAAAATAGGGCAGACAAGGGCCTTGACCCTGGGGCAGAGCAATGGCCTTGTTGCTCACTGCTGCTGCCCTGTGCAGGAGTTATTGCTAAATTATATTATCCAGCAGGGGAGACACTGGGTCAGGCCGACAGGTACCTATTATTGTGCATAGAATATGTTTATGATACATATGTTTGTTTTGTATGTGATAAAACCTTTTAAATAGAAAAAAATTTCTTCCTAAGGAAGTTTCAAGTTAGTCAACTGAAAACACCCCTGCCCCCCCAAAGCTGCACAAAGCCACTTCATAAGTGATGGAAAGCAGAGTATCCCGGTAACTGCAAAACTGAAAGCACAGAATTCAGTCTGGCCTCTCTGGGAGCACACGGCCTCCTTCATCCCTATAGCTCAGTCTTTTGAAGTCTGTCTTTTGTCCCTGCCTCTTCTTCTTTCTCATCTTTCTCTCCGGGAGTTGCTTCCCACCTGACATCAGTTTCTAGAGCTCCCTGCTCATTCAGTTACCTACCTGTCTTTTCACATTATCAAAACAAAAAAAAGGTTGCTGCAATTCATTCATTTGCATGGTCTGATCAGCACATATACGTTGATTAGACACATGCAAATTGATTCAACCCCTGCATTTTATGGGAAGAAAACAGATTAGTGAAGACGAGACTCTCAAGATCACACAGCTATCGAATAACAGCAACCCAACCCTTGATACTGATTGAGAATTGATCTATAATAATTGTTAGGTCAGAGGTATAGGGAAGATTCCACAAACTTGCCAATTAGAAACTTGAGGTGGAACTGAGGCTGAGTCAAGCCAAGCTTTCTGTCATTTTGATAGCTGATTAGTCTGCTTGGATCAATACTGTTTTTATTTGGCTTCAGTGATTTCTTCTGCATAGACTATACTCAGAATTTATAGAACTACCTGGGTCCCTGGTTTCATCTGCTCTCTGAAGTTCTCAAGAGGCAGTCCTGACTGAAGAATATGGTAGCCTTTTGGTAAGAAGACTAGCCTTTTGAAAAGATTTTTCAAAAAATTGATTTTTTAAAAAATTGATATTTTAGTGAGAGAGGAAGGGCAAGAGAGAGGGAGAGAGAAACATCTATGTGAGAGCAGAACAACCATTGGCTGCCTCCTGTACACCCCCTATCAGGGATCAAGCCTGCAAATCAGGAATCAAACAACAACCTTTAGGTGCACAAGACGATGCCCAACCAAATGAGCTACATCCGCTGAGGCAAGACCAGGATTTCTGGTTTGCCTGTCACTTTGAGGAGAGAAAGAGAGAGAGAGAATGAGAGAAAGAGAGAGAGAGAAAGAGAGAGAGAGAGAGAGAGAGAGAGAGAGAGAGAGAGAGAGAAGCAGGAATGTCAACACTGGAAGCTCCTGCTATTCACAATGACTCCCATCACCCACATTTCTTGGTTAAATACTTTAAAGATACAGGAGGACATCCTTTTGGGTGCAACAGGAGACTCATAGAGCCACAAACATATAGACTTTCTGTTTTATGGATTAGGATTGGAAGGAAGAGAAATACACATGACTATTTGTTGCTCAAATGCAAGGGACTATGTGTGCACATGGATGATGTGGTGGTCTTTGGCCAAAAGCAACATAGTTCTGACTGGAAGGACTTGTAAGATGGTGTGCTCACATGTATCACAGAACATGCTGAGCTCACGGGGTTCTGTACACATGACTACCTTCGGAAGGAAGATCTGTTGTCTCTGGAGAAAATCCAGATGAGTGCAGAAGGAGAGAAGAGATAGAGAGCAGAGAGAGAGCTGCCCAACTTCAAATCCCACCTCCTGCCTTCTCACCTTCTTCCCCAAGTCAGAATAGCCATGGGCATGCGCCAGACCCAAGCCAGCTGCTTCTGTGACCTGTTTATACTCTGTAACCAGAGCCTGCTCTTGCCTAGGCTGCCTAACAGCTGCACAGATAAGGAGATGGGCCTCTGCTTCCAGAGATAGGATGACCTGTGCTGGTGTCCATCTCGGGGCAGGTTATCCTGATCATTTTCCTAAGCCCAGGGTGGGATTGGGAAGAGGTAGGGCTGACAACCAGCTACTGTTCCGGTGGCAGAGGTGATCTTCCTGAATCCAGGTGAAACTCAGAGCCCTGTACTGCACTTTCTCCTGTGGTTTCTCCAGCACCCCCTTCCTCTGGCTCCCAATGAGGTTGCTTTCTATGGGGTCAAGGGAGGTGAGAGAGGAGTTCTGCATGTTTCATTAGTTTGTTTTCCTCCCTTTATCTCTGTCATCACAGAAACAGAAAAGAACACGTGATGAAGCTCTGGGTCAGGCCGAATTCTAGATTCTGCTGCCAAACTCATTTTTCAGGCCAAACACTTCTTGCCTCTGCCCTACCCAAATCTCCCCTCAGAGTTAGCCTCATCTTCCTTCTCATTTTGGTCCCCTCACCCTTTCCGAGGCAGTGGGAGGGAACCCCTCCACTCAAGCCAGTCTGTACTCTCTGCAAAAAAGCAGGGGTAGTGAGCCCTCCCTGCCAGTGCTGAAAGTTCTTTTTACCAGGCTCAGCCCTGGTCTCTCAGGAAGCTGTGTCCTGACCCCCCACTTTCACATCCATATCATCCTTACACCCTCCAGTTTTCCTTTCTTCCTTCCTGTTAGTTCCCTCTCCAGCAGGTTCTTCTGATTGGGAGTAGTCCCTGGTCCAGTGAGTGCACACTATGCCCTGGCTCTTTGTGTTCTCAAGTCTTACTTGAGAAGTAAGACTAACAGGTGGTTGGTATGTTCTTTCCTTTGGTCTCCTGCTTCTCTATCACTTTGGCCAGAGGTGGGGCACAGATAGGACTCCTCCTGGAGCCCAGAACAGACATGAACTATAACCTGGGACATTGAGCTGCCTGCCGAAGAGTTCTGTACTGTCCTGCCCTGTCCCTCCTCTGATGGCAATCTTGGCAGGGGTTGGGATGGAGCTTATGGCATTGGCAATTTGTTGAGCAGCTGCCTCAAAGGCGAAGGTATGAGAAAAACGACAACGACAACAACAACAACAACAAAAACAAGCAAACAAGGCATTTAGTCTTAGATCTGGATTCAAGACCACACATGGGCAGTGACCAGTTGTGGGACCTCAGACAGTTTTCTCATCATTTAAAGTGGAAATGGTGAAACTTCACACTCATTGAAGTAGATGGCAGGATCAGGGAACTAATAGAAGGGAATATACTTGAGAAATTATTTTCTTAGTTTCTGGCTCATAGTGGGTCAGCAATATTTGCTGCATGTAACAATAAAAAGAAAGAAAAGCAGACAGATCAAACTATAAAGCTTAAGACAATCACCAAAATGAAAAGGCATGAAAGAAAATATTTGCAAAGGGTTAATATCCAAAATATGTAAAGAATTCATATAACCCAGTAACAAAAAAAAAAAATTAATTTGAAAAGGGGTGAAAAAACAGGGCGGGCGGGGTTGGGGGGGGAGGACAGAGGAACTGAATAGACATTTTCCCAAAGAAGACATACAAATGGCCGGCAGGTACATGAGAAGATGCTTACCATCCCTAATCATCAGGGAAAATGCAAATCAAAATCACAATATTATCACCTCACACCTGTTAGAATAGATGTCATCCAAAGGACAGGAGATAAGTGTTGACAAAATTTAGAGGAACGGAAACCCTTGTGCACTATCAGTGAAAATGTAGATTGGTACAGATACTAGGGAAAACAGTATGGAAGTTTTTAAAAAAATTAAAAAGTAGAACTATATGACCCAGCAATGTCACTTTTGGTTATAGATCTAAAGAAAATGAAAACAGGATATAAAGAGATATTTGCACTCCCACATTTATTGCAGCCTTATTCATAATAGCTAGTGGAAACAACCTAAGTGTCTGTCAATGAATGAGTAGGTAAAAAAATGTGCTGTATACATATTAGAATACTATTCAGCCATGAGAAAGAAGGAACTCCTGCCATTGGTAGACAACATGGATGGACATTGAATGTGTTATGCTTAGTGAGATAAGTCACACAGAGAAAGACAAATACTTATGATACCACTTAAATGTGGAGTCAGAAAAGTTAAATGGTAGAATCAGAGTAAAATGATGGTTTCCAGGGACTTGGGGTAGATAAAGGACTGATATTAAAGAAAAAAAACCACACAACTGTAAGATGAATAAGTTCTGGGACTTTAATGCATAGCATGGTGATCACACTCAGCAAGAGTGATTATGTATTTCAGAGTTGATGAGACTAGAACTTAAATATTGCCACTGCAAAACAGAAATGATAATTTTGTGACCTGATAGAGATATTAACTAAAGCTACAATGGCAATCACATTGCAATGAATAAATGTATCAAAGCAACGTGGTGTATACCTCAAATTTACCCAATGTTTTATGTTGATTAAAGCTCAATAAAAAATAGATAAAGAAAGGAAGGAAGGAGCTTCCTGGAACCATTGCTTTTTAAAGAATTGAACTCTAAAGCAAACTGGACTTAGAGGTTGCTGAGCTTGCAGGTTCTGGCTCCAATTTGCTGTGTCTCAACTTTGTAACTGGGCGCTCACTGACGAGGCTTTTTTATCCTTCCCCTTGATCAGAGGCTAAGGGAGCAGGGAGAGCACCTATTAATATAACTGTTGGTTCATGTTCAGGACTTCCTGGCAAGGAAGGGCTGCCTTACCTACCAAGTCTTACTGCTCCCCAGGGACCCCTGCTCTCTATCCTCCAATCTTATCATTTCCCCCTTGGTTATGGAACTTCTTCTGCACCCTTTCTCTTTGAGGCCTTTGCAATGTCTCCCCTGTGTCTGGACCACTTTCTGATATAGGTCACTTCCAGGACTGTGCCACTTTCCAAGTGACCTGGTAGGCCAGGTAGGCCTCTGGGTTTCAGTTTCCTTATCTGTAAACAGAAAAACTAGACATAACCTTTGGCTTCTTGAGAGAACTAAATGGGATCAAGTAAGGGAAGCTCCTAGCCCAAGGCTTGGCTCAAGGTCCTGGCACAGGTGATGGCAGTTCCTATGATTTTTTATTATTAGAGTAACTCCCTCCTTTCTCTGTTTGGAGAGCTGTCACCCTCATTGTGTTTCTTGTTCTGCTTTTCCCCAACAAAAACTGGCTTTAGCCCATGTCCTTATTGTCATCGCAGAAAACCCATCACCTCCCACCCTATCTGCCTGAATCTTTGTTTTACTAAATGTGGAAGAAGTTATACAAATTTTAGAACTTCACGAAGTCCTATAAACAACACTTGCATAATAACACTCCTTTTGGGATTGTAGCTAGAAGCTTGGGTGGGTGTTTGTCTCCTGCTTTAATTCTCCTCCTTCTCTCCCCCTCCTCCCTCCCTGCTCCTTCTTCTTTCTTCTTCTCCTCCTCCTCCTCCTTCTTCTCCTTCTTTTACAAAGTAAGTTTATTTACTAACCAAAATACTGATCCTGATTAAAACAACACTTTGAAATAGTTGCATGCAAAATATTGTGGTAAAGATAATTGAATACAATAATGAAAAAAGCAGTATGGAGGCTTGAACTGAGCTTGTTTATTCTCACAGCTAATTGCCATGGAAACTGAGGAGGAAAGTTTCATTCTGCTTTTTCATAGATCTGAATACAGGTGACATTGTTCATTATGCATCTCACCACTAATTTCCCATCTCCCACTGTTCTTGTTATTTCTCATCCCATTCCTGAAGTTGAACCAGTACATTGTTTGTGAAGTTGCAGTCCTGAGTGTTTCTGCTATCAACTGCTGTTTCTTCAAACTTTTGATCATTGTACCCATTTCTCACACAGTCATTCCCACTACTACTGCCTTCATGAGCCCACCCAAGTCTATGTTCTTCACCAGGTGTCTTTCTCCAGCTGCTGAATGGTGGCCATGGTGGCCACTTGGACTTTCAGGATGGGCAGACAAGGTCTGGCTTGGATAGTGGGCACCAAGTGGCCAATGGGAGGCGTATTCTCCTATTTGATTTATTTATTTATTTATTCCCTATTGTTCTCCCCACCCCTCAGCACATGCCCTCATCTGTCTCCCTCCCTGCCCTCCCCCCATTGCCCTGTATCCACTGGCTATGCCTATACACATGCATACAAGTCCTTCGGTTGATCTCCTACAGGCCCCTCCCCCACAACCTCCCCAGCCTTCCCACTGTAGCATGACAGTCTGTTCATTGCTTCTTTGCCTCAGCATCTGCTACCACCCACCCCCTGATTTTTGTCTTTAAAAACATCTTGCCCCTGTAGGCTAGAAATAAACCCACAAGAGCAAAAGAAAAATGTTTGAGTCCCAATTTCAATGTCTGATAGCTTTGAGTCCCAGTTTCAATGTCAAACAGTTCCTTATGTGTACATGTCATCAATGGTATCTGGATGGTGGACAAATGGTGGCAATGCCAGTCCGACCCTCTCTAGTTTGGTCCTAGGCATCCTGTAGCGATGCACTGCTGCTGACGGCTCGCATGGCAAGGCGTCATCTTCCATTTCTGGACTATTTCTCCTCTTGCCTTCATGTTTGGCCCAGACCTGTCAGTTCCTCTCTGTTTCAGGAGTCCACTTGGTCTTGGAGTTGTTTTCTGAAAGTATATCCTACTTGAATTTTTAATAGTGGAGTTCACAACCTTTAGCCCTCTATTTCTGGCAATTTTTAGATGGCTCTTTCCTCATCAAAAGTAGACCTAGAGATACAAGCAAGCAAAAACTTGCAGATCTGCCAACTAGCTATGAACTTTGACCTTGGGGGTGAGGATGGGAAACTGAGAAGAAATTTCCTTAGCATTTCTCAAATTTCAATGTGCAGAAATCACTGGGGTGCTTTCTAAAAAGTGCCCATTGCCAGCCCCTTTCCATTGATTATGATTCAGAAGATCTTGGGTAATCTGAGGTTGGTGGTCTAAGAAACCCCACCCACAACTGTGAACACCTGAAGATATCTTTTGCTTACACCTGTGTTACTGCCAGGTTATCCTCCCCATCATAGCCAACCTGAGTTCATCTGCTCAAGCACAACTCTTGAGTTCTTTTTAGTGGTTAATGGTAGAGCCAAGGATGCTTGAGTTGGGGGAGGTAAACTGTTTGTTCTCATTTCTGCCACCACATTCTAATGAAAGCGAGTCTCAGACCAGATTCACACCTACAGTTCTCAAATAAGTATTCATGTTCAAATACACATGATGGCATATCTTCTCTGTGAGCTTATATGCCTCCTTCTAGATCACTGGTTTTTAACCTTTCTAATGCCGCAACCCTTTAATACAGTTCCTCATGTTGTGGTGACCCCCAACCATAAAATTATTTTTGTTGCTACTTCATAACTGTAATTTTGCTACTGTTATGAATCGTAATGTAAATATCTGTGTTTTCTGATGGTCTTAGGCTCTACAGCAGCGGTTCTCAACCTGTGGATCACAACCACAGGTTTAGAACCACTACCAGGGTTGCCTAACCATCGGAAAACACAGATATTTATATTACGATTCAAAACAGTAGCAAAATTACAGTTAGGAAGTAGCAACGAAAATAATTTTATGGTTGGGGGTCACCACAACATGAGGAACTGTATTAAAGGGTTGCGGTATTTAAAAGGTTGAGAACCACTGTTCTAGATGCTTTGACTTCCCGTGGAAAGTTTATTCAAGGAAGAAACCACACAGTTCCAAAGACAGGCTCATCAGGCCTTTAGAAATCCTTTGACCAATGGCCGGACACAGAATTGTTTAGGGGCCAAGTCCCAGAAGCCATTCTAGGCACAGGCCTAGGTTTCCTTGGGTTTTTATATCTCCTCATACAAGGTAGGGAGTATTTCTAAATGACTTTAGCTAACCTATATCTTATGAATATAAAATTTTACAAAAAGGACCAATTTCCATCATTCTCCATGCTAAATACATGTCACTCATTTCACCAGTAAAAACCCAGCTTGACCAGAAAATTAGCAAAGTTTTAGATATGCTCAAGGTCTTGATATTTGAAAAACTTGGGGTGGCTGACCCCTAGAATCATGACTCTGGAGTCCCTGGAAAGCCAGGCAGAAGCTACCCTTTGCAGGACTTTTTCTGAGCCCACCCTTTGCTCTGTTCCCCCCTTTCTGTCCTGCTCCCCATTTCCTTATGGTCCTTCTGGGAGGCACTTACATAATAAATTATTGTGTTAGAACCCTCCTCTTAGGATCTGCTTCTGGGGTACCTGATCTAAGGCAGCCAGCTGTGCATTTCTGAAGCTTTGAGATCAAATTGAATCACCAGAGGAGCTTGTGAAAAATGCATATCTCAAGGTCACACCCCAGAGACTGGGTCTGAAGGGTGGGGACCAGGAATCTGCAATTTAGTGACTTCTCTGAGGTATCTTGCTGACTGTGGCCCTTGGGCCTCCGGAAGTGCTCCTTCCACCAGACATGGATTGATAGCTAGCTCAGGCCTCTGCAGACCCCCACTGCCCTGACATCTGCTGACACCACAACTTCAAGTGTCTTGACTTCAACCAGGAATAAATTGCTGCTGCCTACAGAGCAACTGGCACTCCCCTGGTGTCAGGTTGATCCTCGAGGCCCCGGGCCATTTACACTCAACTCTAATCCAGCCAGGGCACTTTTTAGAGACCTACATGGCTGAACATTTTCTAACCATGAGACCTCTCCTTGGCTCCCATTTTTCTGTTCTACTTTCCAGCACCTATTCAAGTTGCTCAGTTTTTACATCCTGGTTACCAAGTCATATCCCCCTCCCCCCCACACACACCCACCCACACACCACAGTTTTTATTTCAGATCTCAGCAACATGTGGTGGGACAGAACTCTGAAATAGACATTTCTGCCAGTAAAATAATAGTTACACTTGTGTTATTGTCATACTTCCTGGGTTGTATCTGAGCTCCATCACTTACTTGCTGTGTGACTGCTCTGTGCCTTAGATTTTTCTTTTTTATTTGAAAAATGGAAATAACATGAGTACCTCTGAAAGTTTATTTGCTGCTAATAAGTCAACTGCTTGGCACATAGCAAGTGCTCATTAAACATCCATTTATTATGCAAAAAGAACAAACTCCCCAAATTCCTGACCAGTTGAGTCTGGAGATGACAATATTTTTTATACCTTTAGTTCAAGGGGCATGTGTCACTCATGAGCGCTTTGGAGGCTCTCTTACTTCTCTTCAGCCCTCTGCAGGGGAGCTCTGGGGAAGTGGCAGGTGGAAAAAGTTGAACAAAACTTTTGTAGCTTTGCATTGTTCTATTTTGACTGTTGACACAGAATTCTGACTGTAAGGATAACCAAGGGGTTCGCATGGGAAAGCAGTCATGTCCAACACACATTCACACACTCATGTACACATTCTCACACACTCATATGCACATTCACACGATATATTCTCATATACATAGTTTCTCACACATTCTTACACGTATACATGCTGACATATATTTGCTTTCACACACACAGCATAACCCACATTCTCACACCTACATGCTTACAAATATCTTGCACCCTCACACTTGTATCCTCACCCACATTTTCACACTCACACGCTCACAAATATCTCATACCTTCGACACATTTGCTATACACTCACATAGGTTTCACACCGACATGCTTACACATTCTCACACTCTCACACTTAAACACAAAACTTCTGTGGAGTCTGTATTTAATGAGGCTTTTACTGGTAGGGATGTAGGATCTGGGAGAGTCAGGAAGAATTCAACAGACTGTCATGGGGCCTATTCTGCTCTGGGCCTTGGCAGGTGACTGATAATTCAGACTTGATTTCTATGTTTTCTAAGTGAGGTGGCCATGGGCAAAACCAAACCTATAATAGTCAAAGAACTGAGCCCTATCCTAGACATTCAGGCAAGATGTGGTTGGAATCTGTCTGATAGAGAACAGCACCACCACCACCAATGGTAGAAAGAAACAGCTATGTACTTTAATGAAATTCCTCTTTCTTTTTTTTAATACATTTTATTGATTTTTTACAAAGAGGAAGGAAGAGGGATAGAAAGTCAGAAACATCTATGAGAGAGAGACATCAATCAGCTGCCTCCTGCACGCCCCCTACTGGAGTTGTGCCTGCAAGCAAGGTACATGCCCCCAACCAGAACCGAACCTGGGACCTTTCAGTCCGCAGGCCGAAGCTCTATCCACTGAGCCAAACCAGTCTCGGCAATGAAATATTTCATTCAATCTGCTCAACAACTAGTAGGCAACACTATAAACTCCCTTTGCAGATGAAGAAACTGAGGCACAGTGAGGTTCAAAAACATTTGTGTCCTGCAGTTCTTATGTGTGGGCCTTGGGTATGAACAATGGTAGCCTGGGTGAGGATGATAGCCTGCCCCTGGGTTACATAGAAAGGGCAATGTTTGAGCTTAATTCTGAAGCCTGTGTGTAGGGTGGGGACACGGGAGGTGGAGAAAAGTTACGGAGGGGAAAGTAGATGGCATGTTCCTGGGAAGGGAAGGCAGCTGGGGGTCAGATTGGGGAGTGACTTGAATGCTTGTTTAAAGAGTTTGGCTTTTGTTTTTCCTCTGTGGGCCATGAGGTCTGGAGGAAGAGAGCAATTTGTCTTTTAGGAAGATGATTCTGACAGGACAGGTTCAGAGATGGTGGAAAGAAAGCCTGGGTAGGATGCTATGACAGTAAAGGGTCCACACAAGAAAGATGTGGGCTCAATGAGTTCACTGGCAGAGTTCCAGCCATGACAAAGGTCTGGGGGCAGGGCTTTTCACTGATGGCTGAAGGCTGTCTTGGAGGAGAAGGAAGGGAGAGGCCACATTTGACAGGGATGTTTCTAGTGAGGAAGCAGGAAAGGTGTTGGGGCTGGTGACATTTCCAGGAACACAGAAGAGAGAAAAAACTCCAGCGGGACAGGTGGTGAGGAATACGGTGTGGATATGCTCAGGGAAGTGGGTTCGGGAATAGGCAAGGGAGACACTTGGCCCAAGCATATGGGGCAGTGTCCTGAGGAGAATGCTGGCACCGGGAGGCTGGGGAAGCTGCCAGTGCTGGTCACCACAGTGGCCAAGCAGATACTATTCCACTGGGGAAGAATGGTCAGTATGTGTGGATCTGGGATTGCCCTCCCTCTTCCCCTTCCTCCTGGGAGTCAGCTCTCCCCCATCAGGGCCTGCTTTTTCCACTTGACCTCTTCTTCATGGTCACCGACAAGGCTCCTGTTCCTAACTTGCTCTGCACATCTTCCTTGGCTTAGGAGGAGCCAGTCATCTATGGGTAAACTCCTCACTTAAGGGTGAACAACTATGATTGAGCCAGAGCCAGCCAGGAATCACTATAACAAGGAAGAGAGGGGTAGCAAAAGATAAAATCTGTGGCCTTTACATGGATGAAGATATCCACTCTGCCATGCTCTGGACAGAACCCTACGGGTACAAATATGAATGAAATCTGCCCCTGCCTTCAAGGGCTTTCAAGATCATCAAGAAAGAGCCATGCAAAAGCATACCCCGAGATGCTGAGGATGTAGGTGCTGTAATAGAGACCACAGTGATGGGACCAGAGTAAAGGGACTGGTAAATTCTTTCTGAGAGTGTCATGGAGCATTGCTCCAAAGAAGGAACTCTTGCACTGGACCTCGATTGGTAAGCAGAGTTTTCTAGGCAGAAAAGAGGAGGAGGTAGGATGAATTACAGGATGGGGAGGGAATTCTTGACAAGAAAACAACACCAACAGAGTCACAGACCAATGGAAGTACCAGCCAGAAGAATACATGGTGTAGAATACAAGGGAGCAGATGTGTGAGTGTGACAGAAGATGAACCTGGACAGGTAGGTTGGGACTAAACTGTGAAGGACCTTGTGGGTTAGGAGAGTTTTGAGTTTCCTCTTGCAACATTGTGCAATCAAATTTTCTGTAATGGTGTAAATGTTCTATATTTACATTGTCCAATATGGCAGCCACTAGCCTCACATGGCTATTGAGCACTTGAAGTGTGGCTTGTGTGGTTAAATAATTGAATTTTTCTTTACTTTATGCATATTTCAACTTAAATAGTCACATGTAGCTAATGTCTACTATATGGAGCACTATATCTCTAAGTACCTGGAAAGCTTAATGAGGGAAATAGGGACCAGTGCAGGAGTATGGTTGATGTGGTGACAAGCATATGGCCAATAACTAGCCTTGTACACTATATAAGGTCATTCATACATAATATATAGTCAGAAAGTTTGCAAAATCAACATTTTTTTCACAATACCATCTACCACAATAATAACTTGTATATATATTTTTCTGCACTGTCACAAGAAGTGTCATGTGCTCCTCATAATAATTTTATGAATTGGGCAGAGATCATCTGTCCCTTTTTCAGGTGAGCTGGGGTTCTCTAAAATTATGTGACCTCCCCCGCTTCTCCCCTTCTTTCCTTCTCCATCTCCCCTTTTTCTTCCTTTTTACTTCCCTTGCCCTGTTCCTGTTTCCTGGGATAATTTAAAAAATGAAGCCCCCCCCGCTACATTCAAGCCTTTGGCTCAGGTTCTACTCTCAGAAGAGAAACTCAGGTTAAGAGAGGTTTAGGAACTCTCTTGGGGCTTCAGCTGGAAGAAGAAACTCAATTTCAGAGCTGCAAAGAATTTTGCCAAATTTACGCTGAAGGGTCCTGAGAAATCAAATAGTACACCCACTCATTTTACAGATCTGAAAAAAGGCCAGAGACCATCTAAGACAATCCCCCAAACCAGTGGTTGGCAAACTGCGGTTCGCAAGTCACATGCGGCTCTTTGGCCCCTTGAGTGTGGCTCCACAAAATACCACGGCCTGGGCGAATCTATTTTGAAGAAGTGGCGTTAGGAGAAGTTTAAGTTAAAAAAATTTGGCTCTCAAAAAAAATTTCAATCGTTGTACTGTTGATATTTGTCTGTTGACTAATGAGTTTGCCGATCACTGCCCCAAACCTATCAGTCCAGAAATAATCTGGAATTTCTGCTCTTCATGAGGTGAACTGTTCTATATAAAAGCAGAGTGCTTAACACAACAGATACGTGGTAAATGTGAAAATGAAATGACATGGGCAAGGGAGTGGATAAAGGTCCTCTGTGAGATGTACAAAATGTTTCCACATGTCTGTGACAAGCCTCTGCCTTCAGAATCATGCTGCTGCTCCATCTGCTGCTGCTCCTCTGGGCAGGAGACTGAAGAGGCAAGGATCTATTGCATGTAGAATATATATAACCAGAATATATATATAACCAGGGTTTCTAGTTCACAAAATTATCTGGCAATTTATAGCTCAGGTCTTTGAGGAAGAAAACCCCCAGCATATTTGAGATGCTGAAGTATTTTCTCAGGGCCTCAGTACAATCACCGTGAGAAATGAATACAAACAACTGGGTTTAGCTTAAAAAACAGGGAGATTCAGAGATCAGAGAGACCCCCAGGTTTAGGTCTCTGGATTAAATGTCTTAAGTGGAATCATATAAAATTGCTGCCCTTTCTAGGTCAGAAATGATTGAATATTGGCAATTTTATATAGGTCAGCCTATAACTGACAAATACATATTGCATATTTATGGGAGAGCCAGAGAATATGAGTATCACGGGTGTTGCTGAAAAGCTAGTCTAAATATACCAGGAATAGTGTCCCTGCTGATAAAAAGGTGGAAGAGGAAAGTTCTCTTGGACATCTTTCCAGAGGGTGAACAGCAAGATTAGAAGTCCATGACAGGTCTAGACTTGAGAAGATAAAGGTGGAGGTTGTAGGGACTGGCTTGTAGGATTAGGTGTGCAAACACACTAGGCACACTGTTGGTCTCTGGACATGAGGCATTGGGACTGGGTTTGATAGTGAGTTAGTCCTTGACTTGGATATGAGTAAAAGTAAAATAAAAGACTCAATATTAGGAGAAATTGAACCCAACCTCTTGGGTGGTGGCTTCTTCCTTACTCTTCGGTTTGTCTCTTCATTGGTCTTCCCATTCTACCTGAAATCCAAAGTGGTGGATGGTAGAGTAGGACTGAGGGACAGGTGTATAGAAAGACATGGTTAACGTAGGGGAATATGATCAGCTCTGGGAGTCTTCATCCCGACCACCTCAGCTAGTCCTTTTCAAGGACAAATACAGCTATGATAATGTTGTTTTCTGATTTTCATAATATTTTACAATTTACTAAGCAGTCCACGGATATTATGTCATTTATTTTGATGTTCAAACAACCTGTAAAAAAGGTAGTACAATTTCACTTTTCCAGATTGATTATGGTTCAGAGAGCTATTCTTTAATGATGACAATTGGTACAATCAAATTTAAATGCGTGTCTTTGGACATCATATTGATTTTGTTTGATCTTATGGATGGTGGCTAAGGCCATCACATAACCAGAAACTTCTATCAAAAGCAATTGTTCAGATATTCATGGAGTCCAGGCTGGTAACAGGCATGAGTGAAGCTTGTTATAGGACATTAGGGAGTGGTGGGGACTGTGACCCAGGAATAGTGAGCCTATACCCTGCTAAAGGGGGCAATCATTACTCAGCTCCAGGTGATTCTGGCCAAGAAGTGCTGGCCTGATTGTTTTTGAGAAAAGTTGGAAATTCAATTAAATATTTAATGAGTGCCTGCTATGGCATCAGGTAAAGCAATGAAGTAAATGGATAAAAAAATTTCTTCATTTTAATGTGAACTTGTCCAATTTTTAAGTGTTGGGAACTAATAGAACATTTAGAAAACATTTTCTAGGCCAAACAAAACACATTTGTGGGCTATGTTTGGCCTGCTAGCTGCCAGTTTGTGACTTTGATGGACCAAGTATTCTCCGAAGAGGTGACAGTGAAGAATGGCCCACTAGGACCAGGGAAGAAATTATTAGCACTTTTATTTTTATTGTTTTTTTAAAATCTCATCCTTTAAAAGTTCTTATTTTTGTGAATGCTGTATCATATACACAATTGATTTGTATATAGCATATATATATATTCTAATCAATATTTCAATAAGTATTTTATTGAAATAATATATAAAAATAACAATATTATTTTAATATATATTAAGTATTTAAATATTTGGATAAATAATAGTTCAATATCTATTGGTTAATTAAAGTAATATCTATTGTTATTTTAATATTTAAATATTAATTAATATCCATCAAATATTTAAATATTTATTAATATCTATCAAATATTTAAAATATTTATAGGTATTAAGTACTTGTTTTGCTTTTTCTATTTTTTAACTTTTAAAATCTCTTTACTGGTTAAGGTATTATATATGTGTCCTTATCCCCCATTACCTCCTAAACCCCCCTACTCATGCCTTTACCCCCTGTTGTCTGTGTCTATTGGTTAGGCTTATATGCATACATACAAGTCCTTTGGTTGATCTCTCCCTCTTACCCCAACCTTCCCCTACCTTCCCTCTGAAGTTTGATTGGTCTGATTGATGGGTATTAAGTATTTTAATAGATATATTGGGCAGCCATGATTCAGGTATTCTTATTGATAGGAATGTGGATCAGGAAAGGTTTATGAGCACTGGGATAGTACTTAAAAAGTAGATAATTGTATAGCCCCTGCCTGTCTGAAACATGACTAAATGCTCAGAGGGCTTCAGGGAAGTGGGTTTGGGCACTGTATCTATAGTAAGATTGACTTAACCCAAACCATTCCCCTGTTTCTTCTGCCACAGCCCCGAAGGTCCTGCTGAGTGATGGAAGAAACAATTGGATGATGGTGCCAGTTCAGTGTAGACCAACATTTCAACCATTCCAGCCATGCTTATAGGGCTGTTATGGACTTGATGGTTTCTATTTCTTTTAAAATGAGGCATGCTGTGACATTGTAGCTGTGCTGGAGAAGTAAAGCTGAGGGATAATTTAATACTTACCCTTTAGTATCAGGAAGGTTTTTATAGGAAGGCAGGTGATCAGACACTCTTCACCTTTCCTGAGGACAGAACACAAGTAGGTGGATGTAAACTGCTAATAGGAGATTCGGGTTACTGTTACAGAAGACATCTTTGACAGTGAGCTTTGTCTGAGTCCTGTTTTAAAGCCTGTCTTGGACACTGTATTCACCATCTGTCAGTAGAATGGCAACATGTTGTCCCAAAATGAGCATTGAGCCAGGAGCCAGGAAATGAGTGCTCTAGTCATGCAGGGACCTTTTAGTTATCATGACCTTAGAGAATGTGAGATTTGTTCTTCTCGGGATCTCATTTTCTCCTCTTGAATAAAGGACATGATCTATGATCTCTGAGCTTTTTTCGTTAACTTCAAACATTAGTCTCATGCTAAGAATGTAGTTGTTGGGAAGTTAATACTATGTGTTGGCAAATATTTTTCTGGATTAAAGTAAGTTGTTTCTTTAATCTGGGTCAATGTATTAGCTGCTGTAGCAAACAAATCCCATAATGTATAATGGCCCAGACTTAGTAGAAGTGTATTTGTTGTTCACAAAAACTATAAAATGGGTTTTCCTGATTGACCAGCCATTTTCCTCTAAGTGATGATAAAAAGGTCCAGGAGCTTTTAATCTTGAGGCTCTGCCATCTTCAATACTCCATGGCCCCATGGTGGCCATGGTCAATTACATTTAGCTGATAGAAGGGAGAAAAACATGGACAATTGAGCCTGGGATACTTTTATGGGCCATTCTTGGAAGAATGTGCATTAATCCTACTCAAATTCTATTGACTAAAAATCAGTCTCATGGAAATACTGAGGTATAAGGGAGGCTGGGAAATATAATTTAACTGTTTTTTCCCCCAGGAAAAAAGAAGCAATGGACTTGGCTAATAGGACACAATATATAGCATAGATAGGAGAGCTAAAAAGAGAAAAGATTGTATGGAGTGGAGAAGAATAGGATGAGGATGATATTAATTATTTTCTTAATTATTAATTATCTTCTAAAAAGCTTGGAGCAGTCCTTAGCTGATGAAGAATGGCAGGACTTAGGCTTTAAAAGATTTCCCAGCCCACATGCAGCAGCCCTGAACTAAGACTTAAGATACCCTAGGTTCTGGTTTTGGCTAAGTCTTAACTTCACTATGGGACTGAATAGAATTTAATATTATGCTTCAGCTTCCTCATCTGTAAATGGCTTTTTCCCTTGCTCCATTCAGATCTTAACTCAGATGTCTCCTTTTTGAGGGGACTTAGTGTTTACCTTTTCTACTCTTTTCTAACCCCTGATCTATTGATCTCTTCCCCTCATCCTTATTATTTCTCTTTAATGCACTTATCACTTTTTGAAACTATTTTCTTGAC
Source organism: Lasiurus cinereus (assembly GCA_011751065.1). Classification (NCBI taxonomy): domain Eukaryota; kingdom Metazoa; phylum Chordata; class Mammalia; order Chiroptera; family Vespertilionidae; genus Lasiurus; species Lasiurus cinereus. The sequence continues at coordinate 14,179,916 of JAAGEH010000022.1, forward strand.
TTGATTGCTTGTGTATTTTCTGTCTCTCTCCACTAGAATGTTAACTCCATAAGTGAAGGGACTTTTTTTTTTGTGTGGTTTTTTTTGTACAATTTATTCTCCATGGCATATATAGTAAGCATTAAATCAATATGAATTGAATGAATGAATGAATCAATGAAGATAAATTGACCACAGGACCTTTGTAGAGACAGCTGCTGCCAGTGGCTAATATTCTTCAGCAAAAGGAAGAGAGCTGAGTTCTTGGGTTTGATGGTCAGGGGTGACCCTGAGTCAACCTCCCTCAGCCTACAATGGTGGCACTTGAGTGGGGTACAGGGCAATAATCTTTGACACTGGAGGCCAGTTGTCTTTGCCCCATGGCCCTGATAAGATCCTGGCCCTCAGAGTTCTTTGCCACCCTCTCCTTTTCTCTTTTTAGGTGGCAATTGGCTGACCTCCCATGGGGTATATTTGGCTTCTTCAAGCCGCTTGCTCTTGCTGTTGAGAAATGACTAAGCAAATTCACCATCTCACAATGGCCAGCTTCCAGCCTGCGAGAGCTGATGCTGCCAGCTCAGACTGGTTTGGAAGGACAGGTACTCCTTATAAAAGAGCCCACTCCCTCTTTTGCTCTGTGTTCAGAAAAAACAAACAAACACTAAATAGATACTATCATCACTGCCTTCTTTGAAATGGCCTGCCTTACTGACTTCCACATGGGAGAGGAAAGCAGAGATCAATGATTTCTACTCTCTGAGCTCAATGTCCAAGATTTGCAGAATGACTCGTAGAGATGATGGTATAATAATAATGACCTCATTTTCTGCTTACGGAGTGCTTGCTATGTACCAGGTCTGGTGCTAACCTCTTCAGGTATATCAGCTCATTTGATTTTTGCAATGAAATTACGAGGTAAGCGTTTTGACTTTAGAGAGAAGAAATTGGAGGCAAAGGAAGCGTAAGGAACTTGTCCAAGGCAACTTGGCTTATAAGTGGAGAGACTGCATTTAAGCATTGGTCTCTATGTTTCCAAATATGGGTGCTTGCTCATCCCAGCTGCACCCTACATCACTGCACAGATCGTTCCTAGAGCCGAGTACAGTGGGAACACAAGTAATTTTTCCAAATTTCTCTGCTGCCATCCCCTTAGTTCACATCAGAAAATCCCCTGCTGAGTTCCATTGGAGGTTAACAGGTTTAATGTGGAGAATTAGTTTTGAAGTGGACTAAATTTGGGAACTACTGGGTGAAAATTAAGTTACAAAAGACTGCAGAATCATTAATTTCTTCACATTAATAGCACATCTTCAAGAGAGGGATATCATGCTGTCATTCCTAAATTAATTGACTAGGATACTCTCCCTCCTAGAGTATCTTGGGGTTCTAGATGAACACTGGAAATTTCTGAGCTCTACTAATGTACTCACGATTGATAAAGGTGCTTGGGCATCCTTCTTTTCAGTTCCAATTTCCTCATCTGAAATCCATAAATCCATAGAAAACCTATCACTGTCTAGGCACCAGGCAAGATGTTCTCTCCCATGTCATCTTATCCCTCCTACTACAACCTAATTTCATAGAAAAATTAGCAGAGAATCAGCAAGACTAGTTGGGCAGAGAGAGAGAGCTGACATTAAAACCCAAATTTTCCAATCCAGATTTACTGATTTTCCTCCTGTACTTCAAGATTTATTCCTTCAGTTGCTTATACAAATTGTGAGCATTTGTAATAATCCCAACTCAAATCCTATTTCCTTCAGAAGGTCATATGTCCATTGCTTCCCTACCTGACCTGTGCATAGCTATCTCTCCTTTTCCTAAACTCCCTTCAAATTCACTATCTCTACCAGGATTGGGCACCTACTTCATCTGATTGCTCTTGGTACATATCACTTCACCTTTAGGAGTGAGGTATGATCAGACTCATTTTATAAATGAGGAAACCTACATGTAATAAGGTTCAGTCACTTGCCCAAAGTCATAAAAGAAGCCAGGCCTCAGGAAAACATTCCTTCCACTACTCTGTGTTCCCTTCATCTTGTTCAACTCCTTATTTCATTAGTTGGGGGAACTGAGGCCAGAGAAGGGAAGTGTGTAGCCTCAAATCATGCAGCTTGTGAGTAACAGTGCTAAGATCACCTAGAAAGCCTCCACACAGGACACCTTTCCTCCCAGCAGGCTGCTTCCACAGGTTTGATGCAGGACCCAGCTGTGGCTGCCAGTCCTGATACCTGGATGCTGTAGAAATTGTACCTTGTAGTTGCAGAAGCAGCATGAGCCTGGTAACCTGGTCCCTGGGAAATAGCCAAGAAAGGTCAGCCTACTAGTCTGCAGATCCAGCACCTAAAATAAACCAGGCTGCAAGCCACCCCCCCCAACCCAAATAGCCTTCCAACAGCCCAGGGCCAGGCATAGCCTCAAACTCCCAGGTTCCCTTGGCACAGTGCCAAGCACAGTATTTATCAGTTGCTGTTTCCTTTTATTTAGAAAAAAATGGGTTCCTATTACTTTGGATCTTAGAATTCAGGACTGACTCAAGTTGAGGGAATTAAGATCTAGGAGACCCTTGGATCATGATGGGGAGATGGGAAGGAATATTTCAGATAGTTGGCTTTCAAATTTGAATGTTTATCAGATTCACTGGAAGAGCTTTTAAACATGAACCAGGCTTCATCCTAGACCTACAGGATCAGAATCTACGGGGACAGGGCCAGGGGTTCTATTTGAAAATGTTTCCCAAGTAGTCTCTTCAGGTGCAGGTTTGTAAGCCACCATCCCAGGTTTGTTCCCTCTATTTGCTAGCCCACTTTATTTCCAAATCCCCTCTCCCCATCCACTCTCAACTCTCAGTGCACTTTTTTTTTCACTTGTGAAATTTAAAATTCTGTATTATCCATGTCCATAGCATTGTGGATGCTGTGATAAAAACCCTTAGTGGAGGTTCCATTATCTTTTTAAATGAAAGTCCAAGTTTCCCCTTTATATTGAAGTTTAGAAGTTTCTGTTCTACAAGAGGTTTTAAATTCATAGAGGAGTCAGTTGTGAGAAATTCGGTCACCTAAGAAGTCTGTCACTAAGGCCCTGTGTTTCCAAGGCAGTTTGTAAACCTTAGAAGTTACCAGAGTAATTACAGTTGCCAGGAGACATGCCATTGTATTTAAATTTCTTAAATACCCTTGCCAGTAGCTGGCAATTCCTGTTGAAAGAGGAGAGTTTCTTTTCTGATTTAAGAAGACATTGAAAGTTATTTTCCTTTGGTTTTGAATGAGTCAAAGAGGTTTGAGTTGGGTAAAGAGCTTTTGCTTCCTGACCAAGGAGAAGGACTCGGATGGAATGGGGACTTCCTCAGTTCATCAGAAGATGAGAGGAAGAACAAATGAATATTCTTTCTTCAGTAAGCTAAAGCACAAGTGGCACTAAGGGGAGAAGAGTCATACTAGCCATGGGAGACCCATGGGTGCCTGGGAGGTAGTTAACAGCATTTCAGTGGAAGAACACTGGCATCCATTCTACACTTTCTTAGCTCATTACCTCATGGTGGGACAACAGAAAGAAGGAGAGAGAGAACTCTAGTTGAATACTTACCACAACATCAGGCATTATATTAAGTGCAGGGAAATAAAAATCACTAAGACATAATTTCTACATGCAAGGAGTTAGTTGTTTAGAGGAAACTTGCAATGAGAGAAGGCAAGGCACTGTAATTTTGTTTTGCTGACTAGATTGTTGGGATGGATTGTGTCTGCCATGGGTGTGTGTGTTTACGGGGAGGAGAGACAAATGCCATTTACTACATCTCCATCTAGATAAACCATAGCTCCATCTTGCTGCTTAAGGGAGCTGTGCATGCACTGTGGCCTGTCTCAGGGAAGACCTCCAAAGATAGCACTGTTCATGCTGCCCAAAATGGTTGAGGCCTCCAGGGAGGCAAGATTCGGGAAGCAAGATTGGACAGAGGTCATGGCCATTTCAGAGTGAGGCACAGACCCTTATGTGAACTCAGTGAAGTTTCTGTTTTTGTACCCTCAGAGTCCTGATGCCAGTGCTAGGCCTCAGCAATACATAAAGTGGGCCGAGTTTTTCTTGGGAGATTCTCCTGTTTTGAACGCTTTAATCCCTTTAGAAATTCCGTCCCTTTGTCATTGAACAGGTCCCCTTTTGTTCAGGGAGAAAAACTGCCAGACAAACACATTATATCACTCAAGGTGACTTAAAGCAGTTCTAGAATTATTTCAATTTCAAAAGAAGGAGGGTGGGGGGGGGAGAGAGAGAGAGAGAGAGAGAGAGAGAGAGAGAGAGAGAGAGAAGCTTAATCCAAGTCCATTAATATTGGAGATTTGATTTAGACATTTACTTAACTGAGGAATTCTTTAGGTCAGGGAGAGGAAATATTTTCAGCCTTGCTGGTCATGCAGTCTCTGTTGTAACTACTTAGCTTTACCACTGTTCTGCAAAAGCAACCCCAGATAATACCAGTAAAGTGAACTGGGGTGGCTATGTTCCAATAAAACTTTATTTACAGACATTGAAATTTGAATTTCACCCAAGTTTTCATGTGTAATGAAATATTATTTTTCTTTGCATTTTTTTGCCAACCATTTAAAAATATAAAAGAAATTCTCAGCTATGGATTTGGCCCATGAGCTTTGATTGGCTAACTCATTATCTCACTTATCACATCCTAACATAAGATGCATTGTATCTGGGTAAAGTGACCCTGCTTGGACATTCTCTTTGTATAGTTTGGCAATTTATCTATTTATTCAGTCAAATACTTACTGAGGACCTACTAAGTGCTCAGGGCTGTTCTGGGTTTTGAGGATTCAGAAATAAATAAGACCAAGTGCCTGCCTCTGGGTGGTTTATATTTCCCTTTCCATAGAAAGAAGATTTAGGACCCAGAGGCACGGATTTAGGTTTTGGTTTCAGCCTTCCTTGCTGCTTTTTAGCCACAGACTTGGAGGCAAGGTGCCTTTTCAGTGCTGAGCAGAGAAACCCTGAGCACAGGTCCTCCAGTGATTCATGGGGAAGCCCTGGGATAGTGTTAGTGTTCTGAATTTCCAATGAAAAAGTCTAGCAAAAAAAAAAAAAAAAAGAAAAAAAAAAAGAAGAATAAAACAGCTCAAAACCCAAGACCTTTTAGGCTCAGTGTACTCTGGCAAAATATCCCAGTAGAGCTCTGGGGTGGTTTTCAAGAACCGTGGCTTTTCTTGAACTTTCTCACAGCTTATCTCAAGACAACCACTGTTCTGCAGATGTTCCCTCAGGACTGGGTCATGGTGAAGGCCCTTTGCAAGAGCAGTGACCACTGCTGCCAGGGTTGTGGGGTCAGTGGTCATGTGCACCCTGGCAATGGCCCTCATCTCTCTCATTCCAAGGCGGGTGATAGAAAACTTTGTGAATTCCTCCTCAAAGATAAGAAGGTCCCTCCATGATGTAAGAGAACACATATGACTGTGTTAAGACAGAAGAACGGCTCTGTAGTGAGTAGGAAATTGCTCCCAGCCTATGGGCCCTCATAATTTACAGTATATCTGCTATACAGCTAGTCTCTTCGTTGTGTGTTGGGAGGCGGTACTGGGGAATTGAGCCTGGAAGATCAGGGATGTGGTATGGTTCTTCCTTCTAACTTCTATATAACCTGCCTCAATGAGAATTTCTAGGAAACCCCTATAGAAGCCCTTTTATTCCCTCCTAAAACCCAAACTGGGCTTATCACCCATTAGCCATGTGACTTTGATGTTCCCCAGGTCCCTCATGTAGACGAGTGACTTCATTATAAGATTTCATGACTTCAAAGATTTATACCTGTTTGAAATATCCCGCCTTCTTCTTTTCTCTTTTATCTCTCTGATTCTCCTACTCTTATCTGACTTAGAGATGTTTAGATTTGCCAAAACATTACTTGGTTGTTCCATCTCTGGCCAGGTTCCCAGAAAACGAGGGCAGAAGATGTGGAAATTAGTGGAAATGAGGAGGGGAAGAAGGATGTGACCCCTGGCCTAGTAGGTTTTCATTAGAATCCTCCTCTGTCTACTGCCCTACCCCCAGCTAGGTTTTTTAGTAACTATTAATGTGTATGGGTAGTTATTTTCAAGGCTTGATCTTATACATTACATATTATACACTCACTGAAGACAGAGGCATAAGACAGGTCAGTTATTAGTTATGTGACTACTATACACCAACTACAATGCTGGGATAGAAGAGTGGATGAAATAGACCAGAATACTCCTAGATAGTGCCTTATACTCTAGAAGGTCATATCTCTAATTCCCTCATTTTGTAGTTGAGGATTTTGAGGCTCAAAGTAAGACTGTAACTTATCTAAAATGGGTTAAGGGCAGAACCAGAAGAGGAACACAGGCCTCTTAACCTAAGTGAGACCAGGCTTCCTCACAACCAGAAAGCAGAAATGGTATTTCCACAGCATTTGAAATATATAGAGTATGTCTCATCTCCATCTCCACTATGGGGAAGGACAAGCATTATAATTATTATTCCTATAATTATGAATAATCTCCAGGGTTATTCATTTTCAGATGAATAAACTGAGGCTGAAGAAGTTAAGCATTTGAATAAAGATCAAGTGGCTAGAGAAGGCAGAGCTGTGAGAAGAACTTGGCTCTTTTAATCACCTGCAACACAAATATTCCCACTTGCACCGGCCCACCCATCCTCCTTGATGACTCCCTAGTTGCCTCTGATCAAAGAGGAGTGAAAAGAAACTCAAAATATCTCAGTAGTATGCTGCAGTACTGTCAGAATAAAAGAAAGTGATAGAAACTATTAGTGGAGGAGCAAAGAAAATTTAGAGAAGGCACAGCACGAAGAGAGGTGAGAGGTACTGGCGAGACTGAAGAAGAAAGAGGCATAAAACAGGTCAGATTAGGGATAATGAACTTTGCCAATAATTTTGACTCCCTTCAAAATAAAAATTGACTTACTTGTATATATCAAAACAGTTGTCCTGGTAAGGAAGGTGATGGGACACACAATGAGGTTTAGACCACTGATAATCATGAGAGTTTAATCCCTGTCTGATTTGATTACCTGGGATCTGATCCATAGGATGGACTGCCTAACTTTATCCTTGAATCCCTTCTGATCAGCTTTCTCCTCACTACCCATCTCCCCCTGGGAACTAGAAACAGTAGGTATATGACATGCTCCAAGAATTCTGTTTATGCAGGTTAAGTTCTACATGGGGGAGAGTTAGTAAAAGAGGAGAAAACCTCAGGCTCTCTCAACTGTTTTTTAAATAATTTCTCCTAGACTTTTAAGGATCCTTATGGCATCAGAAGTTAAAGAACTAACTCTACTAGTAACCTATCTATTAAGTCATCAATTTTTAAAACAAATTTTCTATAATCTAATCAGTGATTTGTAATGACTATCTTCTCTGCAGCCATTTTTTGATCAGCTAATTTTGGGTACATATAAACAACACACTTCTAAGACTTTTTAACTAGACTATATGTAATTATTCACTTATTTGCTTATTAGACTACTGGGGCTTTTGAAATTAATCTGCCACCTGTCATTACACTTTCAGTGGCTCTGTGTTGTATAGAGAAATTATGACTTGTCCATCCATTTGATAAATGTTTATTGGGCATATACTATCTTCTGGATATAGGGATGAAATAGTTATTATTTTTTTAATTAATTTTTTATACATATCTCCCCATTGCCCCCCTCCCTCCCAGGCATACCCCAACCCTCCAGTGTCTATGTTCATTGGTTATGATTATATGCATAGATACAAGTCCTTTGATTGATCTCTTATCTACCTCACCTAACTTTAATCTTCCTGCTGTAATTTCACAGTCTGTTCGAAGCTTTACTGTCTCTGTATCTATCCTTTTGTTCATCAGTTTATAATGTTCTTTATTATCCCCCAATGAGTGCGATCATGTGATGCTTCTCCTTCATTGACTGGCTTATTTCACTGAGCATAAGGCTCTCCAGTTCCAACCAGGTTGCTACAAGGGATGAAATAGTTATTGAAGTATTTATGGTCTCTAACTTCAGAGAGCCCATCCTTAGTGAAATAAAAGAAGCATCAGCCAAGAATAATAGTTCAATTATGGGAAATAATGGGAAGGGAGAAAAGGGGTGTATGTTAATACAGTAACATTGATGTGAGGTAGAACCCAGGATACTTAGATAGAGTGGGAAAGGAAGTGTGGGTGCCATCTGAAATTTGACTGTGATCATCCATGAGGGACATGAGGGTAGGGGTGGAAGAGAAAGAAGAGGCCCAGAGAAAGACAATGAGTCCTTTAGTTATCATAACAAACTAGCCCAAAACTTAATGGTTTACAACAATGTATTATTGTTTCTCACAACTCTGGGTTGATTGGACATTTCTGGGTGTTCTCACTAGGGGGATCTCTCTTACAGTTGTAGTCAGATAACAGTTGGAACTGAAGTTATCTGAAGGCTCATCTGGGCTGGTATTCAAGCTGGTTTTTTCACTTCTATAGTGCAGAGGTTAGGCTGGCTGGACTAGCTGAAGGTTGCCTATTAATGCTCTCTCTTCCTATGGCTTTTCCATTTGTTTAGGTTGGGCTTCCTCATAACATGGATGCTCAGTATAGCTGGACTTCTTACATGGAGGCTGGATTTCTTTAGAGTGAGCAGAAGGGGGAAACTGTTCAACTTGTTAAAAACTAGACCTGGATCTGGCTTAGCGTCACTTCCACAGCATCCTGTTAATGAGGGCAGTCACAGGCCAGTTTTAGATTCCTCCACTCAAAGGGAGAATGCCCGATACTTTCAAGGAGGAAATAGATTAATGGTGGCCATCTTGGAGACAAGCTAAGGCTTCAAGGAATATGAGGCTTGTATGTTAGTGGGCCAGAAAGATATCCAGTATTGCTGGAGTGTAGTGAGGGTGGCACAAGATGAGTTAGGAGTGACAGGTAGCACAGGGTCCTTGTAGCTATGCTGTGGTAGGAAATTTAGATTTTAAAAACTGTCACGAAAGCCTTTAGATATCTTGCTTTTCAAGCTGTTTCTTTTCTTCCTCCTTCCAATTCATCCTCACTTTCTGCAAGATGGTTATCCTAAAACCTAGCACTTATCATGTACTCCTGTGTATTCCAAACATTCAGTGACTCCCATCGCCTCCAGCCTGGCTTTTCAGAGTTCTTTGCCAAGTTGCACACTTCTCTCCCATTTTTGCCCAGCTTGTTATATTGAGCCTCTTGTTTCCCCTGAGAGGTGCCTTTTGTCTCCCTGTCTTCATCCTAAGTCACATCAGTCACTTTGCTCATAATATACTCCCATGACCCCATCTCCATCTATCAAAATCCTACTTTTCCTTTAAAACTAGTCTCCAATGTCACTTCCTCAAATTGAGTGTGACCGCTCAGTCCTGGAAATCTCCTTATTCTTGGTGATTGGAAGGTGCAGCTACATTTATATCTGTCTAACCATCACTCTTACAGGCCTATCCCCATTGACCTTAAGTCTGTGAGGACAGAATATATAACTTCTTAGCTTCTCCTGCTCCTAAGCCCTGTGCCTTGAGCACAGCAATCAGTAAGCTGATGCTTGTTGAATTAAACAGTGGTTTCTCTGGGACACCAGCCTCCAGTGGCTCTTCCTTTCCCATGGCAAATGTGAGCATTCAGCTCCCAGCAACCCCTGGTCCATGGCCCCAAGGTTCCTGGCAGGGCTTTCCCGTAGGACCTGGAGCTGCTGTTCCCAGAGAGTCAGGCCTGCACAGGCCAGAGCTGGCTCCCAAGGAGATGGAGAGCTTCTGATTTGCCAGGTCCCTGGCTCCTCTCTCTCAGCTTCCTTGTACTTATTTTCCTTGGCAAAAGAAAGCCCCCAGTCACCACTTCATCTTCCATTTATAGGCATATATGCATCTTTGTTATTCTTTTCAGAAAATGACAGTGTTCTCAGCTTAGAAAAGAAGAGAAAAAGAATGGAGGGCCATACAAAGCAAAAAAGACATTTGATATAAAGCCTCCATTGATTCCTGCAATATTTTTGTTCATATCGGAGAATAGAAGCCACCCTTCTGGCTCCTACTACTCTCTTATCTCTGTCTCAGCCTATATTATTAGCTCCTCATACTTTACTTATGTGTTATTATGGGTGAAAAGAAAGCCAGGGTATGGGCAGTAAATTTGGCAAAGATTCTTATTATCTAGACAAGAAAATGGGCATGGTTCCCTGGCTTGAGTCCATGTCTGCACAGTCTTTGAGTTCTTCTTCTGACCCCAAAGTATTCATTGGTCAAAAGTCACTCTGTGGGTTATATAAAAAAAGGAACAAAAATAACAACAAATATTTATGTAGTGCTTTTTCTAGGCCAGTCACTATTTGAAACAATTTTTAAATAGTAATTCATGTATATCTTTCAATAATCCTAAGAAGTAGGTTATAATCCTAAGGTTACACCAATGCTCAATGACACACTTGGGATCTGAGTACAGAAGGCTGATTCTAGACTCTGTGTCTTTAACCACTCACAATGCTACTTTAATTGCTCATCAAATTAACACGCATGTTTAAATAACCTAACAGGATCACTTAGTCCTTCTTGTATACCCAAGTGCAGTAGAAACAATGGTGTCTGAGGGTTGTGGGCAAGGTCGTGGATAGGTCTGAGCATAGGTAATTCGATTTGGTTCAAATTCTGACTTTCCCACAGATTTATGATTCTCAGTATAGTGTTTCATGCCTGGTGTGATTAGCAAAGATATTTTCTGATGTATCCAAGAACAACTTACCTCTCTTGGCTCAAATTCATAGCCTGAATAGTCACTTAATTACCAATTAATTCATTTCTTCTCTTCTTCATTTATTCATCAAACTCTGATCCTATGTCTTGTATATAAGATTGCCTTCAAGCTGTGAGTTTGTGTGCACATGTGTACACTTACAAGTAAACTTGAGAACCAAACTTTATATGTTGTACTCATTTGGGTTGTTTAATACTCTGAAGTGCTCAATGTGATGCATCTTACTGGTTCCCTGGAGTCCAGAACACCACACATAAACAGGTTTTTGAAAGGAAGCTCATTGGGGGATAGTTTTTCTTATTGGCCAGTGAATCCTTATGCTATCCAAACTAGATAGAATAGTGATGGTAGATTATTGATTCATGCTATGCACAACACTCTATTCAATTGCTAAGGAAATAAGAAAAGGACAAAAATGTTAAGAAAATGATAAGACAAGCCATAGACTGGGAGAAGATATTTGCAAAAGACACATCTAATAAAGGACTATTATCCAAAATATGCAAAGAACTCTTTTTTTAAAAATTATTTTTTGTTAATTCTCACCTGAGGATATTTTTCCATTGATTTTTAGGGAGAATGGAAGAGACAGAGAAAGACAGAGAAACATCAATGTGAGAGAAACACATCGATGCTGAGCCCGGAAGCCTGCAACCAAGGTATGTGCCCTTGACTAGAATCGAATCTGGGACACTTTGGTCCTGCAACCAAGGTATGTGCCCTTGACCAGAATTGAATCTGGGACCCTTTGGTTCTCAGGCTAATGCTCTAGCCACTAAGCCAAACTGGCTAGGGCTGCAAAGAACTCTTAAGGCTCAACAGTAAGAAAACAAACAAACTCATTTAAAAAAATGGGCCAAAGGCATTAACACACACCTCACCAAAGAATATATGTGATGGCAAGTAAGCATATGAAAAGATGCTTATCATATGATATCAGGGAAATGAAAATTAGAACAACAATGAGATACCACTCCACACCTATGAAAATGGCAAAATCTAGATTACTGACAACACCAAATATTGGTGAAGATGTGGAACAACAGGACCCTCATTCCTTGTTGGTAGAAATACAAAATGGTACAGACATTTTGGAATAGGTCATCTTCTTATAAAACTAAACATACCCTTATCATACAATCCAACAATTGTGCTCATTGATATTTATCCAAAAGAGTAAACACTTATGTTCCCACAAAAACTTACATATGCAAGTTCATAGTAGCTTTATTCATAATGTCTAAATTTTAAAACATTGAAGATATCCTTCAGTAGATAAATGGATAAATAAATGGTGGTATATAAAAGAATACATTTTTTTAGCTATCAAGCCATGGAAAGGATAGAGAAATCTTAAATGCATATTACTAAGTAAAAAAAGCCAATTTAAAAGGCTACATACTAAATAATTCCAATTATATGACAATCTGGAAAAGGAAAATTACAGAGACAATTAAAAGGTCAGGGTTTGGGGGGTTTTGGGTGGGAAAGAGATGAATAGGCAGAGCACAGAGGACCTTAAGGGTAGTGAAACTATTCTGTATGATTTCATAGTGATGGATAATGGATACATGTCATTATACATTTGTTCATACTCACAGAATGTACAACATCAAGAGTAAACCATGCTGTAAATCATGAATTTTGGGTAATTATGATGTGTCAATGTAGGTTCATTAATTGTAACAAATATTTGATTCAGGAGGAGGATTTTTAAATCGGGGAGATTCATGTATGAGCAGAGGTTATATGGGAAATATCTGTATCTTCTTAATAATGCTATGAATCTAAACTTGCTATAAAAATGAAACTTTAAAAGCAAGCAAGCAATCAAACAAACAAATCCTGGTATTCTGAAGTTGATAAACCACTTTGCATCTATAGCAGATACTAGTTGGTTATCTTTCCCGCATCCATTTTCCCTTCTTCTTTGTCACAGGCCTCCAGTTTTATTTGGGAATTCAAGTGGTCCAGGGAAGCTGCTTTTGCTTTTTGACTCATTGGGAGCTTAGTCAAATAGAATAGAACACCCAATCCCTTGCCACTAATGATTACTTCTAGTGTGACTTGCGACTTAAGTTAGCAAAGTCCAAGTGAGTATCAGGAATTTTTTTGTGTGTGAATGCTGGGACAAAGATGCTCTTGCGTACCTTCTAGATGTGAATGAGGAAGTTCATGACTCTGGGAGCTGCTGGCTAGCAGCCATTCTTGGGATGAAATTGAATTTAGGATAGAGGGCTAGAAAGAGAATGAGTTCTCAGTGAAACTAATAAAGCCAGTATACCTTTCATCTTTTTAATTAAATGATCCAATAAAGTGCTTTTGAGATTTAACATATTTGAGTCAGATTTTCTTCTACATGCAGTCAAAAGAGACAGCAAATAGGTGCATTATCTTTTCTGGCACACACTGCTCTGGACATGAGTAAATCACTCAGCCTTTTTGATTATTTTTATGGATGTAAGCGGAGTAAAAAATTAAAATGCATTTTTAAAAAGTTAAATCATTTTTTATTGTTGACAGTATTACAGATGTTCTCCAGTTCCCCCTGCCTCTTAATCCCCCTCCTTCTAACACCTGCCTCACTACAAGTCTTTCTTTTTTATGTCTCAATTTTGCTTTGTGGAGAATACAAATACCACCATCATGGTAGCCAGACCCTGTGGGTTATTATAATGGACTAGAGGCCTGGTGCATGAAATTTGTGCATGTGGGTGTATGTGTCCCTCAGCCCAGCCTGCACTATCTTCAATCTGGGACCCCTCCAAGGATGTCTGACTGCCCATGTAGGCCTTATTCCACCAGAATCAGGCCTGCATGGGCAGGTAGGCATCCCTCTTAAAACCCAGGACTGCTGGCTTCCAACCTGCCTGCCTACCTGATTGCCCCTAACTGCTTCTGCCTGCCAGCCTGATCATCCCCTAACCACTCCCCTACCAGCCTGATTGATGCATAACTGCTCCCCTGCTGGCCTGGTCACCTCTAACTGCCCTTCCCTGTAGGCATGTTTGCCCTCAACTGCCCTCCCCTACAGGCCTGGTCCCCACCCCCAAACTGCCCTCCCCTACAGGCCTTGTCCTCCCCAACTGCCCTCCCCTGCAGTCCTGGTTCTCCCCAACTGCCCTCCCCTGCAGACCTGGTCCCCCACAACTGCACTCCCCTGTAGGCTTGGTCTCCCCTGACTGCCCTCCCCTGCAGTCCTGGTCCCCCCCAACTACCCTCCCCTGCTGGCTTGGTTCCCCCCCAACTGTCCTCCCTGCAGGCCTGTTCCCTCCCAACTTCCTTCCCTGATTGACATTTTGTGGCAGCCATCCTGTGTTCACATTGGGGAGGCCATTTTTGACTACATGGGGGCAGCCATCTTGTGTGTTGGAGTTATAGTCAATTTGCATATTATCCTTTTATTAGATAGGATTGTGTGGACAAGTGTTTACAAAGAATAGAACAGAAAGGAGTAGAGGGAAAGATTCTGTATTTAAATTTCAATAGTAGCTTTCTTTTCCATGCTTACTGTCTTTAAGGGAGCAGACTCTCTTTGCCTCATACTTTCTCTTGGTTTTGGGTAGAGGTTTGAAGGGGAAGGTTTGAGGAGACAGTTGTAGAGTGTGGGTGGGAGGAAGCACTTTAGTGAAATTTTAGAGCTATCTTAGGAGAGGTAGAAATCTTTCACATTTTCCTCTATTTTATAGAAAGATAAGCTGAGACATAGAATTGGGTCCCAGTCCACATCCCCTGGGCAGTCCAGCCACATTACAGAGATTCAAACTTGAGTCTGAACTCCCAATCAGGCCTCTCCTCTGGATGACCTTTTTGCCTCCCTCTGAGTCTTGTGAACAACTTTCCCTGGAACCAAATCAGATGTTCTGGAGAAAGCACTATGTCAGCCTTGTAGGCAGAAGGGTCTGGTTTCCTGAGATACCATTGCTGGATTCATGGTGCTGGGCTGATTCTGGGATCAGGTGTTTTCTGAAGTCAGGTGACTAGTTTTTACAGTATCTTGAAGTTTCCTTCAGAGGAACATAAAAGCACATGGACATGGGTCTCATAACAATTGAAGAGGGGAATGAGGGCTGAGGCATGGCAGTTAGCTGCGGTCAGTAAGAGTCCAAAAGATGGGAGCAGTTGGTGACATGCAGCAGCATTGTCCCCTCTGAACTTTAGCTCCTGGAGTTCCAGTAAAGGTATTGGCTATTCTGCAGCACTAGGACTCTGCATCTCAGTAAGATATTTTCTCTTTTACTGCAGAATTGAGAAGAGCAAGGAATATAGAGGCTTAAGAAAGATCCAGGGGCCTGAATGTATTAGTTATCTAATACAAAACTTAGTAGCTTAACTCTGGTCAGGTGGCTCAATTGGTTGGAGAACTGCCCAGTAAACCAAAAGGTTGGTTCAATTCCTAGTCAAGGTGCATACAGAAGGCAACCAATTGATGTTTCTCTCTCTCTAAAAAAAATAAAATAAAATAAAACATCCTCAGATGAGGATTAAACAAAACAGAGGCTTAAAACCACAAACATCAATTGCTTTATTTCTATGGTTCAGGAAATGGGTGTGTCTTCACAAGGCCCTCTGTCTCCAAGTTTCTCATGATACTGCAATCAAGGTGTTAGGAAGGGCTGTAGTCTCATCAGAAGCTTCATCTGGGGAGAGTCTGACTTCAAGTTCACATAACAAGCTCACCTGTTGGGATTCTGTCACCACAGGCTGTTGGGCCAAGAAGTTAAATTTCCCATGGCTATGGGTAAGAGGTCTTCCTAATTTCCTTGTTATACATCATTTTCCATATGGCAGTTCATGACATGGCAGCTGTGTTCCATCTTTGTGAATAACTAAGAGAGTAAGAGAAGATGAGCAAGACATCAGCAAAGACTTTTTCTAACATTGGAAAAAAAGACACCACTCACAATAGTCACCCATCTTCAGTCCAGGACTGTTTCTACACAGGGCAGAGAAGAAGGGTGTCACATGATTCAGGGCTTCGTTTGGTCACTTGCACACAGAAAGAACACATTGTGAAGCCAGAGTTTCATGAAAGATCATAGGAAAATATTTCAAGCCTCTTGTCCTCAAACTTCTAACCACAAGAGCTCACACCCAGAGCATGTTGCTGCCGGGTGGGCCATGTGTGCCTACCATTCTTTCTCAGGTAGGACACATGTCCTTAAAACAGTCCTAGTCCAATCA
Source organism: Lasiurus cinereus (assembly GCA_011751065.1). NCBI lineage: Eukaryota > Metazoa > Chordata > Mammalia > Chiroptera > Vespertilionidae > Lasiurus > Lasiurus cinereus. The sequence goes on from JAAGEH010000022.1 coordinate 14,195,845, forward strand.
GCTCTGCTCCAACAAAGGGACTCATTAACCCAGAGAGTATCAGGCCTCCAAAGAACAAAGAGACTCTCTATGCTAAAGGACTGTTGATGTTTTCCATTTCATGCCAGATAAAAATTGCTTGAAGCTTGAAGAAATTAAAAAAAGTTAATTATAGAAGTAATGTGGAATAAAATTTAAACAATATAGATAAATCTTCCTTGTTCACCACTCGATCTTATGCTTCTTCTCAGAGATGATCACTGTCAACAATTTGGTGCAAATATTTTTAAAAATGTACAAAATTATGTGTGCGTATGTATATTCATGTGCTTGTCTACATATATATATATGTATATATATACATATATACACATACACACATATACACATATACAGTACATACAAGAAGGGACAAAAGTAGGTCTCAGTTATTTGTATGGAAAATAATACATAATTAAATATTAATACAAAAGTAAACTCTGTATTTCACATATTCACAATTGTAAATCTACTTTTGCTCCACCCTGTCTATGTGTTTATGTATACACACCTGTTATTTTTATATAGAAAAAGTTTTACCCTGTTAAATTTAAAAGATATCATACCTTGTATTATCTTGCTAATTTCTTTTCTACATAATAATATATTTTGGAGATCTCATTTTATATCAGTACACATATATGTATGTGTATATTTCTAACAGCTACTGAATACATAGTGGCATAGGTGCATTTTACTTTATTATATAGTTCCCTAGGGTGTGCTACAAAAAAGGATACCTGCATTAGGCATTAGAGCAGGCCCACTTTTATTGCTAAGTCACTCTGTGTGAGAGTCTTGTTCACTTTAAATGTGGCTATGACATTTTGAACACTTCTTATGTGGAAATGTAAAGATTTCTCTAAAATGTCTAGAGGTAAAATTTATGAGTCCAATTTTTCCCATTGGAATTTTTAATAAATCAGCTTACATTTTTTTTTCAACTTCTACCTTTCAAGGTTTCAAAAATCTTAGGGCCTGAATTTCTGTTTGAACAACTCAGATATATCCCTGTGGTTCCCTCACTCTTTATGGTTTTCTTCATGGCTTATTGGGTGTATTGTTTATAATTTTCTTTCTCACATTAAACCTTAGAACCAGGATCTGGCTCCTCATTCATGTTCTAAATATCAAGTCTTCCTTGATGATGGATTAGTGTCATGATACTTCTATCAGTTTTCTGATTAAACTCAAAATCTCAGTACACAGTCTACATATAGGAGTATAATTTATAGGCACATATCTTGGCACATCTTAACATAGATCAGAATTAAAAATATCAAGCTTATGTTTCACTCTCTGGCTAACCCTGCCACCTGTTAGTCCTGAATCTGGAGGAAAGTAGTTTCTTCCCAAATTGTATTCTAGGTTTAAACCTTCCCAGAGGCAGGTCCAAATTTTCTTCCAGCTGCCATTCAGCCACAGCCTCAGTCCCACCAGCAGAATCTCTGCATTTCTGTCTTCCTCAGATTTGGACACATCCCTCAAGTTTTCTCTCAGCTCAGATTCAAAAGACACCCCCCCCATCCTTTTCTAAGTTAGAATCTATTTTGCTCCAACAACCCTACATGTGCTAGGTCCCTCTCGCTCTCTAGATCAGAACTCAACCCTCTGCTGTTCTGATCAGCTTTCTCAAATACTAATTGACAGAGTTACAAGGAGCCACTCTAGCCTCCATGAAAAATTTAGCATGTAATTGAGGAAGAATGTATCATCAATAAATTCATGTATTTAATAAATATTTATTATATGATTCAGATGGTAGTAGAGGATACTATGGTCAGAGAGAAAGATAACCAAACCAAACCATGACCTTCAGCTTTATGAAGCTGGCAGACAGGGAATTAATAAGGATGAAACCCAGTATGTGAAAAGTGATATTAAAGAACATGCAAATGTTTGAGAGTATAAAAGAAGATCTGACTTAGATGGGTTGGGAGGGAGGGGCAAAGATAGCTGTCCTAATAGCACCTTCTACTAACAGCTCTTCTTTTTTCTGAGTTTTTGTCAGAACCAGGATATTTAGGTTTCCCAAACACTGGGTCACTGCCCTTTTCCACTCCACCATGTGACCTTGGTGCACCCCCATCCCCCACCACCTTTTTTAAATCTAAATGTGAGGCTGGTCTAGAAAAACTCTGAATTCCCTTCTATCTGCAATGTTCTTCTTTGTCTTCTTTCTCCTTATGGAAGACATATGTGGCCACTTACTAGCAGCATTGCATCCACCCATTCATTCATCACATGTTTGTTGAGCAACTATTATGTGCCAGGCACTGTATGAGGGACTGGAAACATAATGAAGTATGAAACATCATGCTGCCTGCCCTACGGAGTGTCCAGGCCTTGAGTACCAGTTTGAATTAATGGAGCCCTCTCTGGCCATATCAGTGCATTTAGAATTGAGTTGTGGTGGTATGAGCAACATTGGGAACTCCTGGTGTATACTTTGAAGGACCCAGGACAATAGTTTGCATCTTTTAGGCACTTAACACACCCTTAATGAATCTTGCTCATCTTAAGGGCATAGAACCTGGGGGCACAAATGATAGCATAAAAAGCAGCATAGCGGTCTCTCACTTCATGAGGTTTATGGCACTGACTGCTGTCCTGGATAGGTGTGGGAAAGCATAAATACAGTTCTGGTTCATAGTAAACAGTCTATAACCCCCACTGGTTCAGCTGGGAGGATATTGTCCTGATCCAGAACCCTGGAATGAGCAACCTGGATGAAGGGATGATAGTAGTCTGTCTTCAGGGAAGTTATGCTTTCTTTAGGGCCATGAGAATGCACCCCCGTAGCTCTAATATTATTTTAGCCAGTGCGAACTTCCAGAAGAGCAAATATAGTGAGCTGGACACTGAGAAGTGATAAAGCCTATTCTTTTCTGGCTGGGTTGATTAGGAAAAGCTTCTTGGAACCATGTTTTAAAATATGGGAGGAATCTTAGAGAGGTGATAGTGAGAAATAAAAGAGGTCTCTTTCCAGAGGGAAGCCTCCCTTTGGGCTCTGGTTCTATTCCTTTGCAGTTGAAACCATGGAAAATAAGTAGACCTAGAAGAGAAAGTGCTCATCTCCAGAGTCTTGAGATCTCATGCTTGGATTTTCCACCTTTTCAGTAAGGGTGAGGAAGTGCAGTCTGTGCTATGGGCAGGAGAATGGGGAAGCAGACCCCGGGAAGATCCTCTGAGGGCCCTATGACATTTGAAGAGTCTTTTAGATGAGGAAACTGAGACATGGAATGTGGGACCTCTTTAAGCCCAAATAGTTTTTAAAATGAATTTTAATTCATTAAACTACAAGCTGAAAGAAATAATAAAGAGACATCTCTCTTTTTCTGAATCTTTGTTCTTTGTGTACACCTGTCCCCATCTCATGGGGTACCTCCCTGGCCCTTGCAACACCCCAGGCTGGGCATCAGGCCAACCTTTCTTAGATGAAATCCAGGCTGCCAGATTACCCTGCCCTCCCCTCTCTTGGGAGATACAAAGGGCTTCTGTGACTCAAGCTAGAGCTCACAATCCTTCTCTGTCTTTCTAGTAACACAGTGAGGCCATGGGGTGCATCTCATGGTGGTAACCCCCAGCTGATTTGCAATGTCACAAATAGCATGAAGGTTTCTACTCCTCAGCCCCTGGGCCACCCATCCAGACTTACACCATTATTTCACTCAAGTTAGACTTTTTTTTTGGCCAAAATTCCAGAGGGTTTAGTTTGGCTCCTGAAGTCAGGGCAGGGGTGGTCTGCACAGGAACTGATATTTATAGAGTATTCACCATGCACCAGGTATGACGTGCATTATTTTGCATATGGATCCTTTACAGATCCTCATGGTGATCTTGAAGGGACTGTTTTTAAACCGGTTTTACACAGCAAGTGACAAAGGCTCAAAGAAGTTGGGTAACTTGTTAAAGGTCATGTAACTGTTAAGTGGTTATGGCAAGATTTGACTCTAGAACTGGCCGATGCCAAGGTCTTTGTTTTTTTTCCTGTTATAATTTGTTGCTTAGGGTTTGACTCATGATCCTGTCTTTACCAGAGAGATGACAAATGTTGTCTGTTCCTGTTCCTGTCTGTCTTCCACGCCCAAACATTCTACTTCTATCAAAATACCCCTTCATTTTGGAGAAGAAATTGGTCTGGTTTTAGGGGTAGTGTGCCCGAGGAAATATGGGAGGGAAGACAGCAGAGGATAGAGGGCTGGTTCTGCCTCTGTCTCTAACTGGGCATCTTAAGCACGTCTTTTCCAATCTCTAGGCCTCTATTCCTTCACTTGTAAAACTAAGGCCACAATGTCATGGTTAAGCACATAAATGCAGAACTATGGATAGCCTAGTTAAATCCCACCTCTGACACTTACCAGCCATTTGACCTTGGATAAATTACTTGATCTTTCTCTTCCTTGGTTTCTTATCTCTAAAACAGAGGTCATAATATTATATACTTCATGGGGTTTTGATGAGTATGAAAGAAGTATAATATGTATAAAGCTCTTAGGAGAGTATCTAGCATAAGTACATTGTTATTATTATTCCAAGATGTAAAAATTTCTACAATTCTATTTCAAGTAAATGTATAGAAAACAAGATAGAATTTAAAGCTGAGTGCCATCATCTTGAGTTTTTCTCTCTACTTTTTGCCTTTGTGAGTGTGAGTGTGAGTTAACAGGTAGGTGTGAGTAGATCATAGTGATAGATGGCAAGTTATCCTCCATCCTGTGTGTGTGTGTGTGATACAGAACTTCCTGATATAAAATGAACAAGCATTAAAAACAATTATATATTGTGTTTATACACCGGCCAACTTTGAAACCATTCACCAGGAATCCAATGTTGTAGAAATTATATAGCAATACAGTAGTGGGCAGTTTTGGCCCTTGTCATCTGGGAAGACAATCATTTAGGCACATCTGGGACAATAAGGATGACCATAGGAACAGCAAGAAGAGCATAACAGAATAGAGCAACCACTTCCTAAAACTTTAGATCTAAAAGATGGAGTTAATCAAGACCTAGGCGGTATGTATAGTTGTGTGTGATGGAGGGTTGGGAAAGTTGAAGGTAGATAATGGGGTTTTATTCATCTCTCTGCAGTGCTCACTTAGAACAGGCCCTCATTGGCTCTGCTGTAAATGAAAAAGGAAGACAGTATGGTGGAGGAGAGGTTACTGATCTGTGAAAATCCAGGGGACCCTAGGCTGGCTCTGTCCAATAAAATATAACACCAGTTGTATTTGTGATCCCTAGTATTCTAGTAGCCATATGTCAAAAGGAAAGAAAGAAACATATAAGATTAATTTTATTTAATCAAATATGTGTAAAATATCATTTCAACATACAACCAATGTAAAACAATTATTAACAGATATGTAATACTCTTGCTCATATTAAATCTCTTGAAAGCAGTGTTATAGGATGGGTAAACATGAGTTTACAGTTTCATTATGACCTTCTTTTGAGTTAACTATTGTAAAATAATCATGACCTGTATGTCTTTTGTCATATGAACAGCTGTAGAAATACTTTTTTCACCCTTGTATGTTACATTGAGAGCACATCCTGCTCCATTTTGAGTGCTCAAGGTACACAAGGCCAGTGGCTCCCATACTAGATGGTGAAGACTTAGACCATGGGAGCTAACTCAACCAGAACATGTCTTGCTTTCTTTTTCTTAAGATTCAGGCAGGGATGATGGAGTCCCCCTGAGGCCTGGGCCTCCTCCACTCACTGCAAATCTGCATCCCTGGACTCTTGATTTTCAGAGATCACAACCACCCTTTGGATGCTTCCTGAAGCTCCCTGATTCCCACGCATGTTTACTTTTGCAGAAACATGAATAGAAAACGTGTCTCTAGTGAATGGGCCTGTTCTTGCCTTCAGCAGCAGCCCTGCATGCAGCTCTATTATTCTCTTTGCTTTCCCATTTGCTGTTAAGTTTTTCCCATATGATAATGTTCTCCACGGGGAAAATAAAGGGAGTCTAGAATGAACACAACTTCTGGTTCTGGCAGTGAAAGTACATTGTATGTTATATGTTCTCAGCAAATTTTTTGTGCTAAGATGGCAGTTTTGTAGGAAAAACGACATGTTAGAAGGATGTTCACAGATGCAGGGATGGAAGAACGTGTACTCAGGATGCTGTTTCTTCCCCACAGAGTGAGTTTCATTCTGTAGTGGACATTGTGCTTGGCTGCCTGGCTTACACCTTCCTTTCTGTGATGGTAGTCCCTTGATTTTCTCTTCGGGACCAACCTCACCTAACTACAACATAAGCTTGACAATTATTTTCTTTCTCCTGTGACCCTGGATTTTTAGGGGAGTGATGTAAAAGTGGAGAACAATTGGAAACATTTCATTGTGGGAAGAGCAGCCTGTCTGCTTCCTGCCTGACTCTCATCACGTGGACCAGCTGTCTAGCTTTTTCTTGTCTCCCAAGCAATTCCATACCTTCCAATAGATCCTACATCTCCCACTTTTAAGTTAACTGGAATCTGTCTCTGTTGCTTTCAACAAAATGCAAACGGATACATACTTTGAGCAGTAGCAGGTAGGCTATGAGCTGGCTCCAGATCTGTCAGAGGGAAACAAATAGAAAAGAAAAAGGGGATAGATTAAGTGTTCAAGCCAGAGATTCCCTTTCTAGCCTCCCATGGTGATGAGGCTGGGAGAGGCCTCACTGTTTGCAGAGCTCTTTTACAATCTTCTCTTATCTTCTCCTCCTTCTCATTCCTCTACCCCCTCCTCCTCCTCCTCCTCCTCCTTTTCTCCTTCCTCTTCTAGTTCTTCAATTCTTCTTCTAATTCTCCTCCCCTTCCTGTTTCTCCTCTTCCTCCTCCTTCCTCTTCTTAATTTTTACATAAGGATATGTGTTTTTTATTTTATTTTTAAATTGACTTTAGAGAAAGAGGAAAAGATATATAGACATAGATGTGAGAGAGATCAATTGGTTGCCTCCCACACATGCCCTGACTGGGGATTGAACCTGTTTGTTTGTGGATGCACAGACCTGGAGTCAAACCTGCAACCTCTTAGTGTACAGGACAATGCTCCAACCAACTGAGCCATCCAGCTGGTGCTCTCTTCTTTCTTGTACTATTCCTGGGAAGTATGATCAGTCCCCATATTTTGAAGTAATGTGGCCTGTCCATGGCTCAAAGGTGGCAAAGAAAGCCCTTTATCCATTCACTGTGATTCTGCTGGCTTCTATTTTTAGGAGAGAAGTCAGAGAGATTGCTGCTGCTGGGCTATATTTCTTTACTCATCCATTAGACCTTCTTTTTTAAGAATCAGAAGAGATTTTAGAGTCCCAGAGAGGGCTCTAAATGAGTTGCCATGGAAGTTTGGGCAAAGCCCAGCTGGGGTCTGCTCTCTGGGTTTCTAGTCCAACATTCATAGTGTGGCTCCTCGACCTATAGCATCAGTGTCACTGGGGAGCCTTAGTAATGCAGAATCTCAGGCCCACCTGGACCCATGTGAATCAGAAACTGCATTTTATCAGATTGGTCCCAGGTGAAAATTTCAGAACCATTTTTGTATACCTCTAACGATATTGTTCTGAAGGAAACAGTCCCTTTCTGAGAGCTTCCATTTGAGGGATTTTAGAGGATGATCCCTGCAAATTGTGGTCAGATTCTTTATGTCTTTTCATTAGAAACCACCTGTGTATTAGATCTGAGGGCTTGACAGCCAATTAATTACAGAGACATGTGTTTGCTGCTAGTGGGAAAAATGAACATGATCCTAATCAGTGACTTTATTAATCCATCCTTGGTCCTTTTCAATTCTCAGATTTTATTTTTTACTAAATATTAAGAGGTAGATTCAATATTAAGAGTTGGATTCAGTCAGTGTGTCCTGATATGATCCTCTTTCCCCTCACTCAAGGATGGCTTGTTCCTGCTCCTATGGGTATGAAATCTAGTTGGAGAGATAATATCATCCTCAGGTCCTACATTTTATAAGAGAGCAAAATAAACCACAGTGATGTGTAGGTGCTTCCTGATTTCAGGACCTGGGTGTGTTGGTACAGAGGGTCAGAGCCAGACAGTCACAGTTATATCTAAAAGGCCAGTCCAGAGGGACAGAGAAGGCAGCCAACGTATCCAAGACCTGTAATTTACCAACATTTAATATTCTTTTTTAAAAATATTAAAACATTTTTCAAATTATAGTTGATATATATTAGTGTCAGGTATACAATTTAGTGATTTGTATTCGTATAACTTATGAAGTGATCATCTGATAAGTATAGTAGCCATTTGATATTCTTACAAGCCTCCTAGTGAGGTAGATATTATGACTGATTTTTTACACATAAGGAAGATGAGGCTAATGGAGGTGGGAAAATTCACCAAAGATCAAATGGCTATTAGAACCAATGCCCAGAGGGGCTATCCTCCCTTCTGCCTGAATCAGGCTTGGTTACAGCAATGGCGGGCTGGAGTCATAGTAAGAGATAAAATGGCCCCAGCTGCAGTTCAGGAGGTGTGCAGTAAAGCAGGACTGATAACAGATCAAGGTCACAATGCAGGAAGAGTGGCTCTGATGGAGAACTGTGTTTTGTGGAGAGAATTGTCATCTGTACCACTTCTGGGATACTGGGCTTGATTAGAGAGAGGCCTCATATTTGGGCTGATGAAGGCTGGAGAGGGAGGGTGGTTTGGGGCTTCAGAAGTGAGGCGAGGCTCTCTCAAAGTGAAACAAACTGCTTCCTGACTCATCAACCCGGTGAGGTGGTTCAGCCTGGCCACTAAGACTCCATGCTCCGAGAAATGAGTAATTAAGACCCTGCCCCATTTGGTTTTCTCTCAAGAATGGGCATGGTGATGAGTGAGTACTGATTGCAGAGGTAGGCTGCTGCTGTCCTCTGATCTCAAAGGACAGAGCCTTTGGGTGAACCTGACACCCAAATCTCAGTCCATGTCTGACTTGCACTAACTACTCTCAGGGCACACAGAGTTCCATCCCAGCTGCTGTTTCTAGGTCTTCACCCCCTCTACACAGCCCTGAATGCTTCTCCAGAACTTCCTGTTTGCCTGTGGCTGCACAGATAGGGCTGGTCCTACCCAGGGTCATTTTGTGAGGCCCAGGGCAAGAGGTGGGAGACAGCTCTGTTTTCCTCATAGCTCCTCTGGGTTTTCTTCACCCACACATGCTTATTTCAGGACCACTCCCATCAGACTCTGAGACTAGTGGAGCAGAAGCCTTGTATCCAAGTCAGCTCACAAGAAGGTCAAGGTGACCCAGAAGGGCCCGTGGCCAAGATCCTTACAACTTTTATTTTTTATTTTTTTGACTTTCCAAAATGTCCGAGTAAGTGATGACTTCAGGACATAGTGTTCCAGAGCAAACTGGAAGGAGGAACATAGTCCTCTTGGTTGTGGTGATGAAGAAAAAGCACACCAAGGGCGGGGTCTTTGAGCTCCACCACTGTGAAAGGACCCCTATGCTGTCTACCAATGTGCCTGCTTGGTGGTTGCTGGGCCTACAGAAGCTATCAACGGAGGGACATGAATGTTCTTGGAGGGCAAGGACTACGTCAACACAAGCATTAGAAAATTTCCAGCATGAGCCTGGAAAATGTTCTTACTGCCAAAGTTTTTTGTTGGTCACTATTCCTTCTCCAACCTGACCTATCACCAGGCAAAGGCCCATCCTAGTCATTAATTTCTTTGTGTTTAGAGAATTGTTGAAATATATTGTATTAGAACAGGTTGGGGATATACTTGTCCAGCAAATGACATGAAAACATGCTTTTGAAGCTGAGGGCTCAGGAGCCCTGAGAAGTCAATTTTGGGGCAAGGACTTTGTTCTGTGACAACAAATGAGAGAAGACAAATAGGATACTAAAGGGAAAAAAATGTTGCCTACAAGATTGTGTTAGCTGGCATCTTTGGTTTTTCAGAGCTATTCTTTAACACACTGTGCCCCTTGATGCCTTGGCAGGCTAGTGTCATGTGGGATCCCGGCCTGCTGGCTTCCAGTTCAGGGTGACCTACGTAAGCACAAGGAGACTCTAGCAGTAGCTATGATCTTCCACAGTACAGTCTTTACCAAGAGGCCCTGGGGCTCCATGTAGTTTATTTGACCCTCAGACCCACCATTGTTTATTTCTAGATGTCTCATTTCTATGAATAGTCCCTTCAGTCGATCTTCATTTGAGCTTTCTGCAGGATCCACTTTCCTGGAAAATCCTGACCAACTTCCTGAGCAGTAATTTTCACACTCAACACTGTTGCTCTGAATCTTGCCTTTGCCCTATGGGAGAGGTTGTCTTTGTGTATACTGTCAATCTGAAAGATGGCAGAGGCAAGGTAAAGCAGTGAAGGGGAAGCTGTGCATGAAAGCATTTGAAGGCCCATGGTGGGCAGCAAAGCAGGGAGTGATAGGAGCAAGGGTTTCCTTGCCTTGACTAAGGTCATCCCTTATCAAAGCCTCCTGACTGGGCTATTTTGGTCCCATGCAGGATTGTTCAACTCCACACAATCCTCATGCCCCTGAGTATTGCTCTCTAATCATCCAAAATCCATCTTAGTTTTTGCATTTATAGCTGGAGCAGCAAAGGCTTGACATTAACTGATTTTTGTGTTGCAAGGATCTTAGTCTTTCTTTACATTTCCGAGGACTCCCAGAGTGCACAAAAGAATTCTGATTAGGGAGTTCCTCAGACTGTTTTATAGCTCAGAGCTTTGTGCAGTCATGCTACAAACAAGCATTAGTAGGAGATAAACCAGGTGTAATGTGGAGGCTGAGGTTTATGGAATATTATGGTTTACCAAAGTAGAAAGTATTAGGAAGTTCAGTTCAGTGGATCTGAACCCAAACCTGACAATGAGATCAATCTGTGCATTCTCTACTGAATTACTACCGGCATGCCTCACCAATGCTTCATTAAAAATTGGTCACGTGGTTCCATGTCACAATCCCCCCACTGTTACTAACCAATAAAGTCCTGGTGGCTTGGTGGCTTGTGCCACCCTGGTAGTGACTCTTAGGCAACAGGAAAAAAAAATATTACAGGGGGGAGAATGATGATGGCTGGACTCAATGGATTTTTTCCTGCTAATGATCAATATAGTTGCAAATTTCTACTTCATGACCATCACACCATCTGGCTTGAACTTCCCAGGCAATATCCCCACCTTTAGCTTTGTCCATTTCAAGCCTAATATAGCTAGCAGCCTGCTAAAACTTGCTTAGATGAATTAGAAGCACCTCTGAGTGAACATGCCTTTAGCTGAACATGTGGTTTGATGTCCCTCTATAAGCTCCTTGTTAACTCATTATTGGTCTTTCCCAGACAGCATATTGAGACCAAAAAGGAGAAGACCAATGAAAGGAGGACAGCACAAATTGCAAATTAAGTTATGGTTAATGGTTTCATACTAGCCAATTATTCCAAGCCTGCTTAGCTCAGAAACCCCTTTTCAACCAAAGATAAAAATAAACATACTTTTCAGTGTTCAACATTTTATTGAGAGATGTTGGGGAGAAACAGCCAACATTATACATTCCTCATTTCAATCACGATTGGTATTGGTATTTTACCCATAGGATAGTTTTTTTGGCTTTGATCTAACTTCAGGTCTCTTTGGCAGTCCCCCTTCTGTTGTCCTCTTGTTGCTGCCTGGTGTTGCTTGAAGTCCACCAGGGCAGAGCCCACTAGTGGGGTCACACGTGGGAGCGGTAATTGCGATTGGCTGTTGGGGAAGGACACGTTTACAACAGGGACACCAGTTAGAACATATCCATACTGTTCCTGCCCCAAAATGAATTTAAATGGAAATGAAATTCTTAGAGCTAACTTCAAGAGGGAGGGCCTTGGGGCAACTAGTTTCCTCATGTTCAACTGTTGTACTCATCCCTCACTCACCATCATCGCCTCGTTTCCTATTCTTTAGGCTGCCCTTCCGGTATTTTCTTTTGCTGCCACCTCTCTTCACTCCCTTGTGAGGAGATCTGTTCTTGCTCCTTCTCATGCCATGACTCTTTAATTTGCGGCTGGTCGACATTGTAATTTCTGCAAAAATGAGGAGCTTTGCAGAGCCAGGAGGCAGCGAGTCTGGGTATTTAAGGCCTTAGCCATTGTGATTGTAAAGGGGTGTGGCTTACTAGGTAGGTGGGGCTCCATTGTGCTGTCACTAGCCTTTGTTACACTTAGGTCATATATGAGAAATAAAGGGGCCCCTCTTAATACAGCTTTCTAGACAAGTGTTATTGAATAACTAAATTGCTGTCCTAAGCTAGGCTTCTGGGAAGTACAAGAGCCATTAATATAGGTATCTCCTGCCTGTAGAAAATTTAATGGTGGTTGAGTGTCTGTGTATGCATGTCTGTTTCAGTCCCTCTATAACATTGGGAGATAATAAATGTTTCTCTATGGACTTGACTAGGAAATCCAATTTAATATGGTCAAAACAGTATGAGCTGAATAATTTTATGGAACTGTTCTGTACATTGTAGGATGTTTGGAAACATCCCTGGATTCTACCCATCAGATGCCAATAAAGTCCCCACACTGGCTGAGAACTATTGGCTTACCCACTGGTGATAAAAACATGGAGCTTTCAATCTAGTGGGGGGAGAAAGCCATCAATATGACATCTATACAAATCAATGCATAATTACTTCCCAACAGGGTGCAGAATGAGGTTGAAAAGAGAGGCAGAGAACAGCCTAGGTTCAAGTACATTACAAAGCTATGGAAAAATATGAAGAAACTAGAGGCTGTTGGGTGGGTGATAAATTAGTGGGGAAGCGAAGTGAATAAAGGGAGAAGTTATTGCCAATAGTAGAGGTTCAAGAGAGAAATATTTGGTAGTGGCTTAGGCCTGACCGGGGAGATAGGATGAAGAGAAACAATGACTTGGTGATGTATTGGGTTTGGTTGGAGAGAGAAGTGGGTGCCAAAGGTTTGGCTTTTGTTTCTAATGCAGCTTTCTGGATATTGGTGCCACTCACTGGGTTATAAGGCTTTTTAGTTTTAATACATTTTGGCTTTGAAACGTCTTTGAGATTTCCAAATAAAGATATTGAGTGATTGTTGTGTAGGTAGATCTAGAGCTCAGAGTAGAAGCCTAAGCTGAAGATAATAAACATTCCTAACTTCTCTGATAATGGACTCATTATCCAATCTTTTCTTCTTTTTAAATGTCTTATATTGAGTCCTTTTGGAAAAAAAAATCAAGATTACTTAGTTATTCTTCTCTCTCTCTCTCTCTCTCTCTCTCTCTCTTTCTCTCTCTCTCTCTCTCTCCCTCTCTCTTCCCTGCCATTATCCTTTCTCAAGAACCAAGCACCTGGACTGCAAAAGGTTGTTAGTAGAAATTGGTTGAATAAAACAGAGAATGTAGTTCAAGCTCCATTACCTGTGTTTTTCATGTCTAAAAGATGACAAATCATGTTTTGAAACCCAGTTTCTTTCAAGTGACACTAATTTTCTGTTTTCAGGCAGGCCTCTCAGGAGACCTTCTGTTAGAATCTCTCTCTCTCTCTCTCTCTCTCTTTTTTTTTTTTTCAACCAAAGAAAGGAGAGCTGTATGAAACAGGCTGCTGCCTTGCCTCTTTGTACTGGGAGGAACTTTTCTGTCCACTCCAGCCTTGTTGTTCTTTCTATGAACAAGTTTCATGAAAGCTGGAATTAAAAAAATTGTGTTTACTGCTGTATATTCCCAGGCGTTGAACAGTCCTTTCACAGAATAAGAACCTAATAAGGATTTGTGGAATATTTGTTGAGTAAATTAAAAATCCTACGTTCCTAAATATCCTATTCCTCCCCATTTTGTCCCACCTCTATAAGGAAAACTTTCTTAACTTTTCAAATTTTTACTATCTTTTGAAATTAGTTCAAAGTCCACAGTCCTATGACATTGTCCTTAAAGTCTGGACAACCAACATCAGTGATATAAAGCCCTATTTTGTGCCCACATTGTCATGTCACATTAATGAATCTGATCTCAACAGGAGGCAGTGTCTTGGTTTTGGTCCTCTGGATTTCAGCTCTCTTATTTTGTAAATAGGTAGGTTGGGTTATCAGTGTTTGCCGTTCTGTTGACTAATGAGTTAGCCGACCACTAACCTAAACTCTTGATTCCAATAATTACAGGCTGTTGTTATTCCTTGTGATTAAGCCCCTATCCCAGTGGTCGGCAAACTCATGTGGCTCATGAGCCGCAGTTTGCAGACCACTGGGTTAAGTAATCTTTGAGATCATATGGCTGCTGTGGCAGGCTTCCTATAGTTAGGGACTCCATTTTTATTTCTATTGCATTTTTTTTCACAGGTTCATTCTAACCATTTTGGGTGTTAAGAAGCAGACAGTAAGTACAACATAGAGTGACAATGTATATCAAGTGGGAACATTTCTTGAAAGGGAAGGAAAAAAAGACATTTGTCTCCATAATGAACTTTCTGATGCTCTGTGTTGCCTCTCATGCCTGACTGTGCTGACTTTGGTGGTCTCTAGTTTGCAATGCATTTTCTGGATGGTCCAGGAGACTGGGTAACACTACTTACCTCCAGTTCTTTCCATCCTCCTTAGACTCACTCTGCCAAGGAGAAGCTGAGATCACGGAAAAAGGAAGCCAGATTTGAAAACTGATGATGAAACAAAGAAGCCCCTTTACATAGGGTTAAGGAATTAGTTCTAGCTTCAGACAAAATTCAGAGAAATTCCAACAACAAAAACCCAATGCTGGACCGTTTGGGTGGGGCTGTGGAGTGTTTGGGTTAACTTCTGTGTCAGATATTCTGCAATGGGATGAGCAGGTTTCAGCACTGGACATCTCTGCTTGTCTGTTTCTCTTTCTGCTTCTGCCCCAGTGTTGACTGAGTCAATACAATTTAGATAGAACACAATGAGTTCATTCCTGACCTTCCCAGAGCTCACCTTTCCTTGAGAATGTTCTGTGAATCCAGTCTGCTATCTTCTTACCTTCTCTTCTGCTCTGTTTTACATCTTCCTTTTTAAAAAATAATTTTTTAATATTTCAATTATAGTAGACATATAATGACTATATATATTATTATATTAGTGTTGGAAGGCCAATGGGCTTGTCTAGGGGCTGCAACAGGCAGGTCAAAAGCCATGGTCAGACTCAGGATTGCTGATGCCCAAACCAAAGACTGCCCACAGCTCCATACTGCCTTCCATAATGGATTTAAAAATAGATCTGGCCTTGACTCTCTGTTCTACTTATCTTTTCTGACTCACATGTGCTGCTAGGATCAGAGTGAAGAAATATATTAAAGAGAGAGGGAGAACTGGGAAAAGCTAGTGAATTCTTAGAGGCAGTGTTGAACTTTGAGGTCCTCTGGACAAATTTAAAATTCTCATTTGGAGAGAATTCAAACTTTTGTTAGTTTAGTTATTATTTTTGGACTTATGAAAAATTATTTAACTATTTTTATTTCTTTTGTTACCCCTAACAAGAAGGCCAAATGGTATAGCAGTACACAAAGAAAATCTAAAATTTGTTTCAAAAGATTTCAAATGATATTTTCACATTAATCACTTCCTTGCCCCCACTGATCTTAATCCCATTTGTAATATAGTGAAGAAGAATGTCTCTTCAGTCAGACAAAAAATAGGTCTGCATTCTAGGGTATTAGAAAGGGTATGTTATGGTATAAAAATATCACACATATTCAATTATTTGGCCTTATATGATCTTAAAATGTGTTTCAATTTATCTACCAATTGGAATAAGGAACTTTGAGTTCTGAAGGTTGCTAGAGAACAATTTCTTAATAAATAGGTTTGGGGATGAAGAATAATTTGGCCAAATACACAAATTATAGGCAAGTTCAGTCACAAGCCCAGATTTCCTAATTCTCAGTCCAGGCTTCTTGTAATAGGCATTACTGTTGAGATTACTAGTCTCTTTTTTTTCTCTGCTCTTCTCTTCTCCTTTTATGTCCTAAGAGCCATACACCAGGGGTCCTTGTTCTCTTGAAATCATTCCTCCTACCAATGGCAACCATGTCATTGAATTTGATGACACTTGTCCTGTGAAAGGGGCCTGAGTTGCTACCAAAAGAGGAAAAGGTTCAGAGACACACACTTAAGTTGCCACATATGAAGGTCAACCCCTTCATAATTGATGCTTTCAAAGCATTGTGACCAATATGCTGGTAAAGTACATTGGCCAGAGGAGATACTCAATATTTCTGCGGTTATTTTAAATGTAAGTGCCTGTTATAACTGTGCTGACCAAAAGTAGGGTCAAGAGGAAATATAATAATTCATTAGTATATATTTGACTTGACATGATAAAACCCTACTTCTTACTCTTAGTTGTGATCAATGGAGGGTAAAAAGGAAGAGATAGGTTAGAAGCACTTTGCCCTTGAGTATATTAAAAGTGGAATTGACCAAAAAAAAATTTGCCTGACAGTCACTGCCTACTTGGTTTTCCCATTACTTCCTTGGGTAGAATTTTCATATTTGGAAAAGTAGATTTAAAAGAAATGGAACAAAGAAACTCTTTCACTGCTTTTTATAGTCCTTGAATTCTGTGGTCCAAAATTCAAGGCTGTAGGGACACTTTTCCCCTTCACATGACCGAGGCTGGGACAGCAGGAATGACTTACTTAATGAAATCTTTAAAACTAAGCCTTCATTTTCAGTAGGGACCAAAGAAAGACCCAGATTCTAGGAGCTTCACAGTTATCAGATTTTATTGATCATGAAATCCCCAATGCTGAACAGCCTTATTGTTCTGGCAGAGAATATGGAAGGTAATGCTGTCAAAATGTTTTGGAGTGCTGTTGAGGACTGTATCACCATGCAGAAATATTTGTTTTATCAGTAGACTACTGTCTTGAAACAGACAAAATTGAGGTTATAGAGTCCATGGGTAGGGTGAAAAAGTCTCAGAAAACTCCTCAAAAGGCACACAAAATCAACTTGACATTCTCCAGTATTTCCTTCATGATTTTGTGACCCTTTTAGCTGTGGTTTGACCTGGATTACTTGGAACTTAGTTCCAACACCATATAAGTCCCATCTCCCCAAAACTAGCTGGGTCCAGGGCAAGGTGAATATGCCAGCTTTTTGTAAAAAAAATAATGTTCAAGATAGTGACAGCAGAGCATAGACTAAGCCTGTAAGTATCCTGAGCATAGAGCCATTTATGACTGCACAGGTCCTGTACCTACGGAGGCCACCCTGTCCTTCCTAAGGCACTTTTTACGGTAAAAATCCAGATAACTACATTGAATTCTATCACATTCATCCTTACAGTCCAAGAGAGTTGGCCAGTGTCTGATTCATAATGGGAGCTCGATGGGTACTTGAAAATGGCTTGCTTCCTACTGAAGCCATGCCATGTGTCTGAGAAGAAATGAAGCTTCTTCAGTAATGGCTCTATCACTACCTCACCACCCCCCTCCTCACAAAAATCCTCCAAATATTCTATTTCTCCTACACAACATCAGGACCACACATTCAAAAGCTTTGCCAATTTCTGCCTTCTCCCTCATCCTCCCTCATGCTCTTCTTGTTGGTACTTTCTTTTATGTCCCTGCAGGAAATCCATTGAGTATTAGGTGGTTGCACTTAGTCATGGTAGATATCAGAAGTTGACATGAGCTTTCCATTCATTTACCTGAAGATGGTATTTTGAGCATTTAGATGGGTGTGGGGTACCTCTAAAGAAACTAAGCCACTCTGACTTAGATTTTTGTATTCTGAGATGTCACAAAGACCACATGAGGTCAGCAACCAATCTACAGGAAAAGGGCTGGACAGTGGAACCTGTGATGATTTCTTTCAACACGTTTAATTAGACTGATTTTCTGGATACAAGCTTCTACTAAACTTGGACAAATTATTTTATTTTTACTGGTCTTAAAATATTTTAGTTAAAATTAGAAGGACATAAACTTAATGGCAACCTTATTATTATTTTACTAATGAGGAAACTTAATGCTCAGTTGGAGATAACTTCGTATAAGCTTCAAGAAATTGCTCAAGGACATAAAATACTAAAGAGCAGAAGTGGGATTGAAATATGAATCTACTTTATTTTAGTGATTGTGTACAGTGTCTCCTGATGCATTTGCTGACATGGAAGGGAACTAGGTGGAGATGATTATTAATCAGGTAGGGGTTGACATCTTTTACTTAATGTTTAACCATGAAGAGAATATATGAACAAAAGACCTGAATAATAAAGCCCTGAGAAGACTGAATTACATCAGTAATGGGAATGGAGAAGAAGGGGTACATTATAAAATATTGAAATGACTGATAAGATATGGAGGGCTATGAAAGGAAAGTTTGAAACTAGACTTCTGTCCTGAGATAATGATTGCTAGGTAGATAAAAAGGCAGGAATATATTTGGACAGTCAGTACTCCTTTTTTAGTTTTGCACAGATTGAGATGCCTAATGGACAGATTGGATGTTTATTTAGATGCTTGTGGACAAATTGGATATAGGTAACTGTAGCTCAGAAGAGCAATTGGGGCTGATGATAAAGATTTGGGAATTGGCAAAGTAAGAGTTTTGTGTGGTTGAATCTATGGGAAAAGATAAGATGGACTAGGAACAAAGTTATGGGATTTATCAGCCTTTAGGTTTTCTTCAGAGAAAAGAGCTGAAGGAGACAGAGAGCAGAAGAAAACTCAGGAAGTGGGGGGCTGCAAAGTAACAGTAACAAAGGTAGAAGCTACCAAACTTGCAGTAGTTGTAACGCTTGTTGAGGGACTTAGGTACTATGCAGAACATTTGAGGAACCTCATCCCACTTTTTAGTCTTTACCTTATTTGATCTAATAGAGATTTGGCAATTAGGCTCAGACAGACACAGAGTAGGGGGTTTGGTTACAAGTGCAGTGAGTATGAGAGAGAGAAGAGGTAAGGTAGTAGAGGATAGAGGTGGTTTTGAGCAGAGGAAGATAAGCCTCTCTCTAGCAATCTTCCAAGCTTCTCAAAAGAGGATGCTTTATTTAACTATGACTGCTCTGCTATAAAATATGATAAGACTTCTCTTTGTTCTTCCAGTTTCACTTTACTCCTGTGTTCTTCACCCTTTCTTGACCTCAACCTCCTCTTTCAGCTATTGATATGTCCAAAGTTTGGGATGGAAATCCAATCTTGGCTGATCTTTGTTATTTCATATCTCTGCTTTCTTTTAGGCACCTTACATTCTCGGAGTATAGAGTCAAGATAATGTGCTTGAAACAGTGCCAGGAATATAGCAAGTATTCTAAAGATATTAACCATGTATTTAATGGTTACATAAACTCTATGAGGTAGGAAGAATTATTGCCCTATTCCAGGATCAGCATGGTTAAGTAACTTGCCCAAGGTCTCACAACTAGTAAATAAAGGACATGGTCATCTTCTTGTAAAAGAGATGGAAATAACTTCACAATTAAGATCGTTTCTTGCCATTTTACATTTTCTTTTTAAGTACAATGATAAGCACATAAGAAATTCTCAATAAATCCTTGCCAATTGAGTGAGTCTCTCTGATGGCCAAAGTTGGGAAACATAAGAGAATGAAAGCCTCTGTATGTAGGTTTTTAGCATGTCAAAACAACATTTTAAAATGAGGATATGTTCACAAAGAGAGAATTTATTCTGGTTGTTATATGGATGAGGGAAATCCATGTTTATACCAAATGTACCTAAACTGGTGAGTTTTTAGGCATTTTTTTGAAGCTATAATTTGGGATCTCATAGAAAGATCCTCATTGGTTCTTTTGTGCTCATCCTTCAAGCTGACCCATGACCCCATGCCTGCATAGGAAAGAGTGCAGAAACACAAAGGGCCAGAGGTGAAATTAGAGAGATAGCTGCAGATTCTCAATACAAATTTCCTGGGGATGAAGCTCTATCTTTGTGAAGTTCTGGGGGATGATTCAGGTAGTAGACTAAGAAGTTGGTCTACAGCTTTGAATTCTACATTGTTGGGGATTGAAGTGGGGGCTGAAGAGGGGCAGGAAGGAGAGATTACAAAAGGGACAAGAAAACTTTGGGAGTGAAGAGGATATGTTTATTATCTTGATTTGGGTATATACCTATATTAATACGTATTGAATTGTACATTTAAAGTATGTGCAGCTTATTGTATGTCAATTATACCTCAATAAATTCATTAAAAAAATTCCATATTGTTCAAGTTCTTGTTAAAGAGCTCTTTCTAGAAATAAGACAAAGGAACTAGGAATGTGTAAATGGGCCAGCAGATTTAAGCTTTAAAGATGCTGGACTTACTTCTGAAAGACTAAAAGAATTTTACTTGGTTTGGATCACTTAGGGTGGTTCTTATGAGTTATACGGATGGGTAGCCAGTTGATTCTAGCAGTTCTAGTACATACTTTCTTGATTTTATCCAAATATCTCAGTATTTTCCAGCCATCCAAACAAGCCCTAATGTTGACTTTCAGCCATTGTGACAAGTCATCATCATCAATCACCAGGTCTTTTTAACAAGAGGGTCCATGTCATGGCTCCTGTCTCCATATATAAAGGGAGTGATGAATGGCTCATTTGGAAAATGGACTTGGGGATGAGGAGGGGGAGCAGACAGAGGCCTCTATTTCAACAAGAGTCCCTCTAATGGCCAAATTTGGGGAACATAAGAGAGTGAAAGCCTGTGGATGTAGGTGTTTTGTATGTCATCTGAAGAATTCACCACAGAGACAAAAAACAAAGAAGTCATGCCAGAAAAAGAACAGGAGGATAAGGTATTGGTGACATTTTCAGAGAAATTGTCATTCTAGCTTGGCAGGTATTCCAAAATGTCTTGCTTTTGTCAAAGCATAGCTATCCACTTGCTTCCAAAACCTGTCTACAACTCTTCCCTAGAATTCCTTCCCTCCACTGCTTTCCTATTAATCTTTCAAAAACCAGAATCTGTGTTCATTGTCTTCTTTGGACTATAGAGCCTCTCTCTAAACTTGACCATTCAGTAGAGAGGTTGTCATAACACTTGGACCTACCCTTTGAAACCTTATGCCTAATGGAATCTCTGGGAAGCTGAGCTGGGGAGATCCCTGTATAAAAAATGTTTGTTTTTCCTGAGTGTAAATATTACTTTTTCTCATTTCCAGTCTCCTTACTCAGCAGCATATATCAATGCTCTGGTGGAAGAAACTTCTTGAATTCATGTTTTCCCCTGACACGCTCTTTCCCACAACCAGTGATGAGATAACCTTCTTTCGGCACAGGCCCAAGACCATCATAATCATCAGTGATTTTTCATCTCTGCCCCAGGTCTCTGAATAAAATTTCTTTCCTTTCACTGACAAATGTTATGTGGTGTGTGTGTTTTAATTTAGGTGGAGATTGACTTGTGACACCCCTGGCCTTTCCTTATATACTGGGATAAGTGAGATGTGATAGGTAGAGGAATAGTCAAGTGAAGCATGGGAAATATGTAGTTTTCTTCTTTGCTCCTATTTAGGAGATTTGCTAATGAAATGTATGGTTGGTTAAGCTTTAGTATGGGATAAGTTGAGATGATTCTGTTTGGTAGACCTTCTATGGCACAACAACCAGATGGTGATAATGTTGTTACCAGATCATCATCACCACACAGTTGTAGCTTCATTTGTTGGTAATCCTATATAATAAAAGCCTAATATGCTAAGTGTTGGGTCACCCAATCTGCCATTCAAACAAAGCATAATATGCTAATGATATGCTAAGGCCACTCAATCACTCACTATGATGTGCACTGACCACCAAGGGGCAGATGCTCTGTCCTATAGGTTAGCTTGTGTTGGGGTCTGGCATAGACCTTGGCCTATGTAAAGAGCTTAGTCTATAGTCAAAGGAACAGTGCAGGGAGACCTGTTTACTAGGTGTCCAAAGCATGAAATTAAGTGTGGAGAACTTTAAATCAAAGGCTTTATATATTTGTTGACAAAAGTCCTGTATGAACTAATTATAACCCAAGTTATATCTTACAGCAGCTTTTGTGAGTGATGTCAGGTGAGAGGACTACTTGAAAGGGCCACTTGAAAGTAAAGGACGAGGACATATTTTAGTCTTTGCAGGAAAAAGCAGGAATCATAAGTGAATAGCCATGGCCATGTTCCAATGAGCTTGAATTACTATTTCATTTAACTCAATTGTACCACTGAGGTAAACAATTATCTCAATTTTACAATTGAAACAATATGAATGACCAACAAAATGGGAAAAAAAAAGAGAAAAGAAAGGTAATAGCATGTTCTTTCTTTAGTGTTCTTTTTACTCTTAGGGGAAAGATTGTCCTTGCTCTGCTTGTTCTAGGATCCACCTTCTTTGGGCTTTGTCTAAGTATCAATTTTACTGTAACCTTCTTTTGGCACAGGCCCAAGACCATCATAATCATCATTGATTTTTCATCTCTGCCCTAGGTCTCTGAATAAAATTTCTTTCCTTTCACTGACAAATGTTATGTGGTGTGTGTGGTAGTTAGTTTGTTCCTTTTACAGGTCTTTTTCTTTTTCTAGTTGCCTTCATTCAGTGGGCTATCCTTCTACTTGTCTTTCATTTAATGTCTCAATATTGTTTAATTTTAACATCTTATATGATTTTTATAAATGACAACTGTTTTTGTTTATAGTTTGTTACAAATCTTTTGAATATTCTTAAATGTATGGGATCAGAGAACACGATGAATAACAAAAGTTAGGAGTAAGTAGAATGGAGTAAGTAGAATTTCAATTTATAATTTATTATCCTACTAATAAAAGAGTAATATGCAAATTGATCATCACTCTAATACAAAAGATGGCTACCCCCATGTGGACATAAGATGGCTGCCACAAGATGGCCAGTAGGGGAGGGCAGTTGTGGGTGAGCAGGCCAGCAGGGGAGGGCAGTTGGGAAGGACCAGCCCTGCAGGGGAGGGCAGTTAGAGGTGACCAAGCTGGCAAGAGAGGGCAGTTGGAGGGGACCAGGCCTTCAGAGAAGGGCAGTTGGGGGTGACCAGGCTGGCAGGGGAGGGCAGTTAGAGGCAATTGGGCCAGCAGGGGAGCAGTTAGGTGTTGATAGGGCTGGCAGGGAAGTGGTTAGGAGCAATCAGGCAGGTAGTCAGGTGAGTAGTTGGGAGCCAGCAGTCCTGGATTGTGAGAGGAATGTCCAATTGTGGGCAGTTGGACATTCCTTGAGGGGTCCCAGATTGGAGAGGGTGAAGGCTGGGCTGAGGGACACACACACACACACACACACACACACACACACACACACACACATACACACACACACCTGTGCATGAATTTCATGCACCAGGCTTCTAGTACTTTTATAAAAGGGTCATTTAGGAGGAGGTTAGAGTAGGGAAGGGGGACTAGGCTATAGAATCTACTAGTCCTAAACCAGATGTTTCCCAGGGAGTTCAGCCAATGACAGGAAGAAAGTGGGCTAACTGGCTATTTGTAAGGTCAGAGTCTCCTCAAATGCAATGTGGTCATAATGCCACAGTCATCATTACCTTTACAAATTATAAGAGCAGGTATTGAAACTGGCCCAAAATTGAACTTCATAAGCTTATAAATTTGGGTGCAATCCCCCTTTTCACTTTTACAATTCATTTTCTAATTTTTTCTCCCATTCTTTCTACTTTTCAAAATTTTATAGTTGTCCTTTACTATGGGCTTTCATTACATTCTCCAATTATAGTAGATTCATTTATTCCAATAATGTATAGCCAGTTGATGGTCTAGGAGCCCATAGGTATATTTTCTTTGATACACTATGCAGACCAACATGAGGTAAGCAAAAACATCTGAACTAGTTGTTACCATTGAAGTCAGCAGCATTCGTCTAAAAATCTAGATTTTGACTTGGTTGCTCTTAAAATTTTGTCTGGCAACACTAGATCCCAACTGTTGACAGTTCAGAAGTACTTTTAGATGGGGTATGCACTCTTCAATTTAGATGGGGTATGCACCCTTAAATCTCTGCTTGTAACACGTAGATAACCAGACTGAATCTTAAAGACACTGACTTTAAACTTCTGTCCTAAACCTTTGAGATCTACCACTACTGATACTGTTGCTTCCATTTCTCTATGACCTACATTTATCAGAGGCCAGTTTGATGTTTTAGGCAGGGCAGCTGAGGATAAGAATCTTTTGGATTCCAATATTTTAGATTTCTGGAACCCATATTATAAATCCCTCCTTATTTCTAGCGTCAGAATCTATATATTTTTCTCCTAAAGTATGGATTGAAATCCATGAGGAAAAAAAGAAGAGAGCAAGCTGTCTGTCTAGATGTGACTTGCATTTCATAATAGGAATGGCAGACTTGAAAAAAATCACAGTTCTCCCACCCCTAGCACTCAGCATATTTTGATGGGTATCACACTGTGGTCCCCTTCTTATTAATCTGAGCAACAAGATAATTGTGATAGGTAGAATTTTTCAATGAGATAAATCCCTGACCTGTGGGAGCCCTGTTTAACATCTGTCTCTTTGGTGTTTGACAGTAATAATGGCAGTGATGGTGATAATGTTGTGATAGGACAATTCACTGAATTATTAGTTTGTGTGTATCCTTAGCAATCCCCACCACCCTTGTTTTAAGTAGAGATCAACATTTTCATTTTGTTTCCTTGATTTCTGTGAGGGACCAAATAAATAGAATCCCTTGGAAGAGGAATGTCCAATTGTGGGCAGTTGGACATTCCTTGAGGGGTCCCAGATTGGAGAGGGTGCAGGCTAGGCTGAGGGACACACACACACACACACACACACACACACACACACACACACACCAGGCTTCTAGTACTTTTATAAAAGGGTCATTTAGGAGGAGGTTAGAGTAGGGAAGTGGGACTAGGCTATAGAATCTACTATCCTTTGGAAGATAATTTTCTTCCTGAATTTTTATATCCAAAAACCTGATCAAGAGGGTGTTATGTTTTAGGGATGACTTAATATTACTCACTTTCCAATAAAGCCTGAAATAAAAACTCAAGTTTTATGTTGGGAAGTATTCCAGGAAACAGGAGTGAGGGGATTGGATATGTGGGACAGAGAAGGAAGAGAATAAAAATGTGTTACTGATCTGATTATTGCTGTGAGCAATTGGAGTTCAACCCCACTGGAAACTATCTGAGGAATTATATGGAATGTATCCCAGAATTGTCCCTCAAGATCCTGGGAATTTGGGACATTTATCCATTGATGTTCATCTCCTTTTAGTTGAAGGCTTCCCTTGGGAATGTTAACTGCCCCCTTCCTGGGCTATCTAGGTATATGGAAATGTTTACTCTCTGTTATTTCCTTCTCTGCTTTTTAGGGTCTTAACAAAATATGAGACAGAAAATGTATCATTTTTACATTTAATATTGTATGTATGTAATCCAGCTGCATTATAATCCTATCCAATAAAAGAGTAATATGCAAATTGACCATATCTCCACTACACCCACAAGCCACATCTACAAGCCAATCAGAGCGAACTTGCAAATTAACCCAACCAAGGCTATGGCCACAGAGAGAGCAGGAGGAAGGCTTGGGTTGCACTTGGCAATGGAGGAAGCAAGCTTTCTGCAAACCTTGGCCCACCCAGGCCTCCGCTTAGGGCAACAAAGTTTCAATGGCTATGTGAGCAGAAGGCTTGGCTCCACTCCAAGCTACAAAGTTTCAATTGTAGAAGATAAATAAATCCCAGATACCAAGGCCTCTGCTTGGGTAGCTGGGGGGCATGGACAGTCTGCAAACCACCACAGGCCCCTCACCCAGGCCACCCCATGCTCCAAGGGAACACCCACCTTGATCCAGGACACCCTTCAGGGCAAACCAGCTGGTCCCCACCTCTGCAGTAGGCCTCTATCCTATCTAATAGAAGAGTAATATGCAGATTGACCATCACTCCAACACACAAGATGACTGCCCCCATGTGATCAAAATATCCTGCCCCCATGTGGACACAAGATGGCCACCACAAGATGGCCTGCAGGGAAGGGCAGTTGGCAGGGACCAGGCCTGCAAGGGAGGGCAGTTGTGGGCAATCAGGCCAACAGGGAAGGGCAGTTGGGGGTTATCAAGCCTGCAGGGGAGGGCAATTAGGAGTGACCAGGCCTGCAGGGAAGGGCAGTTAGGGGTGACAGGCCCAGGGGAAGGCAGTTAGGGGCAAACAGGCTGGCAGGGGAGCAGTTAGGCATCAATCTGGCTGGCAGGGGAGTGGTTAGAGGAGGTGATCAGGCTGGCAGCCAGAAGCGATTAGGGGCAATCAGGAAGGCAGAGAGGCAAGCAGTTGGGAGCCAGCAGTCCTGGATTGTGAGAGGAATGTCTGACTGCCTGTTTAGGCCTGATCCTACCTGGTTGGACATCCTTCAAGGGGTCCCAGATTGGAGAGGGAACAGGCTGGGTTAAAGGAAACTAGCCCCTCCCCATTCACAAATTTTGTGCACCAGGTCTCTAGTATCTACATAATATTCTATTATTTGGAATTACATAACTTATTTAATCAATATCATATTTTGCACAGTTCCAATTATATGCCTTTATTCAAAAGTATATACAAAAATTTATGCAAGCAGTATTATTACAATTTTTATATTTTTTTAGGATACAACTATAAAAGTGAAATTATAGAGTCAAAGAGGATAACATCTTTAAGACTCTTACTATCTTTTTCTCCAAATTGTTTTTCAGAGAGTTTGTGACTATCATTCCATCAGCAGTGTGAGAGAACATTCAAGGCAAACTTTGTTAGTAACCTGGGAGTGGGTGACTAAGAGAGCTTGTAAAATCTTATTGCTTAGAGAACTTTTAGCACAATGGAGACTTCTATTTATTTAGGGTAGGTTAGGGGGTTATTATATTTGAAAAGAAAAAAAAAGACATTCATTCTAGGTTCTATGTTTTCCCTATTCTGAAAATGCTTCTTTATAGCATCAACTGAAAAGAACACAAAACCACCCATGAGCAGACGTTTGCACATGTAACATACTGTACATTGAACAGATTCTTAGAAGAGGCTCCCAGTCAGGGGATATTTAATAAAGTTGTCAAAGGTTCTGAATTTATGATCTTTTGTTTACTCTTACTTTCTGTTTATCCATTTAATAAATGCATTACCAGGTGTTTTGTGTTCACATGCCCATGATTATGTGGAAAGAAAATAAGCCAGATCAATATTAGGATTCTTAGAATGTCAATATACATTACCAACTGCTCTTAGAAAGTCCAACAAAGCAAAGGCTTAAGTTATTGATCAATAGAATTGAAAGAGACTTGATTTTCCTTTTTTTTCTTTTGTTTCACAAGAATTCAATGAGTAGTAAAAATATATAGGATGGAGATCAAGATAAAGAGGGAAAAGCAAAGATCAAAATAATCCAAATTTCATTTCAATCACTGGGTTAGTGAGAATGGTCTTTTTCTTGATTAGAACTCAGGTAAAGGATGAATCCTAGCTGCATCTATACTTTGCACTGCCTTATCATCTTGTTTGACTTCCTTGCCTTTCTTATCTTATAGGCTCAGGGAGCATTCATTTATCACCAACAAAAATGGGCCTGGGTGTCATTGGAAATAAGAAAAACAGAATCTAAAAATTCTCAAAATAAATTCTGACTTCTTTATTTCCTCTGAGACTTCTCATTAGGATATTTTTAAAAGTTCTTGGTAGTGAAGTAGTTTGTTAGTTTCATGAAAGATTTGGGTAGATAATGAATTTCCTACCCCTTTTGGCACTCCACCAGAGTCTAAGACAGGTTATTCCTCCAAAACAACGGGGGAAGCTGTTGTGCTGCCCAGTCCCAGCAGTTAAAAGGGATAAAGTTGAGAGTGGATATAGACATATATAACCAAACCATTAAAACACACATTATAAAGGATGCTAGAGGCATGAAATTCATGGAAGGGGGGTGTCCCTCAGCCAGCCTGCACCATCTCCAATCTGGGACACCAGTAGGATTAGGCCTAAAAGGGCAGTCAGACATGCCTCTCACAATCCAGGACTGCTAGCCTGCCTGACTGCCTGATTGCCCCTAATTGCTTCTGCCTGACAGCCTGATTACCCCTTAACCACTCCCCTGCCAGCATGATTAACGCCTAACTGCTTCCCTGCTGGGCCGATTGTCCCTAACTGCCCTCCCCTGCTGGCCTGGTCACCCCTAGCTGTCCTCCCTTGCAATCCTGTTTGCCCCTAACTGCCCCCTCTGCTGGCTTGGTCCCCTCTAACTGCCCACCCCTGCCAGCCCGGTCACCCCTAACTGCCCTCTCTTGCAGTCCTGGTCATCCCATACTGCCCTCCCCTGCAGGCTTGATCCCCCCCAACTGCCCTCCCCTGCAGGCCTGGTCCTCCCCAGCTGCCCTCCCCTGCAGGTCTGGTCCCCCATAACTGCCCTCCCAAACAGGCCTGGTTGCTCCCACCTGCCCTCCTCTGCAGGCCTGGTCCCTCCTAACTGCCCTCTCTTGCAGGTCTGATCCCCCTTAACTGTCCTCCCCTGCCGGCCTGATAACTCCCACCTTACCTCCCCTGCAGGCCTGGTCTCTCCTAACTGCCCTCACCTACAGGCCTGGTCCCTCCCAAAAGACCTCCCCTGCAGGCCTGGTCCCTCCTAACTGCCCTCCCTTGAAGGTCTGATCCTTCTTAACTGCCCTTCCCTGCCGGCCTGTTCACTCCCACCTTCCCTCACCTGCAGGCCTGGTCCCCTTTAATGACCCTCCTCTGCTGGCCTGGTCCATCCATTTAACTGCCCTCCCCTGCTAACCTAGTCTCCTTTAACTACCCTACCCTGCTAGGCTGGTCACCCTTAACTGCCCTTTCCTGCAGGCTTGGTCACTCCCAACTGCCCACCCCTGCAGGCTTGGTTGCCCACAACTGCCCTCCCCTGCAGTCCTGGTCCCTCCTAACTGCCCTCCCCTGCTGGCCTGGTTGCCCCTAACTGTCCTACCCTGCAGGCCTGGTCACTCCCAACTGCCATCCCCGGCAGGCCATTTTGTGGCAGCCATCTTTTGTTCGCATGGGGGTGGTCATCTTTGACCACATGGGGGTGGCCATCTTGTGTGTTGGATTGATGGTCAATTTGCATATTACCCTTTTATTAGAAAGAATACTAGTCACAGAGAGCAGAATGATTGAAATTGGAAGTGCCCTAGAGTTTCCATAATTGTGGTGTCATTGGACCATTGGTGAAAATGTAGCTTCCATGGAATTTGTGTGGATCTTCTTTTAATCCCAACCACTTACTGTATTTTGACTCATGATAAGGTCTGCAGATAAAATAAGTAAAAAAAATGAAACCACTTAAAGTAATTGAGAACATCTTGGAGGGAAAAGATGCAGGTAAAAACATCTCCTCCACAGTGTAGCTTACATTCCAGTTTCCCAATTCCTGGAATGTTTATTTATTGATATTTCCCAAGGTTCTAGATCTGAAGGTGGAATGATATATGCTCAATAAATATTTGGTAAATGATTAAAGGACTCCAATCCCAGGACTAGTCATGCTACTCTCTATTGGTCACTCTGGGATTTTGTTTTCTCAGTTGTTAATGGGTTCTAGTATGGGAGGTAAAGGTGAAGTTGTACTAACTAATCACTGGGCTCCTCTATTTGGGATGCTCTGTAATTTCCATATTCAAGTGTCTTAAATAGAGATTTTCTTTATTGTCTCATAGAATAAACTAACACAAATATTAAAGCAAAATCAGTCCTATTCCTGAGCATACATCCTAGAATGGGCATGTTGAATTAAAACAAAATATCTCTTTTTCAGTTTTGGCTCTGTCCTCTGTTAATTTCAAGTTGCCTTTGGAATTCATATATATTGCAGGTAACATGATTCCAATGTTTCTGTAGGGGAATACATTTAATCCATTTCTGCAAAATAGCCCCCATTATGGTTCAGCCATGCTTCTTCTTGCTGCTTTCTGTTCTTCTATTTGCTTCATGCTCCTATCACTATCTCTTTTTTTAATTTTTTTATTAATGAATTACATGTGTACATATCTTCCTAATACCCACCCCAACAACTCCCATGCATACCCTAACCCCCCAGTGTCTTGTTCTCCATTGGTTATGCTTATATGAATGCATACAAGACCTTCAGTTGATCTCTTTTTTTATTCTTTTTTCTTTTTTCTTTTTAATAAATTTTTATTGTTCAGTTTATTACATCCTCCCTGCATAGCTCCTCTCCACCCACCTCCCACCCCTCCCTCTACCCTTATCTCCGCCTGCATTGTCCTCATCCATAGGTATATGATTTTTGTCCAGTCTCTCCCTGCACCTCCCTTAAATTTCCCCCTGAGAATTGTCAGTCCACTCCCTTTCTATGCTCCTGATTCCATTATATTCACCAGTTTATTCTGTTCATCAGCTTTTTAATTCACTTAATTTTTAGATTCACTTGTTGATAGATATGTATTTGTTGTTCATAATTTTTATCTTTACCTTTTTCTTCCTCTTCTTAAAGAGTACTTTTAAGCATTTCATATAATACTGGTTTGCTGTTGATGAACTCCTTTAGCTTTTTCTTATCTGTGAAGCTCTTTATCTGCCCTTTAATTCTGAATGATAGCTTTGCTGGGTAGAGCAATCTTGGTTGTAGTTTCTTGCTATTCATCACTTTGAATATTTCTTGCCACTCCTGTCTGGCCTGCATAGTTTCTGTTGAAAAATCAGCTGACAATCATATGGGTGTTCCCTTGTAGGTAATTAACTGTTTTTTCTCTTGCTGCTTTTAATATTCTCTCTTTACCTTTTGCTCTTGGTATTTTAATTATGATGTGTCTTGGTGTGGTCCTCTTCGGATTCTTTTTGATTGGGGTTCTGTGCGCTTCCTGGACTTGTAAGTCTATTTCTTTCAGCAGGTGGGGGAAGTTTCAGTCATTATTTCTTCAAGTAGGTTTTCAGTATCTTGCTCTCTTTCTTCTTCTGGAACCCCCATAATTCTGATGTTGGTTCTCTTGAAGTTGTCCCAGAGGCTTCTTACACTATCTTCACATTTTTGGATACTTTTTTCTTTTTGCCTTCCCAGTTGAATGTTTTCTGCTTCTTTATATTTCAAATTTTTGACTTGATTCTTGCCTTCCTCTAGTCTGCTGTTAGGTCTCTGTATATTTTTTATTTCAGTCAGTGTATGTTTAATTTCTACTTGGTCCTTTTTCATCTCCTCTTGGGTCTTGTTAAATTTATCCATCTTTTCTAGGAAATTCTTTAAAAACCTTATAACCATGGTTTTGAACTCTATATCCAGTCATTTGTTTTCCTCCATTTCTTTTGTTTGTGATCTGTTCCTTTGTCTCTGCATTTTTATTATGCTGGAAGAACTTCTGTGTTGGAATCAGCCTTATGACAAGACTTGCAAAACTGCAAAAGCCTCTCTGTTGAGCTTGGATGAGTGGAGCCTCAAGGCTTAGGAGATGGCCTTGGCTTCCAGTCAGTCCCGCCTTATGCAGCCCCTGGGTCAAAAGTGTCTCTCAGTAACCGGTAATCATTGCAGCCTTTCTGTGTGCACGTGCGCGTGTGCCTCTAGATTTCTGCCTTTCCAGATCCCCTGAGCTCTGGGACCCATAAGAGTCTCAGTCCACAGGGTCTCACCTGAAAGTGGGGTTCAGTGCAGATAGAAGAGGCACAGATGGGAGGCTCTGTCTCCTGCCCACTAGAGAAAGCCAGCAGCACAAACAGCTTTCCGTCTTCTGCACACAGAGGTGTACATGCCCCCAGACCTCTGCCCTTTCGCAGTTCCCATAAATTTCCATGCACTCCTCCCTTTTCACAGACCAGACACTCCCCATATGAGTCTCACCTGGATCTGGGGTTCAGTGCAGTTGGGAGTCTCTGTCTCCCGCCCACCAGAGGAAGCCAGCCAGGCACTCTGGTGCTCGCTCTCTCCCCACACGCATGTCTCTGTACCTCAACTTTTTGCAGCTCCTCTGAGTCTCCGTGAGCCCCTCTCTTTCCTTCTAGTTGTAGAATTTCCACTCAGCCAGCTTTCCTGTGGTTCTGGATGATGTCAGTTCTGTCTTTTAGTTGTAGTTTTGAAATTGTTGTGCAGGGCAGCAGTTTAGTTGTTTACATATGCCGCCATCTTGGTTTTTCCTCAGTTGATGTCTTATCTACCCCAACTCTCCCTAACCTTCCTGCTGTAATTTGACAGTCTGGTTGATGCTTTATTGCCTCCATATCTATCTTTTTTTCATCAGTTTATAATGTTCTTTATTATCCATAAATGAGTGATATTATGTGATATTTTTCTTTCATTGACTGGCTTATTTCACTTAGCATAATGCTCTGCAGTTCCATCCAGGTTGCTGCAAATGGTTAAAATTGCTTCTTTTTTATGGCAGCATAGTGTTCCATTGTGTAGATGTACCATGGTTTTCTGATCCAGTCATCTGCTGATGGACACCTAAGCTGTTTCTACATCTTAGTTATTGTTAATTGTGCTGCTATGAACATATGGGTGCATAAATCCTTTCTAGTTTCTTAGAATATATTCCTAAGAGTGGGATTACTAGGTCAAATGGGAGTTCCATTTTTAGTTTTTTTAGGAAACTCCATACTGTTCTCCACAGTGACTGCACCAGTCTGCATTCCCACCAGCAGTGCACTAGGGTTCCTTTTTCTCCACGTCCTCACCAACACTTTTCGTTTGTTGATTTGTTGATGACTGCCATTCTGACAAGTGTGATGATTGCCATTCTGACAAGGTATCGCATGGTTGTTTTGATTTGCATATCTTGGATAATTAGTGACTTTGAGCATGATTTCATGAGTCTCTTGGCCTTCCTTCTGTCTTCTTTCAAAATGATTCTATTTAGGACCGTTGCCCATTTTTTTTATCAAGGAAGATTTCTGCCATTATTACTTCAAATAGATTTTCTATTCCTTCCTCAGTTTTCTCTCCTTCTGGATTTTTTTTTTTATCCCAAAGTTCTCCTCCTTTTTATTTATTTTTTTCTAGAAGCCGCTCTACTTGAGTATTTTTTCCTACCTTGTCTGCTAGCTCACTGATTAGGTCCTCTACTTCTTCTAGTCTACTTTTGATGCTTTCTATTGAGTTCTTTACAGAAGCAATATCATTTTTCATTTCTTCTTTATTCTTCCTCATTTCCTTTTGCTTCTTACTCATATTGTCAAATTTGTCTTCCATTCTTTTCAGCCACCTTATGAACATTTCTCTGAATTCTTTCTCTGGCAGATTGCTTGCCTCCATTTCGTTTACTTCCTTTTCTGGTGATGCCTGCTTTTCTTTCATATGCAGGCTGTTTCTTTGTCTGCCTATTGTCTCTCTTCTCCTGAAGTCTGGTTATGTAGTTCTCTCTCTCTCCTGCATTGATTTAAAGGCACAAAATACAACACAACCAGGTACAACACAGAAGGCACTGAACAGAAATCTATTCATGATATTAATAACCACATATAATGGTAACCACCACAGAGAGAGAAATTAGGGGAAAAGAGACAAAGAAGTAAGGAGAAAAGTAGAAAAAAAGAAAAGAAAGGAGTGCCAAAATGAAATTGGGAGAAGGGAGAAAAAAGAAAAAAAGATAAAAAAAGAAAAAAAGTAAGAAAAAAAGAAAGAGAATAAGAAAAAAAAGGGGAACAAATTAAATATATGAGGAGAAAACTCCAATAGAACAGCCTCTAATCCCAACAAATGCCAGCAACAAGTACTTAGAGATTAATAAAAACTACAAATAGCAACTAATATCAAGGGAGTTGAGGGAAACCAGAGATAAACAAACAAATAAAAACAAAGCCAACATAAAGCAAAATAAAACAAGTAGAATAAGCAAAACCAATCTCAGAAAAAAGTATGAAAAATCAATATAATCAACATTCAAGAAAACATCAACAAAAGCACAGAGAGAAAAACAATTTTTTGGATAGTGAATACAGAGAAGAGAGACTTGAGTAGTGTATTAGAAATTAGATATATAAGTGGGGTGAAATTCTAGCAGGGTAAAAAGAAAAAATATGATAAATCTAAAGTAGGAAAAGGGTAAGAGAAACAGGGCAACAAAATGGGAAAAGTTAGCAAGAGAGTAATGGCATAAAGGATAGATTTGAGATCGAGTAAAATGATGCTAAAGGAAAGATGAAAATAGGATGTATAACTCTAATCCCAAAGTAAAATAAAGAGAAAATAAAATGACACGTTTTTTTCAAAAAGGTAAAATAGTAGTAATGATAATAGTGATTAAAAATAAACATGTAATAATTAAAAAGGTAAAATCAATTGAGAAAAAAGAAAAAAGTTAGTTCTTTAATTAAAAGATGAAAAAAATTTTTTTTTAAAAAGAACAGAATTTGCAGTAGTGAAGGTCATTCACTTCCTGTATTGTTCTGTTTGGCATGCCTATTTACCAGTTGGGACAGTATTGCAGTTCCCTGCATTCCACTGGTGTTCAGTATTTTAAGCCAGTCCTGGTTTTTAAGCAGGCAGTGTGTCTTAATCTCTTTATTTTTTTGTAATTACACAAGAGTCAGTTTGTGAGTCAGTCCCTGGGTGGCAGTGTTTTGGGATTGACCTCCAACACTATAGGTCTTCTCTAGCCTGTGCTTAGATCCTGCTTCCCCTGTGGCACTCAGTACCAGTTTGTGGGAGTGGGCTGCCTCAGAGCTGGTTCTCCAAAGGTCACTCCCCGTTCCAATCCCCAGGTTCCAGAGAAACAACTTTCCCCTGCAGTCTCCCATGGTGTCCCCAACTGAGTGATCCTGTATATTGGGCTTAGCAATCAGAAGCAAGGATCTGAAGAGGAAAGAGTGCAAGTCTGTACAGTCTCCTTTCCCCGCTCCTGTTCAAGCAGCCTCCACTCTTTAATAACCCCTAGGCTGTCCTTCTGTGTCAGATCAAAATGGGTTGTTTTCTAGAGATCCCCTCTGTTAGCCGCTCTGAAGACCCCCTTCCGCATTCATGTATCATGCCAGCCCCAACAGCCACGGATTTCTCTAGGTGCAGATTTCCCCTGGTCCAGCTCCCACAGTGCGTGCCTTTCTGTTCTGCAAGACCAGAGACTTCACCTTATCCCAGGTGAAATCTGACCTTTTCGTGTGGCGTGTAGAGCTCCTCTGAATCCGAGTGTTTGCGCTGATTGGGGAGCGGTATCCTGGGGCTCATAGCTGTTTGGTGGATTCTGCAACAGTAGCTTTTCAGGCTTCCATAAACATCTACTTTCCCCTTCAAGATGACGCAGTCCTCACATCCGGGCTGGTGGATCTAGGAGAATAAGACCCAGCTGCCTGCTTAGGAGAGCCCCGTCCAGCAGTTTCCCACCTTCTCCTGAAGGATAACTGTCTCTTAACTCACCAACAAACACTCCCAGTGCAACCCTCAGCTGTTCTCTCTGTCTGCTCAGGGACAAGGCTCGGCACATGTCCCTCTATTTCACCATCATTTTTCAGCTCTCACTATCTCTTAACAATGCCTTTTTACCCTGGCAGATCCTTCCAGTGGCAACCAATACTCCTGTTTGCAATTTTTCTGACATTTGCAGAAACAGGCCCATTGTTTTCCCTCAGAAATGTCATCAACAGTTGGCTGGCATCCTTTTCTCAGGGGTCTGTGTCCAGCTCTATGGGCTCCTCCTCCATCAGTGCAGCCCCTTCTCAGAGCACTGAATCTTAGCTTGGTAGGTGTCTTTGTCCAAGCTTTTAAGTTTTCATGGTTCTAACACTCCCTTTTTCCCCCCTGGACTCAATGTTAGCTTGATTCTTTTCACTGATCCCTCTTTGATATCTTAATATTCCCTTTTGCCTTTTCTGTTCTTTGTACTGAGTTAATTCTTTAATTAATTTTTCTATGTTAAAACAGCTGAGCGGTGTGGATTCTGTCTCCTGTGGTTAGATCATGAATGATATATGCCCTGGGTCAAGAAGCGAAGGTCGTTCCATGCAGTCACACACTCCCACAAGCATGTCAGGCTCTCTGATTGTGTGCAGGTGACATGGCTGCAATAGGCCACAAGTAACCCTCTGAAGGTGAATTGCCCTTATGGAGCCCTGGCAAAGAAAAACACACCAAAGCTGGATCTGGTAAGGGATCCAAGAGGGTGTGCACAGATTCTGATGGTTTCTGCTATGTGAACATAGAAAAAGTCACCTTATAATACACAGAGGCTGAGGGCCAGATGGGTACTTCAGGCAACTGGTGTTCTGGATCTCAGGAAAGGAAAGCATTAATCAAGTCAAGGAGAATCAGAAAGTTCTTGGAGAGGTGGACAGGGCTTCCCAAGCTGGAAAACTGGTATCAAGAATGGTCAAGGTAAATCTCGGGCACAGATTCTACTTTAGGGAGTGTTCCTACACGAGGCCAAGGAACTTGCTCAAGCCTTCCCTTTGCTCCTGTGTATGGCATCATATCACAATGTCATCTTAAAAATCTCTCTCTCTCTCCCCCTCTTTACCATTGAAAGAACTGATCAGCCCTGGATGGGTGGGAAAGGAGGCTTAGGGAGAGAGAGGGTGGGAGTGTTAGCTCTGGGGCCCTGGAATCACTCCAGCTGTGGAAAGAGGGGTTCCCTGACCCTTCCTTCCTCACAGAGTGCTACCTACCAGTCCTGCTTGCCCTGTGAGTAGGCAGATTGGATTTCTCCTTCCCACTAGGCACATTCACACATTGGCACACCGGCAAGCCAGTTGTCTGCCTTTTTTTTTTTTCCTTTCCCTCTTAGACCCCCCCCTGCCCCCCCTTCTAATTCTCAGAACTCACTCCCATTTGATTCCAGGAAATGGCTGGTGCAACTTTGCAACCAAATCCCCTCCAATGCTTTAGTATACGGTTTACACGCCTCTTCCCCTCGGGTGTCCTTCACAGCTGGGTCTAGTTACAGAGAGAGGGACTAGGCTAAGCCTGCCTGAGACTCTCCAGGGATCATGGAGCTCTCCCCACCCACAGTTGGCAGCCAGCCTTCTAGAGGGAGTGGGACCTTGGGCGCAGGCCTCAAAGCTCCAGACTGACCCCTTCATCCTCCACTCACCTCAAGATGATGAGTGCTCTACCTTGAGCCTTGACATTCAGGTTCATTCTCAATGGGTCTCACCTGCCTGCCACTCCCTCCCTCAGTCCCAGTCCTGGCTCCAAGCTCAGCTCACCTGCTCCATGTTGCCCCTTTTCTAAGGGTTGTGGACTCTGAAATAAGGGTCAGAGGACACATTTCCATTGCCCCTAGAGCAATCTTTGGTGTCTAATTGGGCTCAGGGCTGCATCTCTTTTCTGTGACTCTGTTTCTAGTTCATTCCTCTTCTCTGTAAGCATGCCTTTGACCACATCTCATTCTATGAGAGCTCAGAGGTTGGCAAAGTTTTCCTGTAAAGGAAAATATAGTAAATATTTTAGACTTTGTAGGGCCACAAGTGGTTTCTGTTACATATTCCTTGCCTTTCCTTCCTCTCTTCTGTCTATCAACTCTTTAAAACTGTTATAAAAAAGATTTCCTAGTTCAAAATCTGGACAAAGATAGGCCACATCTGGATTGGGTCATAGTTTGTCAAGCCCTGGACCAGGTGATCTCTTTGGCTCTGATCTGTTACACAACTCAAAAATCACTTTTGGGCTTAGATCAACAGAGCTGTGCTGCTCTCTGATTCCAATGAGCAGCATGTGCCAGAATCCAATAAGTTAGGGAAACAGTCCTTATAAATGGGAACCACGGGCCTACCCTGGAGTTTCCAATGTTTGTCCGTAAAACTCTGTATTTAAGGAGAAACACTGGTTTTCTGTGAAATTCTCTTGGAGAAACACTTTTATACATGAATCTTCTTCCATCTCTGCTTTTGACAGAAGAACCTATTTTTATCTGGAGTTTGTATCTTGTTCCCAGTAGCAAGTAACTCAAATGTTAGGAGGACAGACTTTTTTTTATTAAGTAAGCTCCTCTGGGTAGGGAGAAGGGGAAGCAAGGGATCTTGCCAGAAGATGTTTGGGACATTGTAAGAGATGGGAAGTTCCCAAGGAATATGAAAGGCAAGGAATATGTAATAGAAACCACTTATGGCCCTACAAAGAGCCTGGAGTATAACCCCAGGTCCAAGTTGAAGAAATTTGGCTGTTTGCTATTCCCCAGCCAAGGGTCTTGGAGAACTCAATCATTGTCTTCCATGAAACATGAAGAGGTCCTCGTCAGATGCAGGACCACCATGTGGGTACATACAGTTGGATCAATGTCAGGCTACCACTCCAAGGGCCAACTTTCTGTGAGCTCTGTTCTCAGGTCCAATAAGAGTTAACTGGGCAGATTGGACAAGTCTCTTTCCCTCGAGGGATCCCAGCTTCTCTCACCTGCAGCGCTAGGAGAATATGCATGGACTAGTGTCATGACATACTGGTGACAATAAAGTGAGAGAAAGCAAGTGTGTCTGGTAAGACACCTGTGGAACAGAAGGGATTATCACCAAGCAGTTTTGTGTGGACAGCTGAAGACCCACAGAGTCTAGCCTAGTAGAGGTCTATGGGCATTGCCCACCTCTCCCCTATGGGAACTAAAGCTCAGAATTATAGCTCATGTTCTCTGAGTTCCATTCTGCATTTCATGGGGAAGGTACAATGGGAGCTGAAAGAGAGAGAAAATATGGTTTGATGCAGGGCCATTATTGCTGAGGGAATTTTGGCGTTTTGTAAGTTCTTGGTAAGGAAACCATAGCTCCCACTAGAAATCCAGAGGGGAGGAATTGGGTTGCCAGGGATCCTGTCTGTGATTTAAGTTGACATTAGGACAGAGGCAGCAGATGGCTTTCAATACAGCCTGGATGATTAATAGTGGTCAGGGAAGAATCTGCCAGCCCTGTGGGGCAGGTGACTGTGAATAAAGTTTTATCCTGAGCAGGCTCCTGGGGAAAGGTGCTGAGCTGAAGTGTTAAAAACATGGATCCAATATCATCATCAGAATGAATATTCTGCTCAAATCGAAGTCCAGGGAAGATGGTAAAGAGAAGGAGACATAGAGGTAGAAAGTGATGGAAAGCTGACAAGGAGTAAAGGAATGTGTATGCGAGTAGACTGATGGTGTGAAGCTGGGTGTTAAAAATAAAGTCCTCATCTGTTTAATCCAATCAATGTCAAGGTTAATGGAGAGAACAGAACTGGCCTGAGGCAAACATGCAGGTGAAGCTGGATATTTCTTTCCCTTTCAGGGAATTGGGAAACTCTTGTGCAGGATGGGGGCTGCCTAAATATTCCTTGGTCCAACCTCCTCACATTACAGATAAGGAAAGTGAGGCTGAGGAAGGTCCCACAGATAATTAATAAAACCTCAGTGCCTAGGCTATCAGAACTGTGGGGTGAGAGATCATCCTTCTGCCTCTAAGGACTTTTCTTGGGTGTAGGGTCTTCCATTATACTTTTTCCTTAAAATAGTGAGGGAGAGGGATCTGAGGATGTGGTAGAATTCCTCCAGGGCCTATAGCAGTGTTCTCAAAGTGTGGTCCTCGAACCAGCACTATTAATATAGCTGGAAACAGTTAGACATGAAAGCTCCCAGTCCCCCCTGGCCTACTGAATCAAAACCTCTGGGAGTGGGGCCCAGCCAACTGTGTTTTAACTTGCCCTTCAGATGACCCTGATATTCTCTAGAGATGGAGAGTCTGGCTTAGGGTATCCAGGAGGGGCATGGAGGGAGGCTCCTGTCCTCAACTTTGATTAGAAACCATTTGAAACACATAGCAAAGCCACAAATGTGGCTTTTAGAGAATTCTCTCTGTTCTCCCCTGTCCTCCCCACCATCTACAGTGTCCCTTACTCTCCTTTCCACTGGGAACATCCCATAGTCACCCCTCTGGGCCTGCAGCCTTATCTGCTGGTCCCAGATAAAGAGTGAATTGGCCTAATCAGTCAGCCTCGCCTGGCTGGC
This sequence comes from Lasiurus cinereus, assembly GCA_011751065.1. Taxonomy (NCBI): domain Eukaryota; kingdom Metazoa; phylum Chordata; class Mammalia; order Chiroptera; family Vespertilionidae; genus Lasiurus; species Lasiurus cinereus. Next base: position 14,235,624 of record JAAGEH010000022.1, read on the forward strand.
TCCAGGGAGGTCTGCTCTTGGTGCCACCGCCAGAAATGGAGCAGCTCACGTGACTGACATTCCCCCTAACACCCCCACACTCCACCCCATGGAACCCTCACCACTAGGTCTCTCCCCCAGAAAACAGCAGTCCTGGATTGGCTCTCTCTCCTTCCCAATCAGCCCTTAGCAACTTTATTCCTGAGAGAGATAAGGGGTGACTATCTAGGGCTTCTGTGAAAATTACAGTGGCAAAGCCTTTCTGACAAGGTCAGGCTGTCTTATGGGTAGCTTGGGGGGGGTGGGGAGAGTAAGAGGAATTAGACTGAAACTCTCTCAGCCTGCCACAAAACTAAACAATGCGTTTTTGTATCTTTCAACAGTATTGCAAGAAAACTGACACTTAAATTATTGCTAATGCCCTGCCTTTTTTAAGGCTTTAGACCTTTTTTGAAGCCATTGCTTTGCTTATTATTATAATGCCGGGTGAGGTAAATCAAAAGGGAAGGGTCTCCCCACCATGCAAAGAGACATTTGTTGACTTTCCCCAGGCCCCAAATGAGTCCTTGGCTGGGGCAGGGACCCCAAATCCCATTCCTGGTGTTGTGGTGGGAACCAGGACTAATGCCCATGAAGGCCCCATCTATGAGGGAGGTCTGCTAATGGACCAGATGTACCTCCCAGATGTTCCTCCCAGGCTCAGCCTGTGTGGCACGAGAGCTCAACTTAAAGGGATTTTTAATCCTGGGGAAAATGGTTGTCATTCATGGCTGGCTCAAAAATTGGCAAAGTCTGCTGTGAGTGAAACCAAGAAGTGGAGCCAAAAAACAAAGAGGGGTTTCCATGAAATCCTGGGCAGCAGCCTTGGGGAGTGGTGGGGTTGTGCTAGGAATGAGGGCAGACAGGGGCTGTCAGATTGTATAGAGACTGATGGAGTGCTTCTCTGGAGTGTACTTGCTCTGTGGCCACCATGGTTCTTTCTCCTCTCTGGGTCTGAGTTTTCTCTAAAAACTCCTTACTCCATAACTGAAAGGAAGGTAGACCTGAGTGTGTGAGGAGGAACCTAATAAACTGTTAAACTCATGGCAAAGGCAAAGGAGTGTTACTGTGGGAGATGAGTTCAAGATGTGGTTGTCTAGATGTCTGGAAGGAATAGGGGGAAACTGGGAGCCTGAAGTGTGGTGGAAATGTCTTTTTCTTTTTAGGTATCAGATGAGTTTTCTTGTGCAGAGTCTCCTTGGAGCAACGGGATCTTCCATAGTTGAGTCAGGCCTGGGTTCTGGCCCTTCAGCTTCTCCATCACCTCAGTGACTTCTGAGGTATCTTGGAGGAATCCAGGGGTTCCACGGAACCCAGTTTAGAAACCTTTAATTAATTTGCAAGTTATAAGGCAAATAGGTGTATGTATTGCTCCCTCTAAAGTCTAGCCAAGAACAAATGGTTGAGAGGCCTGTTTATCTGTAGAGCCAGGCCTGCTGTTCCACCATAGGGATCAGTCTGGACCAAGGTGGGAGCTCCTACCCAGGGCAGCCACCACCAGTGACTGGAGGAGCCATTTCCCTTAGAGGCTGAAGGGGTTGACAATGCAAAGAAGTAAGATCTAAGCCAAGAAGAGCAGCTACTTTTCTGGATCAGCCTTTGCTTTTCTCTGTTTTTTCCTACTTGGCTCTTAGTAACCCAGACTTTGAAGTGGTATTCCCACAGCTGCTTGACAGAAGATCACATCCTTTGGATCTTCACCTTAGTACTCCTACCCGCTTTTTCCCCTTCCATCCACAAAGCAAGTTTTACAAACACCAAAGCCTGTTTCCCCCTACTGGTAACTTGCAGCACCCACAGCATATCCAGAGCCCCAAGAAGTCCTGCATGAAAGAAGCTTGCTTCTGTTTGCATACTAACTTTTCTTCTAAAAGAAGCACAATTAATATCCGTAGATATTAGGTTCTGAGTCAAGTTCTTCTGTTTATTAAGTCAAGTCTGTTTACTCATAAGCATCCTCTACCACTGGGGTCCTTCTTTGCTATTCATTGGGTCTCTCTTAATAGGACTTACTCTCAAGAGCAGGAACTTGATTTAATTGAGAGCAGTGATGAGCACACAGTGGACAATCGACATTTGTCAAATGAGACTTTTAATGAGTGTTCTGGGTGCTAGAGAAGGCAGCTGTCTGTCTCACGCCTTTACTTGTGCTGTTCCTCCTGCTAGGAATGTCCTCCCTGTCTTTTTCTTTCCCAATTCCATGCCTATTGCTTCTCTGACAATCTCTATGGAGTCTTCTTGGCTACCTACCACTTGTCACCATGTGTCCTTGGCCAAACTCCCTTTGGACACCTGTTCTACTTTATCACCCCTGCTAACTTGGCTTTCTTCTTTGGGTAAATTAAGGAGAGCAGGTTCAATTCAGGGAGCAGCCTGAACTCTGGTAAGTAACTGGGTCAGCCTGTTACCAGCGTGCTGAAAAAAGAGAGAGATAATCACAGGCTCTGCGCTCTGGGGCCTGCTGTCCATCAGGGGTCAGCTCCAATCAGCCCCAAGAGCCCATTGCTAAATTTTTAGGGATTTTTCAAGCTCATTGTCAAACACAGCCCTCTGCTAAATCATGGTCGATCTGCAACCATACACTTGCTACAGATCCAAGAGTTTTTGGCAGCAATCTATGAAGCATTCTTTAAGAATCAATTAGCTATATGGAATTTACAATAAAGACTATTTTATATTTTATTATTTATTTGTAAATTGTTTGCTTTGTATCAAGCACACTTCTTTATTTTATGTATCCTTCCTCTCTCCTCTCCTGCCCTCCCTCTGGAGAGCCGGTTGTTAAACCTGTGCAGCAACCCGTTGGCCAAAACCCTGCAGTGGGACTGTCCCAAGTTCAAGTGCTTTATTAGAGGAGAGCCAAGTACTATGTGATCAAGGGGAAGAGACATTTTCTTGGCCCCTGTGGGGTCAGAAAGCTCTCAGAGTTGGTGAACTGAGTCTCAAAGCTAGAAATGAACTTAGAGGACAGGCATGAGGAGACCATTGGACTTGCTCACAATCACAGACTTTGCCAGTGGCAAAATTAAGTTTTAGAACTCCATTCCCCAGCACATGTTACATTGACACACTGGCCTCCTTCATAATCTCCTTGCCTCTGTGGTACCCTGTTCTTCTTCCTTGTTCTCATGGGCTCTGCAGATGTTCTCAGCTTCTCTCTCCAGGCCTTTCCCAGGAGGGGGCAGGGAGGAAGGAGTGGGAGGAATGGACAATATCCACATGAGCCTCACTCAGAGGGCACTCTGAGGCAACATCTGCCACAGCTGGCAGACAACCTTCAGTCACGCTCTGACAGATGTAGCCTAATAAATCAGTTCACAGCAGGAAAGGACCTGGAGAGTTTCAAGTCTAGTGAAACCAGATCTGGTCTGGATGGATGGAGAAAAACAATGTCTGAGAGCATCAGGAGGGGCAGGTCCCAGCCAGACCTGGGTGCTAGTGTTCTGAGGGGAGCCTGAGAGCCTGCTCCCCAGTGAGGGTCTTCCTACACCTTCCCCCAGGGTACTCTCTCACCCTCTCCATCCTCATCTGGACTTGTGAGCTGTTGACTTGGATAGGCTGCGTGTGTGAGGGCAAGCATCTATCCAGTACTTGCCCAGGTTCCTAGACATGTAGCTTCGAGTCAGTGTGGCAGCCATTGGAGGGCTGCAGGGCAGGGTGAGTCACTGTTGATGGGATTGACAGTCCTGGGCATAGCTTATCTGTTGACTGGCTGGCGGAATTTGAAGCTTACCATTTTTCTCTCACCAGAGTTGGGCATTAAGAAGATGTGCAGTTTTCCAAACAGACATGCACTGGCTTACTTTCATGACACAAAGAATCCAAATATCTTCTTCTCAATACCTTTCCTTCTTGGCCACCATATTTCCTTTTCTTCTGGATCATGACATACAAGGGCTCTTCATAACCTCTTTTAGTGAGGTATCCCAGTGTCTCTAGTCCAGGTCCCACACTATGAGAGCAGTGTGTAGTAAGGTTATGTCTATGATCTAATTCAATTCTCTTTAACTATGGCTACAAAACATGCTTTTTTTTTTTTTTTTTATGGGTTGAAAAGACCATGAGTCTAGTTTGGTTGCTCCTGCTCATGTAATTTTTTATTTCTCAGATCCAGAGGAAAACTTAAGTCTTATTTTCATTCAACCTGCGGATTGCCACTGTGTTGTTGGGGGAGTGGTACAGGAGAGAGGTGGGTTCATTCAGCTGTATGGGCGTGTAAGATGGGACTGCTGAGCCTTGGATCTGAAAGGCAGAGCCTAGGATCCAGGCTCTAGGAGTCCAAAGAAATGGCTAGAGTAGAATTGAAGATCTGGTTGGGAGCACTCTTTCTTGGGCAGAGCCAGCTCACTGTCTGTCCTCTTTTGATGTGTGGACTCCAAGCCACTGCTTTCTAGCCAGGAGCAACATGAAACAAACCTGTCTCATTACTCACTTCCTCGCCAGCCTACTGGGAGATGATTGCCGCCAGAGACAGGCCAGACGCCAGCAGGTGAATGGTGCCCCCAATGGAGGCTTACCTCACCCGGCTGGCATCAGGACTGACTCAGAGGACAGGGTCTCATATCACTGCTGCCCGTGCTCCCCTTGGCAGTTACCTCTTGGAGGACAGACCAGGCCAAGCTCTGCCGCACTTACATAATGAGACCTGATTGTGCCTGGGGTGCCCACACTGGCAAGAGACAGAATAAGTTCCAGAACATGGTAGTTTGATTCTTAATCTGGAACTATCTCCTCTGAGCAGGTCTCCTTTTCCCACCCCTCCATCTTGTATCCCATGCCTCATCAAGCACCCACTGCTTAGGTTAATGCCTGGTAAGATCTGATAAACCAATTCATGACAAGGCTTTATTGTATATAGGCAATGTGAAGAGTTGGAAAGATATTTCTGAGTGGGTTATAAAATGGCAACTTTTAATAGAGGATTTCCAGATTCAGCAAATAAAAATATGGATGCCTGGTTTCATGTGAATTTCAGATAAATAATAAAAATTTTTTGGTCCAAGTATGTCCCAAATAGAGCACATATTTAGTATAAGGCATAAGTTATACTAAAAATCTGAAATTCAAACTGAACTAGGCATTCTGTATTTTATCTGGCAATCTGATTTTAATTATTGCTAAATTATGAGAATATCATTTTCATTATTACTAAAATTGGCTCTATATGGAAATATTGTAATTTGTTAGCCATGAAGCTATCTTAGGAAACATTTAGAGCTTATATTCTGAGTGAATTTGAAGTTAATTCTGTGAAACTAACTAGAGGCTTGGTGGAGATGGGTTGAACTAAAAGTCAAGGGATCCAGTCCAGTTTATATAACCACAGCATTTCTAGCCATTGGATTTTATTGTTTGATGGCTCTTGGTCACTTTGTTCTGTTTTTGTTTCATTTTGTTGTGTTTTCCAATCTTTTCTGTGTTTCAGTTTCTTGTGTTTCAGTTTGTTTAATATCCATTGATCTATCTTCAAGTTCACTGATTTTTTCCTGGACTGTGTCGAGTCTATGGATGAGTCTGCCACTGGCTTTTAGCAGCTCTATCAACTCTTTAGAAATGGATGAGGTTGTAGCTGTGAGGGGCTGGCCATAAGAAAGAAATTACTATGGTGGATGATGTGAAGTCCTGGGAGAGAAGATCGAAGGAATTTTATTTCCAAACTCAGCTTCTGTGAAGTCCTTTGGGGAGGGAGGCAAGGCTCCAGATGGGTTGAGTCTTTTCCAGCCCAAGCATCTCATCTACTGTGGTTTAGAAGCAAAGGGATGTATTTTCATGCCATTTTTCCTAAGGGAAATCCCACATGAAAACTGGGTAAATTCTTGAGACCAATAAGGTAAGCAGGAAATAAAAAACATTAAATGGAGGGTCAAAGGGAGAAGATTTCCACCCTTAGGAAAGAGTTAGCTACAAGGGAAGGCTGTATCTGCTGGTTTGATGCTGGAAGCACATGGTCACAGCACTGGGTCAGGGAACCTTGCAAAACAAGAAGATACTAGGTAGGTCCTGGAGATAATTGTCCATATTGTAAAGACTACAAACAGTTTGTGGAATGATAGCAGATGTGCTTTGTCCATATTTATTGAGTGACTACATGTATTTTTTTAAAATTTAATCTTTATTATTCAGATTATTACATTTGTTTCTCTTTTTTCTCCTCCATAGTACCCCTCCACCCAGCTCCCACCCTTCCCTCTGCCCTTAGCTCCCTCCCATTGACCTCATTTATAGGTGTATGATTTTTGTCCAGTCTCTCCCTGTACACCCCTCACCCCTTTCCCCCTGAGAATTATAGTCCACTCCCTTTCTGTGCTCCTGATTCTATTATATTCACCAGTTTATTCTTTGTTGCTCAAACTTTTAATTCACTTAATTTTTAGATTCACTTGTTGATAGATATGTATTTGTTGTTCATAATTTTTTGTCTTTTACCTTTTTCTTCTTCCTCTTCTAAAAGAGTAGCTTTCAGCATTTCATATAATACTGGTTTGGAGTTGATGAACTCCTTTAGCTTTTTCTTATCTGTGAAGGTCTTTATCTGCCCTTCAATTCTGAATGTTAGCTTTGCTGGATAGATTATTCTTGGTTGTAGGTTCTTGCTATTCATCACGTTGAATATTTCTTGCCACTCCCATCTGGCCTGCATCGTTTCTGTTGAGAAATCAGCTGACAGTCGTATGGGTGCTCCCTTGTAAGTAATGAACTGTTTTTCTCTTGCTGCTTTTAATATTCTCTCTTTGTCTTTTGCTCTTGGTATTTTAATTATGATGTGTCTTGGGGTGGTCCTCTTTGGATTCCTTTTATATGGGGTTCTGTGTGCTTCCTGGACTTGTAAGTCTATTTCTTTTACCAGATGTGGGAAGTTTTCAGTCATTATTTCTTTAAATAGGTTTTCAGTATCTTGTTCTCTCTCTTCTTCTGGCACCCCCACAATTCTGATGTTGGTACGCTTGAAGCTGTCCCAGAGGCTCCTTATATTATCTTCACATTTTTGGATTCTTTTCTCTTCTTGCTTTTCCAGTTGAGTGTTTTCTGCTTTTTTATATTTCAAATTTTTGACTTGATTCTTGCCTTCTTCTAGTCTGCTGTTAGGACTCTGTATAATATTTTTTATTTCAGTCAGTGTATGTTTAATTTCTAGTTGGTCCTTTTTTATCTCTAGTTGGACCTTTTCCATCTCTAGTTGGATCTTTTGCATCTCTAGTTGGTCCTTTTTCATCTCCTCTTGGCTCTCGCTAACTTTATCCAACTTTTCTAGCATATTCTTGAAAAACCTTATAAGCGTGGTTTTGAACTCTATATCCAGTCATTTTTTCCCCTCCATTTCTTTTGTTTGTGATCCCTTCCCCTGTCTTGGCATTTTCACTATGCCGGGGAAACTTCTGTGTTGAATTCAGCCTTATGATACCAGAGTTGCAAAACCGAAGAAGCCTCTGTTGAGCTTGGGAGGGGTGGAGTCTCTCAGGGTTTAAGGGACCGCCTTGCCTTTCAGTCGGCCCTGCCCTCCATGGCCCCTGAGTCTCACGTGACTGGGTAATGGCTGGAGCGGTCCTTGTGTGCGGACGCCCGCAGTGCCTTTAGACCACTGCCTTTCTGGCTCCCCTGCTCTCCAGGACCACAGGAGTCTAGGTCCCCAGGGTTTCACCCAAAACAGGGGCTTAGTGGAGTCAAAAGTGGCAAGGTTGGGAGGGTCTGTCTCCCGCCCACTCGCGAAAGCCAGCGGCACAATCAGCAGTCTGTCCTCTGTGCAGTGCCGTGCGTGCCACCAGTCCTCTGATCTTTTGCGACTCCCCTAAATTTCCATGCACCTCTCCCTTTTCACAGTCCAAACTCCCCCCGTATGAGTTTTGGCTGGATCTGGGGTTTATGTCGTAAGATAAGGGGTTCAATGCCTTTGAAAGTCTCTGTTTCCCTCCTGCCAGAGAAAACCAGCCAGGTATTCCGTCACCTGCTCTCTCAGCATGTGCCCGTCTCCATACCTCAGCTTTTTGCAGCTCCTCTGGGTCTCTGTGAGCCCCTCTCCTTCCCTCTAGCTGTAGAACTTCCACTCAGCCAGCTTTCCTGTGGTTCTGGATGATGTCCATTCTGTCTTTTAGTTGTAGTTTTGAAATTGTTGTGCGAGGCAGCAGTGTAGGTGTTTACCTATGCCACCATCTTGGATTCCCACTGACTACATGTATTGTGGTAACATAAATGTAGGGAGCTTTTAGTCAAGTAATACCTGGAATCCTTTCCACAGATCTTTGCAGTAACAGGTGTTTTTTTTTTTTAAACTTTATTTTTACTTTGGCCATTCAACTGTTAGCTTAAATGTCATCTACTATGGGAGGCCTTTTCTAAAAGTTTAACCTAGCATATCCCCTTCATCATTTCACCTACTCCTATTGCAGTCATTCAGACCCAATATTTTCTTGTTTATTTTGTGGCTTATTTGCTCGTGGGCTGTTTGTTTCTTCTAGAATGTGAGCTCTCCAAGGATCTGTAACAGGTTTCCTGCCCCCCATTTCCTGCTGTAGTTCCCCTGCTTGGCAAACAATGGGCAATACGTTTATTTAATGAATGGAGTAAAGGAAAATTTGTTGGATACAGTTTTGCTGCTATACAGTGAACTAATATTTGACCTAAAGAGGATAGCACAACTTTTTAACATTCTGCTCTATTTTTGTCCAATTTCTTATTTAACAATCTAATAAGTGTTATACAAAAACAGAAAGTGGAATAGTCTCAGGCTGTGAGCTTTCAGAGGACCATGTCTGTGGCTTTTAGAGGACTATGTCTGTGTAATTCTTTTTTTACAGAGAGGGCTTAACAAATGCTTTTCTGACTGATTGATTAATTAAGGTTTAAGCTTCAGGGGGCTCTGACACAGTGGGACATTCCTTTGTGAGACCTGCTATTCCTCTTTCCTTCAGTTGTTCTGAACACCAGTTCTGTGTGGTAGATGAATGTTTATTTCCTGAAAAACCTAAAAAAAAAGAACATAAATTTACAAAAGAAATATACACAGGAATATACTTATTGGATTGAGAAAACCACAATTTCATATTTAAACTAATCCATTTGTGGCAATGCTTTGTGAAGCATATCTGTTACAGGAAATAACTGTGAGTTTAGACACCCAAACAAATAATAAAATCCAATGTTGGCTGTCACTTCTGTGAAGTCTCTCTCTAAGTGCTTGGCTGAGCTACCAGAGGAGACAGGGTCCTTTCCAGATTGCAGGTCAAAGGTCTTCTGTCTACAGGTGTGAGGGTCACAACAGAATTTGACCTCAGATCCTTCTAAACTAAACAGACCTGACTTTTTGTCCAAAAGTAGTAGGACAAAGGAGTGTGGTGGAGGTAGTTGGGGGTGGAGAGCTAGAAGAACTTGATTATGTCATTCACTTATTTGTTCTACCACATTTATTAACCTCTTGCAAGGGCTTGCACATTGCTAAGCCTTGTAGAGCCTGGCAAGATAAATCAGATAAGGTCTCTGACCCTGCATAGTGTGCTTAATAGGGAAAGGACACAGGTGTTGCAGTTGGTTTGGGGGTCGATAATGGGCTTGGACTGAAATATATTGGTTTTGAGAGACCAGCAATACATTGAGTTGGAGGCACCAAGCTGTTAGTTTACCAACTATAAACAAGACTTTCCCTAGATTCACAAATCTAATGCCTAGCTTACGTTTTCTCCTGGACAGTTTAAATCCCATGTGTTCAAAGCTGAATTTCATCCCTATATGTACTTCCCTTTAGTTGTTCCTATTTTCTGTGAATGGCACTGCTATTGAACCCAGGCAAAAGCCTAGGAGCCTCCCTGACTCCTTCTCCTTCTTTCTCCATTTCCCACTCATACAACCTCAAGTCCAGCTGATTTCATCTCCAAAATGTCTCTTGAATCTCTATTTTCTTTCTGTTTTACGTCCCAAACTTCCATCACTTCCCATCTGGTCTCCTGCAACAGCCCCTCCTCTCAGTAGTCTACTGCCCCTACTCTGGCTCCTGCCTCCATTCTCTCCAGGTTACACAGCAGCCAGTGACCTTTAAAAATATAAATGCCAACCCGATCATGCAAAGGCCTCCAACTTCCCAAGTTTCAGTGGCTCCCTTTGCTCCCAGGAAGTGACAAACTTTCTAACACAGTTTCAAAAGCACACCAGGTCTGACCCTTCTGGCCTCGCCTCCTGTTTTGACCACATGGACTATCCATCCCTCTTTAGCCCCAAATTGTTTATGCCAACGGCAGGATTTCTGACTGATTTCTTGGGTTGGATAATTCTTTGGTTTGGAGGCTGCCTTGTGCATTGTATGGTGTTGAATAGCATCCCTAGTTTCAACCACCAGATGCTAATAGCACCGTCCCTACCACTTGTGATAACTAAAATGTAACCAGACATTGCGTGTGTGGGGGAGAGGGGAAAGAAAGACAAAATCACCCCCGGTTAAGAACCCCTTTGGGCAACCATCACACCAAATAGCAAATGTAGTGTGGGAAGCATGTTAACACAATGCTGTCCTTCACCTTCACCCTCTTGTCCTGGCAGGTCTTGGAAGTACCTGCTGCACAGAACCCCCAGCAACTTATCTGCAACAGCTCAGCTGCTTTAGGTCTCTGACCTGTGGGAGGGTGATTTATTGTGAGAGGGAGAGTGGGGCTGCCTTTCTTAAAGCCACATCATCATCATTTTCTGAAAGCAGGAAGGGTTTATCTCAAAGCAGATAGTTCTTGAACTTTTCAGAAGAGAGATTTCCATGCTAATCTAAATGCCAGAAAGATCTGAATAAATGGAATAAAATTTTGGAATAACAGTTGACCTTCACTGTTGGTTTTTTTCATGTCAGCTTGGAAATAAAGGAGCCCATTTATCTCCTTTCCACTACCCCAACCCCCATGAAGTTGTTCTCTTTAAATTCTGTTTATTCTCAGAAAAGGGTTAGTTGGGTAAATCCTGACAGATAGGAATTTTCTGTATTGAGGGCAGAAATGGGTGAATGAAGTGGATGGTGAAACCTTCCTTTCCAAAGAGTTTAATAGGAGGATTGGAGTGTCCTCCCAATGGATTGCACTTGATAGCGGTGGGGATTAGTCTCTGGAGTCTCTGCTTGTATGTGGCTGGGAGGTTCAGCAAGACAAGGCAATACCAACTCTTAGGGACTGAAGACCCACATCCCTCTTCATACCACTACTTATACAGTGACCTGGAGGTCCTTATTCAGTAAAAAAAGAAACCTGAAACAGAGAGCTTAAGTGGGAAGTTAAAGAATTCTGACCTCTCCTCTAAAAGGGTTTCTGACCGGGGAGTGAATGAAGAGCAAAGTGAAGGGTGCCCCAAAGAACCACAGGAAAAACCAGTTTCTCCACTTTCTGAGGCAGCTGGAAGGATGAGAGAGCTAAGCTGAACTTGCCCAGGCAGCTTGGAAGAAAGAGGAATCCACACATAGAGCTGAGTCTATTTTTAAAGTGGAGGTGGAACCAAGTAACACTGTGCCCCCAAGAGAGGCCTGGTGACAGGTTACTGTCCTCAGGGATCATTCTCATAACTGCATTTATCAAACTGTTCCAAAGAATCCCATGGAAGCCGGCAAAGCAGGAACTAATCTCATCTTCATTTACAGATCTGTGTTTTACACGTACTTTCATGAGGCAAACCCCAGTGAGGGTTTGCTGATCAGTTTTTCTGTCCTTGCAGACTGGTTCATTGTAGGGCTGGGAGTTGGGGAGGGCTTATGTGCAAGTCTTTGGACTGATGCCAAGATGAAATGAAAGAGCTGGATTTAGAGATAAGGGGAATGTGGTAGGAGGGTGAACATGATCTCAAAGGTGGGGACCGAGGAGACAAAGGTAATGGGACGTGTTGGGCAGAGAAGCAGGAATGTGACCAGGCTGATAGACCACGGGATGTGGGAGAAAAACCACGCAGACATGGGGATAATGTGCCAACTCCATACAGGCAGTGGAACTGGCCAGGAATTAATTTTTATTTTCTCATCAATGTTACAATAAAAGGAAGTTGAACAAGTTGACGTTATTCAAGTATCTGCTGTACCTGACCCTGATCAGACCTCACTTGGAATATCTGATTTACTTCTGATCATTGCATTTTAAGAGAGACACATTTAGACTTTATAAAGTTGGTTGAAAGTGGAATTAAAGCAGGAGACTGAAATGTTATCAAGCATGTGGGAGGAGACCCAGGGTTTGTAGACCACTCCTTCCTCTTCAAAGCCTATTTCTTTTTATTGCTTGATTGTTTTAGTGCAGCGGTTCTCAACCAGTGGTTCTGGACCCTTTCACAGGGGTCGCCTAAGACCATCGGAAAATGCAGATATTTACATCACGATGCATAACAGTAGCAAAATTTCATGGTTGGGGGTCACCACCACATGAGGAACTGTATGCAAGGGTTGCGGCCTTAGGAAGGTTGAGAACCACTGTTTTAGTGACATCGCAGTCAGATTCTCCTAAAGAGCCTGTTGGAAGTACTGAAACACATTATTTGGGTCTGGAAATTCAGAGGTCGCAGGCAAACTTAGGACTTTCAGTAGAAGGGGGATGAAGGGGTTCAGAAGAGCAGAAATTAGGTTGATGAGGATACAAAAGTATGTTCAGATTCAAGTAACCTCTGTGATTTTTTCTATATCTGTAACTTTATCCTCTTTTCTCACAATTATTTACATCTCTTTAAAATCCAGCTTTTGAGGGTCTTTAGCATTTGCTTTTGTCAAGAAGATACCACAACATCTAGGCTTGAGTCATTTTTCCCCCCTCCCTACAGGTTGGTCTTGAACCTCTACCTGATTGGTCTGGCTTCAGGTTACTAGACCAAGTTTTATTCCCCAAAATACTCTCCCAAGAATTAAAGATCCACTGGATATGACTTTCCCTTTACCATATCTCCTTTGTATAGGTGTCATCATAAGATATCCTTCAAAAGCCATAAAAGCTGAAAGTGTTGAAGACTTCTCTCTCGACCCATATTTTCCCTCATAGTGTAATCATAAGCTTTAATGTGGTCTGAACAAGGTCTCATCAAAGTGGGACCTTGATCTTTTATCTTCATAAGTTTCTTCAATTTCTAGATGACTTTGACTCATGACTCCAAAGACAGAAATGTATTCTTGTACTCTAGCTCCTTTATCCTCCTCTCTTCATTTCTAATTCTATTCCTCCTTCCACACTCATTCTTTTTCTTTCTATTTCCTTTTCTCCTTCACCTTTTTCTTACCATTTAGATACATTTATTTTACTTCCATTAGCTGTAAAAAAATCTTTAAAAAATATGTACATCAGTAATATGTAAGAAGATTATCATTGCAGGGGAGAAACACTATCAGTGATACAGATCTTTGATTCCTTTCCTAGATGTAAACCACAGTTATTGAGGTTTGGGGTAAGTCCTCCATACTCTTTGCTACTCAAAATGATGTCTGAGGAATGCCAGCATCAATACCCTTGGGGTGTTGCAGAAGACCAAAGAAAACCAAGGACATTTCTGAGGAAAAAAGGAGGAACACTGTTTAATATGACGGTGGACTCAGGGAACAGCCTTCCAAATCTGAGTGAAGGAACATACATGGGGCCCTCCCTTACATCTCCTTGTGGTCCTTGTTCCACAAACATGGATTATGCTTCTGGTCTTTTTCGCAGGCCTTGCAAGAAGGCCATATCTCATGGTCTGGCCTGGCATCAGCATTAATAACCCTCCCTCTGGGCAGTGCACTGTCCACAGTCCAATGGCCTCTGTAACCAGTTCTGCAAGACCAGTATCTGGGAAAGAGGTAGTGACTTAATTATAGGTTATCAAGAATGTACACTGAGCTTGCTGGCATGGATACAGATCACTATCCCCCAAATATCAGGTTTGTATAGGAATTAGCCCCTTTTAGCTTTCTCAGGAGGGCTTTACTGAAATACAGAATCTCAGCCCCTCCTATACTCATTAATTTCAGAATCTGCATCATAATAAATTCTTTAGATGATTCCTATCCGCACTGAAGTTTTAAAAGTGCTTCTGCTCTGTATTAGTAGCTTCCAAACATTTTAGATTGTTCACTCCCATCTGTAAAAATGATTTTAAGTACATACCTTTAATATGTGCATATATGAATTATATATATGCTTTTCTATCAATATTAATTATCAGTAAAACTTCTTATAGACAACATATACTTGGATCTTATTTTTTAATCCACTCTGATAGTCTCTGCCTTTCAAGTGGTATATTTAGACCATTTACATTTAAAGTTATTGCTCTAGTTGGACTAATATTTACCTTATTTATAACTGTATTCCATTTATTATTCTTGTTTCTTTTTTTGTCTTCTATTTTCCCCCTCCCTTCTCTGTTTTTAATGGAGTCTTTTATGATTCTATTTTCTCTTTTGCATATCAATTATACTCTAAAAACGTTTTTTAGTGGTTGCCCTGGAATTTGTGATATACATTTATAACTAATCCAAGTCCACTTTCAAATGACATTATACCATTCATGGGTTGTGCCAATACTCTCTAATAATGGAATATTCCCAATATTTTCTCCCCTCCCTTATAACATTGCTATTGTTCACTTATTTATATGCTATAATTATTGAACAAGCTGGTATTATTTTGAACAAATTGCTACCTGTTATACTAATTAAGAATAAGAAAAATGAAAGATTTTATTTTATCTTCATTTACTTCTTCTCTAGTGCTCTTTTTTTTCCCCCTTTATGTAGTTCTAAGTTGAACAGAGCACTTCTTATAGATTACTGCTCCTGACAGGGCATTCTCAATTTCACTGCACACAATAGAATTATGAGGTTAAAAGCAAAAGAAAAAACAAAAACAGATGCCCAGGACTCACCCCAGATCAATTACTGCAGGATCTCTGGGAAGGCATTTTATGTTTCAAAATCTCCCTAGGTTATTCTAATTTGCAGCTAGGGATGAGAACCTCTGTTTGGGAGGAGGCTTTCTGTTGTTTAATTTGAATCTCATTTGCTTACAGTGGAAACTCATTCATTCATATTTGTTTTCTAGTGTAAGTAGAAAGTTGTTATCAATTTTTATATTCCAAACTGACAGAGAGCTGAAGTTTTAACCATCAGAATAATAACTGCAAAACAATTTATGGCACACAAGCCACTTTCCATATATCATTTCATTTAAGCTTCGTAAGTGAAGGAGTGAATGTTCAGAAAGTCACTCTCCCAAATTCTCGAAGCAAAGGTGGGCCAGAAGGGAAAATGGCTTTCAGGTCTACAATTCTATATGCTATGTTTTCCACTGTTCTATGCTGCCTGGCTTTCTAATTTTATGAACTAATTTTCTTTCATTTCTCCCTGAGATAACCAGCCCATTTGGTTCTATGCCTCTGAGGGGTTTAACACCAGCATCACTCTCATGTCTTTTAAACTAAAGAGCTAGTTAAAAACTATCACCAGTCCATCAAACTAGCCACCTGGTCACCATGTTGTCTGGATTACATCTCACTTCAAACTGAAGGCATATGTGAGCCATCAGCACAAAACCTTTGCCTTCCTTAATTATACAGGCTTGTTATTGATCAACCATACTCCTGCTTTTTTTCATTGTGTGTGTGTGTGTGTGTGTGTGTGTGTGTGTGTGTGTGTCTGAGTTATTGTATGTGCATATGTGTCCTTATTTCCCTTAATAAAGGCAATTTTATGAAAAAATGAACACACAAAATAGAGTAAGAAAATTTACTAATTTAGTAGTAAGGAGCTTAAGAACTAGAATGAGAGAAATAGGGTGTGGGGTCTGAGATCATCAGAAATCCACAAAGATCTAAGTAGGGAATAAATGTAATCACTGAAATAAATCATGGTGTTTTTTTTAAAGGGCTGCCTTTGTGAAAGACAATTCACAAGTCTTCATGGTACAACATATTCATTTAATTTCCATTTCTTTCCCTTGTTTGTGAGAACTTTTCAGGATTTCACTCCCCTGCTGTTTTAATGACAGTCTTGACAGTCATTTTGCTTTGCTGCTGGTAATGAGCATGCTAAAAGGGGGGTTTTCTGTATCTGCTCTCCATACAAATGGCCAATGTGGTTTCGCAACTGGGGATGTTAGCTGCAGCCTCTGGAAGCACCGTGGGCCCAGGGCAGCCAGTTTAAGATGGAATGTTTATGTGCTTCAGTTAATTTGTACGGAACTTGCTTAGGAGCGTTCAGTGGGTCTTTCCCAAGTCTTCTGGACACATTGGATTTCAAAGGCTTAGTTCTGTTGAAGTCTTACCCTCCATCCTCCACCTATCAGCTTCCTTCTTCCTAGTGCTCACACAGGAAGACACTAGGAGATTTCAAATGGCCCTCAATGGTAAGGTATACTAATTGTAAAGATCTGTTCTTCAATGTTATAGCTGTGGTTGATAATACTATACTGTACACTTTAAAAATTGTTAACAGGGTAGATCCCAGGTTAAGTGTTCTCACCACAAAGAAATAAAATGTGAAGAACAAAATAAAATATACTTTGTCCTCAGCCTATGTTGTCTCTATTTTGATTTCATCACATTATCCTAATGTTCCTGTAGCAATTTTATCTCCTTTATTTCTCACAAAAACTCACCACCTTTTCTGTTTTTCTACAATAGAGAAACAATTCGTGACTATTGGAACTGAGGACCTCATGACTGAGGAAAGCATACATCACAAAAAGATCCATATACTGCATATTCAAATGCTGCATTAGGGAAACTGGAGGTTTAGAGACAATTAATTTTGGCCAATTATAAAAAAATTCAGCATTTGGTAAATTGTTATAACTCCCTATGATTTAAACTTTTCTATAAACTTCTACACCCCTATAACTATTTTTAAGGAGAATTGTTAGAGTACACCACATCATAAAGTATAGTCCTGTTACAGTACTTGCAAAAATATGATACTTTGAGATTTGTAAAGATTCAAAACAAGAAAGGGTGATACTTTGAATAGAGATTAAATGATTAAATTCACAATTGATCCTATTATGATGTTTACATATAGTATTGGTAAGAAGTAGGAAAGAGAACAGTACAAAGAAAAAATCTAGTCTTATGATTTGGACCCCACCAGCTGAACCAAATGGGATGGTTCCTTTGATCATCTCTGGCATCAGGTTATTTATCTGCAGAATGAGAGAGTTAGGCACCTTGATCCCTTGAATCCATAAGACTCCAAGATCTGGGATTTGGGGAGAAAGCTGAACAAAGCTTAACAATGGATTCCATGTCCTCTGGCCCTTCTTGCTTCTCTCTTACCACATTGGTGAGGGAGCATCATTAAACACCAGGATCTGGACTGGCTAATGGAGAGGTAGATTTTACCTGAGAGTTCCTTTCACCTTCCTCTGCTGCTTGATTCTTTCATGCCACAGGTCCTGAGCCACATCCTCCATCTAGCCTCTGGTCAGGCCTTCTTTCCAGAGCACAACCCCTTGTGTTGGCACCAAGTTGGCTGAGGGCCGCCAGAGCAGCTGCTGCCCAGGAGGGATCTGCTCCTGCCCTAAGCTGACACATGACAACTTCTATTAGGCTGAGGTCATCCATGGGAAGCCAATAGGCCCTATCAGCCATCTCCCTTCTGTTTCCCCATCTGCTGGCTCCTGGGGAGGTGGTGGCAGGGCTTAGGTTAATAGTGCATCTGGAGTGAGGACGTGGCTGAGAGCTGGAGTGCTTGCACTCTCCCTCTTTGTCACATGCTGGTTGACAGGGGTGGAACCTATCCCCTAGGAGAAGATGAGGTGACTCAGGCTAGCCTGGCCCCTGCTGAGGGCATCCAGTCTGCCTCCTACCATCCCTGCCAGGAGTCTTGCACGGAAATCATATTTTCAGCTTGGGTTAAACATGACCAGGTGTTTCACGGAAGGCAGTGCCAGAGGACCCTTGGCATGTCTTTTGCACTTGTTTGAATGTTTGTGCCTCTTCATATTTGCTTTAATTATGATGTATGAGTGTGTGTGTGTGTGTGTGTGTGTGTGTGTGTGTGTGTGTGTGTTGTAGGTCTCTCCCCAGGACCTCCCATACATCATATGTTCCCAATACATCGAACAGAAAGAGCAACCACATGTGTTGGGTGGGGTTGGGGCCGGGCGGGGCTGGAGCCCTGGGAGGGGCCAGCCATGTGTACTTCTGGTTAGTGCATTGGGCTGACAAGTTGGGAGGCTGCTGTGCTGGGACCCCTTTTCTCAGCCAGAGGTCCCACAGACTCCTAGACACTACAGCTTGAAGGGAGAGGTCTGAGAAGTGACATGATTCAACTTTTTCAGTTTTTGAGGATGAAAATGAGGCCCAGAGAGAGAGGCAGTGGCCTGTGAAAGGCACATCTAGTTCATAATAGCAGCTGAACCAGAAAAATCTAGGTTCTTTGGGTTGTCGTGTTGTTGTCTAAGCAGTGCCTGTTGATTGAATAAGTCAGTCAGGCCTTCTGCATCCCAGATATGTGCTTACATAAGGCTTCCTTTTCCATCAAGAAAGACATATGGCCAGGGTGACCATATGTCTCTGCTTCTCTTGTTTGTCCTTTTCCTTATTTCTCAAAAATGTACCAGCTTAGACAAAGAATAATACGGTCTTTTCCTAGAATTTTCTCATCTTTCCAAAAGCTGTCTTCTTCAAACATATGTATTCCTGGAGAAAAAAAAGTTGCCACTGGGACTGCCAGCTCCCAGCTTCATGGAAGACTCTGCTGAGTTTCTGGTTGTAGGTATTTTGAAGACCTAGAGGACACATACATGAATTACATTAACCGAGACAACTGAGACTAAAATCAGCCCAACAAAGGGATTCAAAAGCAATTCTCTAGAATTTGTTTTCCTCATCTATAAAATGAAGGAACTGTACTGGATGATCCCTAAGGCTCCTGATAGCCTGGAAATCTGCATCTGTAAGTTAATTTCAGCGAGCATCCATACTTACTCCTCTTCACTATCTTCTGCATTGATGTAATTAGGTGCACATCTGAAGACACCTCAGAGCTCGTACCCAGATGCCCCTTTTTGAGAGACAGAAGCTTTATAGCCAGGAACACAGATGCCTGTACCCTCCTTCCCCATCTTCTTTCTGGTTCCCAAATTGCACTGGATTTGAGGAGAGTCCAAGGACACATGGAGAGGCTAGACTTCCATTTCCAGGTGGGGAACATCTTATCCTTTGTTCCTTTTGTCACCTGGCTTTCAAGAAAAATTTGGGGCTCCCTGGCATGGCTATAGGGAGAAGCTGTTGACTTCCACGTAGAAGCTGTTCTCTAAATGGTGCTACCTGAAAAAGAGGGATACCAAAGGGGTTCCTCATCTTTTAGGCCCTTGGACTGATTTGATGCCTAATCTTGGGAGAACAGTGTCTTTTCGAGGGAGCTTGTTCTTAACGATATCTGATGTCTAAAGCATGGTTTTGTCTTTGCAAACAGGGAGAAGCTGCCTTCAGCTGTGCTTATTATATAATACCTATGGAATATGAGGGCCTCCTGAGTGGCAGTTATGAGAGTCAGCCTGCCTGGGTCCCTATCCTAGCTCTGTCTCTTTCAGCAAATTTCTTTCTTCATCTCCTTGATTTTACTTTATTTTATTTTACTTTTTAATTAAGGTATTACATGTGTACATATCTTACCATTGCCCCCCGCCCCACTTCCATACATGCCCTCACCCCCCAGTGTCTTGCGTCCATTGGTTATGCTTATATGCATGCATGCAAGTCCTTTGGTTGATCTCTTATCTCCCCCACCTCTCCCTAACCTTCCCACTGTAATTTGACAGTTTGATGCTTTACTGCCTCAGTATTTATCTTTTTGTTCATCAGTTTATAATGTTCTTTATTATCCACAAATGAGTGAGATCATGTGGTATTTTTCTTTCATTGATTGGCTTATTTCACTTAGCATAATGTTCTCCAGTTCCATCCAGGTTGCTGCAAATGGTAAGAATTACTTCTTTTTTATGGCAGCGCAGTATTCCATTGTGCAGATGTACCATGGTTTTCTGATCCACTCATCTGCTAGTTGTTTCTTAGGATATATTCCTAGGAGTGGGATTTTGGGTCAAATGGGAGCTCCATTTTTAGTTTTTTGAGGAAACTCCATACTGTAATCCACAGTGGCTACACCAGTCTGCATTCTCACCAGCAGTGCATGAGGGTTCCTTTTTCTCCGCATCCTTGCCAGCACTTGTCATTTGTTGATGATAGCTATTCTGACAGGTGTGAGATGGTACCGCATTATAGTTTTGATTTGCATCTCTTAGATAATTAGTGATTTTGAGCATGTTTTCATATGTCTCTTGGCCTTCCTTCAGTCTTCTTTTAAAAAGATTCTATTTAGGTTTGTTGTGCATTTTTTATTTTGGATCATTTATCTTCCTTTTATTAAGTTGTGTAAGTTCACTGTAGATGTTGGAGATTAAACCTTTATCAGTGATGACATTTGCAAATATGCTCTCCCATACAATGGGCTTTCTTGTTGTTTTGTTGATGTTTTCTTTTGCTTTTCAAAAGCTTTTTATTTGATGTAGTCCCATTTGTTTATTTTTTCTTTAGTTTCCATTGCCCTAGGAGCAGTATCAGTGAAGAAATTGCTTTGGCATATGTCTGAGATTTCTCTGCCTGTGGATTCTTCTAATATTTTTTATGGTTTTCCATCTTATGTTTAAGTCCTTAATCTATTTGGAGTTTATTTTTGTGTATGGTGTAAGTTGGTGGTTTAATTTCATTTTTTTATATGTATCTGTTCAATTTTCCCAACACCATTTATTGAAGGGACTGTCTTGATTCCATTGTATGTACATGCCTTTTTTGTCAAATATTAATTGAGCATATTTGTTTAGGTCGATATCTGGGTTCTCTATTCTATTCTATTGGTCTATATGCCTGTTCTTGTGCCAATACCAAACTGTTTTGAGAACAGTGGCTTTGTAATACAGCTTGAAATCTGGTATTGAGATTCCTCTACTTTGTTCTTCTTTGTCAGAATTACTGTGGCTGAATTTTTAGAGAGTTCTTTCAGGTCTGTGAAATATGCTGTTGGTATTTTAATGGGGATTGCATTGAATCTATAGATTGCTTTGGGTAGTATAGATGTTTTGATGATATTGATTCTACCAGTCCATGAACACGGTATGCTCTTTAATCTATTTATGTCTTCCTCTATCTCTTTTTTCAATGTCTTGTAGTTTTCTGAGTAGAGGTCTTTTGCCTCCTTAGTTAACTTTATTCCTAGGTATCTAAATTTTTTTTGGTGCGATGGTAAATGGGATTGTTTTCTTAATCTCTCTTTCTGTAAATTCACTATTGGTGTATAGAAATGCCATATATTTCTTGGTGTTAATTTTGCATCCTGCTACATTGCCAAATTCATTTATTAAGTCTAATAATTTTTGATAGAGTCTTTAGGGTTTTCTATATATAGTATCATGTCATCTACAAATAAGGATAGTTTTACTTCTTTTCCAATTTGGATACCTTTTATTTCTTCTTCTTTTCTGATCACAATGGCTAGTACTTCCAGTACTATGTTGAACAGGAGTGGTGAAGGCAGGCATCCCTGCCTTGTTTCTGTTCAAAATGGTTTTAGTTTTTGGCCAATGAGTATGATGTTGGCTGTGGGTTTGTCATATATGGCTTTTATTATGTTGAGGTATGATCCTTCTATTCCCACCTTGCGGAGAGTTTTTATCAAGAAGGGGTATTGGATTTTGTCAAGTGCTTTTTCTGCATCAATTGATATGACTGTGTGGTTTTTATCTCTCAATTTGTTTATGTGATGTAGCACGTTTATTGATTTATGGATAGTGTACCATCTTGCATCCCTGGGATAAATCGTACTTGGTCATGGTGTATGATCTTTCTGAGGTACTGCTGGATTTGATTTGCTAGAATTTTGTTGAGGATTTTGGCATCTATGTTCATGAGGGATATTGGCCTATAATTCTCTTTCACTATGTTTTCTTTATCTGGTTTTAATATTAGGGTGATGCTCACTTCATAGAATGAGCTTAGAAGTGTTCATTCCTCTTGAATTTTTTGAAATAATCTGAGGAGGATAGGTTTTAGTTCTTCCTTGAATGTTTGGTAAAACTCCCCTATGTAGCCATCTAGTCCCAGGCGTTTGTTTGCTGGGAGCTTTTTGATGACTGCTTCAATTTCTTCCATAGTTATTGGCATATTGAGATGTTTAGATTCTTCCTGATTGAGTTTTGGAAAGTTATATTTTTCTAGGAATATGTCTATTCCCTTCAAGTTGTCTAGTTTGTTGGAGTAGAGTTGTTCATAATGTTTTTTAACAATACTTTGTATTTCTGTGAGGTCTGTTGTTATTTCTCCTCTTTCTGATTTTGTTAATTTGGGTTCTCTGTGGGTAGATGGGCTCAGGGTGCCTGGTCTTTGGAAATGTGGGTGCAGACTGGTGGTGTGTTTGCCTGCACAGAGCTCTGACACACTTTGAGCAGCAGCCTTGGCACTGAAGTTAAATAGCTGGGGTGTATGTGGGCAGTTATTCAGGAGGAAGGAGTTCAGAATTTTACTGCGGGCAGTGCATCTTTGTCTGTACAGAATCACACCCAGCAGAGCCTCAAAGCAGCTCCCCAGAGGACCCTGTGGATATATGGGCTCAGGGTGCCTTCCCTTGTCTGTGGCAGTGAGTTTGCCTGTGCAGAGCTCTGACACACTCTGAGGGGCCCTGGCCCCGAAGTTGCACAGTGCGGATGTCTGTGGACAGTTATTCAGGAAGAGAGAGTTCAGAATGTCTACTGCGGGGTTGTGTGCCCTTGTCTGTACAAAATCACACCCACAGGGATTCCCAGTGGCTCCCAGGCACTGTGTAAGGAGTGGTGTGCCCTGGCTGCCTGCGCACACTGGAAATGTGTGAATGTTTTGTTTAGAGTTCTGCTTCTGAGGAGGGGGAGGTTGCACTTACTGATGCTGAGAAGTGCACCATTGGAGGTGGAGGTCCCAGGGCCCTCGGATCTGCAGGTGGGGCAGCAGGATTTTGGCTGGAGTGGCTGCTGGGTGTCAGGGAAGTTCCAAGGCCTGTCTGGTTGGTGGTATTGATGAGTTCCTAAAAAAGACCATTCTCCCCTTCAAGATGGCATGGACTTTGTGCTGGAGTCCCGCACTCCGGGGAGTGCCCGCAGTGGTGATAGTCTTTCCTTGTCCAAGAGAGCCTGTCTGTCAGCCCCTGCTGCTCCTGTAATATTTAACTGTCCTTTACTCGCTCACTCACACATCACACACATCCACACACACTGCTTTCACACCATCACTCACTTCCTCTCCCTCACCTCCATCCTGCCAGCAGCCATCTTCCTCTCCCTCCATCTTGATTTTAAATTTTCTCATTTGCAAGGAGTGCAGGGTATAAAAACAGCTCTCTTCAGAGGACTATTGTGAAGATTAAGTGAGAAAATTCCCACCACAAGCAGAATACAATGCCTACAGTGATAGATACTTTGTAATCATAGTGAACACATTGGACTTTTGGTTCTTGAAGTTCTGTGATCCACTACAAGGTGCCCATGGCTTAGTAGGTGAGGCATAAACCTATTCTATGCACTTGAGCAGTCAGGGCTTGGCCACTAAGTCAGTGTGGCATGAGGGAAAAGAATTCTGCAACTGGCTTTGGGAATGCTGCTCTCATCAATGAGTCATCATTAGTGGGCTTCAGGAGGTTCTCAGGTAAAGTTGGCCTTGGTGGGTGGTTCTTAGGCTCCCCTCTCAATATCAAAGAAGACTAGGGGGCAGTGGGGGGGTTGTGAGTGACTATCAAGTTCTTATTATTATGATGTGTTTATGGCAGTAAGTAAAATTTGTTGATCAGTTACAAACTTTGCTTCTATTCTCACACATTTAGCTAGGCTGTGCATGATCCAGATATAATTTGGCACAAGCATGGACTACTTCTTCTCTTGACTTAGGGGACTCAGAGAGGAAGGCTAGCAGAGAGATGGCAGGTAAGGCTGATGGTCTATTGTCTTGGCACTTGTACCAACCTTGAGGGACCTGATTACATTCTTCTCAGGACACAGTCATGAGAATGGAGGACTAGCATCAGAATGAAACAACTCATCTAGATGATATTTTGAGTCCCAGGTACCTCAGGAATCTAAATGTTCTCACCTCTGATCTTTCCCTTATGCATTCACAAATCTTAATGAAGTCAGGGTCCCTAAAAAAGAACATCAATCCACAGAGGATATTGGGAGAATAATTGTTCATGGGTTGGGGTATAAAGGAAGTCACTTCTGGTGGCCCTTGTCCATTCTACCCTTATAGTATTCTGACAATGCTTTCTTTCCTTGATTAACTTTACTTCCAAATACCCCACAGTATTGGGAGGCAAGGCTTAAGATTCAAAGCTTAATGTAAAACAGACCTGGGCTTGATCTTGACTCTGATACAGGCCAGCTGTGGACAGCAGAACCTGAGTTCTGTCTGCTACACAATGAGAATAATGACTTTCACAAAGGTCAGCTGGGAAAAGCCAATGAGATAATGTGTTAGGTGCTAAGGTCAGTGTCAAATTCAATTTCAGATAACCTCCTCCTTCTTCTCTCTTTCCTTAATTCCTTTTAGTTTTCTGTCTCCATCAAGATCATAGTCAATGGTCAAAAAAAGACTACAGGGCAAGCTAATAAGAGAGTGAGCCATGTGGGAGGGGCAGCTGAACATGACCTTCTCATGTTTGTAGTAGGCACTGGTGATCTACCTCATTAAAGGGAAGTCATCTAAGGGACCAGATTCTCTACATGTAAATTACATAAAGGTTATTAGAGAAATAAACCTAGGAAAGTTGTTCTCTGGTATCAATGTAACCAGGCAGAGGTAAAAAGGGACAAAGTTTCAGTGGAACAGATGAAGGTTAGAATCCATAAAGCTTTCCTGACAGTAGATAGTGAAATATGGGCATGGATGTGATCAGAAGGAGTGGCCTCCTTTTCAAGAGGACTATCATAATCAAAGTTTGATGTATATGGGCTGAGAAAAAGATTTCCATAAGGAGGTGGGGATGGGTGACTTTCCAAGGCCCTTGGCTAACTGAAGAGTCTGTCACCCATTCTTTAAAAGCACCAGGTCATGGCCCATATCAACTGTGAAACCATTTTAACCCATTGACTCTGCAGATAGAACAGAGGTCCCAGAGGCCTCATGCTCAGAAAATGGCAGAGGCACATCCTATGACTTTCAGCCTAGTGGAATGTGGAAGGCAGCATCCCAAGTGGCCTTCAATGGTCCCTGCCTCCTAATATTTATACCTTTGGGTAAGCCCCTTGCCTTGGACATGGACTTATCAATTTTGTTTTAAGTGAATAAAATATAGCAGAAGCAATGGGACCCTGCTTCTAAAATTAGGTTGCATAAAGACTGAGGCTTCTGTTTTGGGCACATTTTATCTCTCTTTCTCTTCTTAGGCATTCAGTAAAGTTGTATTGATTGACAAAGAAATTGGTCCATCTATAAACTAGAACTCTGATATGGTAGAGTAAAAATGATGCAAGACTAGAACCTATCTCTGCAGTGGATATGGCTAGACTTAGATGCTGAGTAAGGAATGACATTCTTTGGATCTGGGAGTCTATGGACAGCAACATTCACTTGCATATAGATGACTTCAGTTTCTCTATCCCCACTGTAAGTATGCAAAGTCATCCAACATCTAGGCTGTTCTCCTCATACATAATATCTCAACTATTTGCTCAGTAGCCAGAATAATCAAAGCAGCCCAGTCTCTGCCATGACTGAATGAAGGAGAAAGACGGGGGCTAGGCTCACCAGCTGGGAAAGTCATAATTAGTTTTTTGGCTTTGTGCTCACCCTGAATGACAAAGAACCAGTACTATGGGCTGCACTGAGGCATCTGACCTTTTCATTCCTGGGAGTCCATCTTAAGGGGAAGAATGACATAATGGCCCTCTGTTCTTCGTGGACTGGTTGAACTAAGCTGGGCTGGTGTGGGGGAAGCGGGGAGAGTTGTAAAAGCTGTGGAGTGAGGAAGGGTCCTCTAAAGGTCAACCTGTCCATTCTCCTGCCTTCAGAAAGACAGCTAATTATCAACTTAATAGGTCAGAGAGGCAAATGAGAAGGTGAATTTGACTTTTATTTAGGATGTGCAGGAAACAAGATATGTCACATCCCCAACATTCAGTCTTCCTACCTTTATTTTCATCCAATGGTTCCTTGCTTTCAGTCCATGTCTTATTCTGTCCGAGGTTCAGTTGATTCTGGAAACTGAAGCCTTAATACCCATTAAATGACTGCTTTTGGCTTCTGCTACACTCACATTCTTTCAGATTTCTGTTCACCCTAAAGATTTTTACTAAAAATAGAATTTACTTTACTGATGTCTGGGCAAGGTATAGATGGTGAGGAGGTGATGGTAAATAAAGAAGTCAGGAATTACAGGAACTTTAGTGCTGTGAGGGTCCTTTGATTTTAAGCATCTTTCTCTGAGGAGTTTGGATGATTACATAAGCTCTGTGAAGGTGAGCCATCTAGAGATCACCCAGGTTAGGGCAGATTAGAGTTCAGTACCTGGACTTTTGTCTTTCTTCTCATTGTCTTTCTGATGATTTGAGTTTCATGGGCCTGAATCACTATATAGGTATATGATCACTTGCTTTCCCAAAGAAAAAAGAGGGGGTTGGGGGAAAATCACATCCCCTTTCTCAAAAGTAAAGGGGAGGGTGGGAAAACAACAACAACAACAACCTCTTTAGGTTTATTAAACAGGCTGTTATAAGGTTTCTTGAATTTCAAATAGCTCTTACCAAATAACATTTTGATGAGTTTATGAGTAAATGAATCAGAAACATATGGATACAATTTTCTTGAAAATACACAAGGTTTTTAGGATCAAGGAAAGTCACCCTCACCCTCAGCCCAGCCACCCCTTTTATCTCTGTGCCTAAATGTTGGGAACTCCCTTCCTTCTTTGGGTTCCCTGGTGGGATTGCTTACCCACTGGCCACCCAGGATGTTCCTGGCTTCTCCCCTGGAAGTCCTCTTCATCTCCTGTGGTTTAGTGGCCAAGTGTCTGGGATAGGCTGAGAGAGGAGATGTCAACTGATGAGAAAGATGAATGAGCCCATATACATAAAACTTCGATTGTGGGGAGCAGGCAACCCAAGTGCTTAGAAGACAGGCCATGTGTATTATGCAGGGAAGGGCAGCATTCTTGGCTATACACTGACTTCAAATCTAGGGCTCTTTAAAAAGCAGTCCAAGATATTTCTTTTCTTTCTAAGCAAAATAAAATTATCTTGACCTATGCTCTCTCTTTTATAATTTCCAAGTTGTCAGGGTTTTATGGAGCTTTCTCCTAGGTCTTTATAGGGTCTGGATAGGCAATGCTGAACTTACCAAAATGAGGCACTTATGAACAGAAATCATGCCTTGGGATGACTCAGCTTCTCAGAGCATCTTTTCTTTGCCTTACACAAAATCACACTGCCTTCCTGTGCCAAGTAAAGGTGGCCCAGAGTAGATTAAACAATCCCTCATGTACCTGGGAGTTCTGCAGCCTGACAGAGCTTCCTGGTGAACAGTACTAAAGCTAAGCAATGGTCTAGTTCCCTTTCCCTTTTAAGAAGCTCTCCATAACTCTGGCAGTTGGCTGTTGTACTGGCATAGACAATAAGTGTGTATAGTAACAGACTTCATTCTGAGAGTGTAAATAACCCCTATACTTTATATTTAAGTACCATACTATCTTAGTTTATGTTTTCCCAAAGCATACTTTGAATCAAAGATTTGAGTGCAAGTGTTGATTTATGAGTGATTCTAGGAAGCAAGGTAAGGAAAAGAAAAAGTGGTCAGGGAAGGGAAGAAAGTCAATAAATGATGTGTGTTAATGAACAGATTGCTGATGTAGGCAACTGGGCTCAGTCCTGTGAGGGACCATCTGAGAGGTGCTACAAGTTCATCTCAGAAGGAGAGAGAACAGGGCCAAGGCATGATTCCTTCTTCTCCCATCCCATGCTTAGTTATCTCCTTTTTACTTCCTTTTTTTACTCTGTTCCAATGGCCCAGAATCATGGCTTCTGAGGAAGCCAGGGTTTTATCCACCAACTGCTAGTCCAGAATGTTTGCTCCTAGAGCAGCGAGTCTTCAGTATTGGCATCCTGATTCAGGGCTGAGAAAATCATGTTTCTGAAGCCAGAGAAAAGAGGGCATAGAGATGATGGTGGCTGAGATAGGAAGCTGTTGGAGTACAGGTGGTCTCCTACAAGTACTATGGATATAGGTGGGAAAAGGAGACGAAATAAAGCATTTGCCCACATGCATTTGTTTGTGGGTATCAGAAAGTTGAAGGTGTACATGTGTGCTTGCATTGTATGTTAGGCTGTTGCTGTCTGCCCAAGGTGGCCAGCTCACAAGCCCCAAGGATCCATTGCAAACCAGCAGGGGCTGAGCTCGCCTACCTGCCCTTGCTTTCAACATGTCAAGTCTGAAACAATCATCTGAAACTTTGTGTTGAGGTCTTTTTATTTTCCTTCTCACTTTTCCTAGGAACACTGGTCAATTCCAGACCCAAGACTCTAAGAGTTCCAGGGGAAAGGAAGAATACAATAAAACTATGACCCTCCTCTCTCTGTGTCAATAGCACTATGAGAAAGGCTATAATAGACGTTCTTCATGTTTGGAGAAAACAAGTAAGGGAAGAGGTGGGATAGCTAGGGTGGAAGTTGGGAGGTTGAAAGATTATCTTTGCAGAGGACCCCATTTAGATTTGTGAGCTTCTGAAGGGCCTCCCTCTCCATAATTGTTTCTTAATTATGCAACATTGAAGTCCTGCTGTAAGGCTGTCACATTGGCCTACTCTTTACTCCTTCACTACTGTATCATGCTCCTTAGCCTTATAAAAAAATAATAGCTTTCAAAGGTAAAAGACAGTCTCACCCACTTCTTGAATGTGATTGAGATGGGTGGGCAGATTGGCAGTGGGTCTTAAAGAGGATTTCCATGAGGGTGAGAAGCAGCTTTTTGGCTCTGGGCCATTGGAACAGAGTAGAAAAAGGAAGTAAAAACGAGATAACTAAGCGTGGGATGGGAGAAGAAGGAATCATGCCTTGGCTGTCTTCTCTCTCCTTCTGAGATGATTCATGCCGTCATCACTTCCCATCGGATCTCTGGGCTCATGGCCATCCCAGAGTCTTTCCTGCACAGCTTGGCTCATAACAGCTGCAGACTGACAGATGTCTCCTTCAGGAACTGCGACCTCTTCACATTCATCCCAGAACTGCCACTCCCTTCCTTCCAGGCTTATGGAAAGAAGTGAACTTCTAGCCATTCCAACACTGGGTTTCTTTCTTCTCAGCTCCTGCCTCTCACCTGTCATCATCCACCCCCACAATGGCTGCCCCTCCATCCCGTGGGAAACTTTCCTTGCCTTCTGCAGTTCCTTAAGTCCCATTGACTCTCCAATTACAGTTGGCTGTAATTGTCCAGTCAACTCTCAGTGGATGCTTCTTTAGCTCCTGTCAGAGGGTCTCTCAACCTCCTCACTCCTTCCTTTCATTGTGATGATTTGGTTAAGGGGATGCATGCTTTCAGGGGGCTTCTTCAACCCTCAAGTGCTCACATCCTTTGCCTGCCACTTCATGTCCACCCTACCCAGGCTCTCTCCTCAGCATGCCCTGCTCCTCTGATAGTAACAGTTTCCTTTCTGCATCTTAGGGTAGTCTTGAGAACCAAATGAAAAGTACATTGTCGACCACAAATCACAGAAAACAGATGAAGCTCACTTGTTCTGTGGTGGACTCAAAACTAGGCTCTATCTCATCAGAGGTGCTCACACCTAACTGTGCTAAGAATGACCAGATGACTAGAAGAGCTGGTTCCAGGGAACTTCTCATGAGCTCTGATCCATGGGTCTGAGAAATATAGATTTAAAACACACATTCCAGAGCATTCTGATGCAGGGGGAGGTCTTATTAAAAAAAAATCCCACCAAGAGGGTCTGACTCTCTGCCCTTTGTTTGACCATCATTCACTCAATCCTACATCACCTTTCTCCTGGATCCCATCAAGGGGCACTGAACTTTCTGCTTTTATATTTCTGATTCCATTTTCTATTTTCAAACGTCTTGGTTTGGGACTCAGGCTTAGGGGATGATAAAAAAGGAGTAGTTGGCTCCTCAAACAGCAACCTCTGGAGTTTTCTTGAGGAAGAAGTCAGATTTCTTACTGTGGTTGGGAGTGAATTGTAAGCATGTTCACCCCCCTAACATGGCTGAGGAAGCCTCATTCAGGCACAGAAGACAATGAGAGTCATTGGAGTCAGTTGGAGATGGTCTGGGAATCCTGACAGCTGCTTCCTCCTTGTGGAACTTCATCCCTATTCCCCTACTCCTGCCTTCCCAGAGTTCACCAGAACTTCCAATAAACACACATCCATCACTCTTTTGGGTGCTATGTGGTACCATCTCTTGTTAACCTTCACAGTTTTCCCTGTGATGATCCTAGAGGCTCCACCAGCAGTGGGGCCTGGAAAAACTCCTGCTGTTGAGGGAGATCAGTTCTGAGACATGTGCAGGGAAGTAGTTGGATGAAGGTGTGATGCTGACGATGTGATGGGGAACAGCATTGCCAGTCCTCTGAAGGTCATCAAAGCCCAGGATGGAGGGTCACAGGGCCCTGCACTGAACCTGGAGGGCACCAAACAACTGGGAGGACCAGCCATAGGCAGGCCAGGACACTGCAGTAGACAGTGATAAGATAGAGGAAGAAAGGGACCTGATCTTGGGTTCTTCTCCCAGCCCTGAAGAGCTGACTGTGTGTCTCCCACAAGTTATCTTTTTTCCATGCATCTCAGACTGGGGAACAGGGAGGGGGGGCAATATCATAAGCATTAGCTGCCCAGACCAGTACATCTTTAAAGTAAGCATATTGGCTGAAATCAGGGGTTCACAAAGTGTTTCTGTGAAGAGAGGTTTCTGCTATATAGCATCTCCTCGAGAACCTGACAGGAGGAGTGGGATTTCAACACAGGTACATGTTCTCCTAACTTTCAGGTGTTCTGGGGGAATTGCTCTCCCTCTTTCTCTCTTTCTTGAGCTAATAAGGACCATTGACCTGGTCCAGGGTTTTCAGTGAGTAACTGTAAACGGCTCTTCCCGCACTGACCATGGTGGGTCAATCATTCTGACCACAGGCAGCCATTGGTGATCCAAAGGCCAGAGATATGGGAGGGGGGTTCATGGTGAGCCAGACTTTCAAGTGGGCTTAGAAGGTGGGTGTCTATTTAGAGTGTTTCCAAGAGCACAAGAAAATACAACCCCCAAATGCGCATGTTGTGTGAAATGCTCTGAGTTTTTCACTGTTATGCACAATAAAATGACTCATAATTTCTTAGTAGATGAGTTAATGAACACATTGATATATTTACTGGAGCCTGATGCCTTCCATCTTTGAGTCCTCAAAGAAAAACCTTTATGCTGTAAGCTGTTCCATCTGCTCTCTTAGCTGGACTGTACTTTTCTCACCCTTCCAGGCAGCTGGCAACAAGGTTCTGGGGAAGAATGGACAACATGTGGTGGGCCAGGAATTTGGGGCAGAAGAATGGTAAGAGGAAGGAACACTTCAGTGAAGTCATTTCCCCTTTATGGACAGCTTGGAGATGGTCACCCAGATGCCCCTCTGGGAAGAACTTGCTGCTCAGCTGCAGGGGTACAGCCAGCAGATGGTGTCCAGTTATTGGCCTCTTCAGGATCAGCCTCAGTGGTTGGCAACCACTTCTCTCAAGATCACACCCTTGTTAGGCAGCACACCTCATGACAGAGCAAGATGAGGCACACAAGCCTGGATGGTTCTGCTTGACCAAGGACTAGGCTGAGTAGTATTGTTCACTCAGACCTACCCACCAGCTTGGCTAAGGCTTAATCCCAGTCTTCATGTAGCTTAATACACCAAAGGTCAATAAGGTGGGTGTGCAGCCCTCCCAAATAAATCTTGACAAATCAAATCAGTAGCTGCCAGCGTGTGCTGATGGGTGGGATGATATCAAAGATGGCTGCCTGTCTTTGAACATCCAGTGCCCACAACAAACACATCAAGCCCATTCCTGCCTTAGGCCCGTTGCACTTCCTATTTTCTCTGCTAGCAATTCTGGAGTTTGTGCCCCAATGTCACATTCTCAGAGAGCTCTTCCTTGACCCCCAACTTGAAAGAACCCTCTACCAACCTCTAAGTCTTTCTATCATGTACTGTGTTGTTTATTATTTTCTATTACCATGGAAATAAAAAATAACTTGAATACCTATTTTTTTTGATAACTTTGAATACTTATTTTTCAGTTCCTGTCAAGCCCCACTAGAACATAAAGAAAACTAGAGACCTTTCTATCTCATTTGCCTCTGTATTCCCAAGACCTTGTAGGGTGTTTAGAGTCAGTACTCAACAGATAATGAATGAATGAATGGAATGGGCAAATATTTATTAAGTGAAAATAAAAGAATGTAGCTGGAATTTGATAATATTTTGTTTCCAATGCATTAATTTTTGCTTTTTCATTTGAGTTAAGTGATACTGGTTTTCACTTAGGGCAGAAATAGACAAACTTTTTCTGCAAAAAGTGAGTTGGTAAATATTTTTTCCTTTGCAGGCCATGTAAGGTCTTTATTGCAACTGCTTAACTCTGCTTCAGAGTGCAAAAGCAACCATAAGCAATAAGTAAACATGTGGGTGTGGCTGCATTACAATAACACTTTATTTGAAGAAAACAGATGGCTGTCCTTGACTTAGAGTACTAATATAAAATTTTCTATAAAATAAATTTATTGAAGCAAAAAAGGAAGTCTCTTGAAATAAAACTATTAACTAAATAGCTTTACAGAAACCATATGAAAATTCCTGAAGTTTGAAAGAACTCAGTTCTAATTTTCCTTGCATCATCTGTGGTCACAGCTGTGGGGGTAAAGGAGGCTGGAAGGGAGAAAACCCTTTAATTTAATGTGGCAAAACATTGTAGGAGGCTCACACTTAGATATTCCTGAGAGTCTGGAAGGCCAGAGTTCTGATTGTGCTTCTCCTGCTGTTATTTTTCGTATATTCTTTCCATTCAAACTCTGGTCCCAGAACTCAAGTTTGTTGTAAAATGCTCTTTCTTGGGTAAGCTATCCTTCCATGGGGTTTAATTGCCCCCAGGGCTAGGGTTAGTCATGGTCACATTTACCTAGGTCATAAATATCCTCTTAGCTTAAACATAAATAAGGCAGAGCAGTGAGGAGGTAGGGGTGGCAGAAGGTGACCAGATCCATCTGAAATCCCTACATTTTTGGGAACAAGAAAGGCTCAGTTCTACTGTGTGCTTATCAAAAACCAGGCCTGCTCTAAACACTTCACATGTATTAACTAATTTGATCTTCAATTATCATATAATAATAATAATAATAATAATAATAATAATAATAATAATAATAATAATGATGTCCCCATTTGCAGATGAGTAGTCAGAGGACTAGGCTTCTCCCAAGGGAATAAGTTTTTAAAGGTTCAATTCAAGTTCTACCTCCTCCAGGAAGCTCTCCTTTACCCTTTCCACCCTCTAGATAATCTTTCTTCTCAATTTCCATAGGAGTTAAGGCTTGTATATACCATTTAGTACTTAGTCACATTAATTACACTCTGCCCTTGCTGGTCTTGTCTTATCCTGTGCATGGAATTTTATCTTTCCTACCTGGTTATAAACTCACTGGAATTAGGGGAAATGCCCTTTCAGTGAGGCACTATGATCTGGGATAGTGAGGATTTTGTTTAATCTCTTCTCAGTTGTAAGTTCTTTATTTACCTTGGTGTCCCACTGTGCAGTAAGCCCTGGACTCTGTCAAATGACAATTTAATAAATGATGGATGGCCTTTTTCTGCTCTTTGTCCCTGACTGTCTCTGACCAGGTGGCTTTGCTCCCAGGATGCTAGAATGTTAAGGTGAGAAGGGATGTGAGAACTCATCTGGTAAAATCCATGGGTAGGTCCCAGAGAGGTCTTATGTCTTACTTAAGAACACACAGTTTGTGGGATTCCAGCAGGGAATGCAGGACACTTTCCTGTGTAGCTGCCTCCACTCCTTTTTGTAGTTTCCTTCCTCTTTGGACAGATGTGGATCCTTCCTGTGTTTGCAGGTGGGAAGTAGCCCTTTCACTGTCTGGAGCAGCTGACTGGATTTTCTCTGAGACCAGCAGTCCATCAACCCAATTGGAATGGCTCCCTGGAGTCCCCCTGAGAAACCCCAGAAACCAGCTGTCTGTCAGCCACCTTGTTAAACTGGTTTCCAGATGTCTCCACTTCAAATTAAGGAAGCAGGAGGAGGGGAAGTTTGTCCATTAAATGCAGTCTGCTGGGTCTATAATAAATTACGTTGTGCACCAATGGAGCAGGTTGTTTTCTGGAGATGGGGCGATGCAAAGGATGTCCTCACTAAGGCCTTGTATGAGGATGACATAGACCAACAGACAGATTAACCAAAATGTTTGGGGTTAAGGACAACAGAGAAGACATAGATGGACAGACAGCTAGAAACTGAATGGGGGTGGAGGAGATCATGCAATTCTAAGTGCATCAGAGAGAGAAAGAAAAAGAAGCAGAATAGGAGACATGGGGACTGAGGGCCAAAATTTGCTATTGTGTTGACTGTCTTCTTCAGAACAGCTAATAAAGCCCAGAGCCATCCCTTGAGGATGTCTTCTGTGCCAAGCACTGTGTGATGTGGTGTGCTTTGCAGATCTCAGTCCTGTGTGATATGGTGTGCTTTGCAGATATCAGCCTTGGTAGGGATGGCTGGTAGGCTGCGCTTAGCTGGGGCCCTTTACTTCTCAGGTGTGTAGTATCAGGTCTCACTATGTGATTTCTGCAATGAAATCATCATATTTTTTCCATGATGGCTCTACACTCTGAAAGAGAGTGTTCAAAGAAACCTAGGAACAAGCTGCAAGACTTCTCAAGACCTAGCCTCTGAAGCATTAGAGTGTCAATTCTGCCATATTTTATTGTCAAGCAAGCCATCAGGCCAATCCAGATTCAATATGAGAGAATTGAGGTCTTTCTTCTCAAATGTGGCTAGCATTCATCAGTCATACATCCTTTCTAGCCATATGACTTTTTCACATGGGTCTTTGACTTTGGGAGCCTTTCCTTCTCTATGAGAGGCTACTGTATGTGAGCTTTTACTGCCACACCCACTGCCAGCTATCCTAATCATTTAGGTGTTGCAGTTTCTGTCTGGAGAGTGAAATATATGTCCCACACAAGGCAGAACCAGAGGATCCCACACGGGGGGTAATAAGAAGAGAGGGACCCACTCCTGGAAGTGGTAGCTATCAAAAATCAGGAGTCAATATGATAACTGAAAGGTTTACATGTATTAACTTGCTAAATATTTTTAACAACCTGATGATAGAAATACTGTAATTATGCCCACTTTATAAAACTGAAAACTGAGGTTACAAAGAGATTAAGTAATTTGCCTGGTCTCATACTTCTGGAAAGTGAGGAATTAGTACACAGACTCAGGCACCCTGGCTCCAGTGGCCATGGGACTATATCAAGATGATAAAATTAATAACTGCCTTTGTAACACCATGAACCTTATGGCTTACAGTCACCTACATGGTGGTTTACAAGTTTATCAACAGCATTACCAAGTTTATTTGCTTCTGTAGAAAACCAAAGGTATCTGTGAACTCATAAGACTGGTCTAAAAATAATTCTTATCTTTAGCTACCACTTTAAGTGAGGGTGATACCATTTTGCCCTAGGGCTCATTTGCAAATTAAGCCAAATAAGTCTGGGTTTCATTATAACTATGTTATTGCAAACCTCAGTTGATGTCAAGTCAAATGAATAATGTTATTGAGGATCCAGTGGGTGTGTGAGGCAGGGCTAAGCACCTTATTGTGCAAATCCAAGGTCTATTTTCTTTTCTGAGTCATCAGGGACTAGAAACCCCACAAAACCCAGACTTTTCTCAAGTAAAAGCTGCTGTGGGAGTCCCATCAAGACCTCACATCTCTCCTAATCCTACATCCTGACTCCTTGCTCCTGTCTGTGTGCACTTTGCAGCTGTCCTTCTAAACCAATTTTCTTCTGAGCAGAAACAAAGCCTCCAGGGAACAATAGTTAGAATCTTCCAGGCATTTTCTAGGATTGGGTGGTTGAGGCTGCTTGGCCGAGGTGAGCACTACAGTCCTGGCTTCCCATAGGATCTGTTTATAGCCCTCCAGCCTGTTTCTTTTCTCCTATGGGGATGACAGATGGTCTGTATTTTTAATAATTAAAAAAAAAAGTTGAAGAGAAATCAGACTCAGCAGGAGGAATTGGAACCATCCAGGCAGCACAATTGAACTGTGAATATGTTTGTTTGGAAATTGTAAATGGTGTCTTCCCATTAAGCGTGCCTAAAGCCTCTGCCCTTCCAGGAATCTGTGAGGGCCCCTTCTCATCAGCAGGTCTTGGCTGGGTGGTGGATGAATGAGAGCCACTGACAATCCTAGGCCACCTGTACTCAGAGGTGATAACTTGTGGAACCTTTACCTGGAACCCTTCACACAAAACTCTCCTTAGCTTCACAGTAGCTCTGGGAAGCAGAGATCCCAAATGTTTATGCAACTCAGTTTGCAAGACCAGATTTGGGTCATTTGTGAAAAAGAGGAACACCCAACACTAATGGAAAGATAAAGGACTCCAAGAAGCAATGACAGTGGTCCTACACTCTATGGTATTGGATTATGTTGTGGAGTGTGGAACTGACAGTTTACCCATTTATTCTCCATTTGGTGAAGGCCAGGAGGAGCAGAGGAGGAAGAGCTAGGCTAGGGGTCCAGAGCCCCAATCTTGTCATGATACCTTCAGGCAAGCAACCCTTACCTGGTCATCTTCCTTTTCTGGATCTCAGTTTATTTGTAAAAGACCAGAACTGAATTCTATAGCTGGAAGAGGTTGGAGAAGTAATATTCCTGCATATGACCTGATTCCTTGTGGAGATACAGAAATAACTCAGAAGCAAAGATGGCTTTAGACCATGGGGAAGTGACCAAAATAGATGGAACACTTTGCCTTGGAAATACTGTTAACATATTAATAAACTTGAGCAGCACGGAATAGGTTGAATAGGCTCAAATATAGGGACCCAAAGCCACCCTTTCATCTTAAAAGTTCCACTAAAGAGTTGGGGTCTTAGAGAACATTTATTGGACTTCCCAATTCCTGTTAGCACCCCCCTCTTCTTGCTGGATGCTGAGTCAGAGTCTCCTAGAGAGTGGGTCTATGAGGAGCCCTGATCAGTGAGGAGCTGGTTGAGTACAAGTGTGATCTATACAGCACTGGCTTTGCCCGCTAAAGACCACAGCATCTTAGAGCCTTTGGTTCTGACAGGAAGGTCTAGAGATGGGCATTTTAGGGGCTGAAGGGAGGAAAAGGCTCCCCTCCTCCACTTTTCCCCTCTATTTCTCCTCCAGAATTCTTGTCTTGTCAATGCTGGGTCCCACTGACCAGCTGCCATCAGGGGCGAGTCAGCCCAGCAGATGGTGTGAGGCCTGGAGGGGATCATGTCAGCCAGCAGCACAGACTTAGCAGTGACTGAATTTGGGACGTTCTGTTCCCAAAGTCTCCTGGCTGGTCTCGCTTCCTCTCCTCCCTCCATGTCTTCATTGTTCATTTAGCTTCAGGCACTTTATGCTTTCCATCTACTTCCCAGTTTCCTCTCCTCTACCCTCACCATTTCCCTCCTTAAAAAAATTTTTTTATGACCTCTTCTTTTTCCTATTTATTTTCTCAGCCTTTTTAGGGATAAAAGTCAGAAGTAAGACCCTTCATATAACCTCAGTGTTAAGGAGGAAGATCAGGGCATCAGTTTCTTGGCATCCCATCTTCCTGGTCAGAGATCACCTGTTGAAGAAGGTACTTAGCTTCTGGTGAAAACCACACTGCAACACCTACTGATGTGCTGAGAACAATGCCATCAGGAGCAGTAGGGTCAAGGCCAGCACACCCTCAGATAGGTAATCTGCCTGAGAAGGCCAAGGAGAAAGCTCCAGAGCTCCAGGGCTTTATTCCAGAACCCAGAGGGACCCTCACCCTGCACATTCGATCCCTCCTATCCTTTGGAAAGAGATGTGACCACCCCTCCCCATCATCTCCTTATTCTGTAAACTCTTTCTGTCAGGACCCTGGCTGGTCTGAACCTGAGGTCCAGAGTGTTTTTCTTTCCCTCTTAGGAGCCCTTGGTCTTTGGGAGACAGGCCAGCACAATGGCAATGCTAAGGTTTGTCTCAGGTCCTTGCTCTAAGTATGAATTCAGCCTCTCCTGGCATTGCCTATCCTAGAACCCACACCCTACAGAAGCAGGCTGCAGTCTCTGTGACCTTGGCAAAATCACTTGTCCTTTTTTTGCTTCAATTGACCTCTCTAGGAAAAGTGTGTGTGTGTGGGGTGGTTGAAAATCCAGGGGGTGGGGGTCCTCCTCAGCTCTGAGAGTCCATAGTTCTACTTGGTCCAGCCCACATTAGGTCTCAGGACTGTCTGATTAGACTCTGAGAAAAACATTCCATAGTTTGGAACACCATGACCTTTTGTGAAGACAGTGCAATGAAAAGATGGGATGTTTTCAGCGTGGGGCATTGGGCAAGGCTCCAGTGACAGGTGGCTTTTGGAAATGCGTCTTGAGGAGAGGGTAAGATATGGGCAGTCAGAGATGGGGAGACAGCAGAGGCAAACAGAGGCAAGATATCAGGCAAAAGCAGGAGGAGCGTCCATTTGAGAAAGGGGACAGGCACTTGGTGTAAAGGTGAGTCTTCTGAAACTTTGCTATCCTCATAAGCAATGTACCCCCAAGAGCCAGGAGAAAGGACAAAACTCCCAAATAACAAAATGCTAGGATAGGAAATGTCTACTATTTGTTTTGCTTCTGCCAAGTACTTACTGTTTTCTCTCTTCTGAGCTGGCTCAAATATTTCCAGTTCCTCCCCTTCCACCAGCCAGGGGGCAGGGGGTTAATCCCTAGGGGCTGACAGCACATTAGGCGTGTTCTGCTTAGTCTCTGTGACTTTAAACATGTCCTAGGGCATGGAGCATCCACCCTGCCTTGACTGCAGGCGTGTCCAAACTGTCATCTAAAATTACCCAGACAGCATTCTTGGCCTTGACACCCCACCCCAGGCTCTATTATTCCGTTGGAGCTCCCTCCACCCCTTTCTCACTGACAGATGCTGACACTGCCTGACACTATAGAAGTCAAATTGTGACTTCAGCTAGATGCTGTGAATTGGAGTCTGCACTTTACCATGCAGAATGAGAGATCCTTGAGAACTTAGTGTGAGCCAGGCACTGTGCATAGCCCTCTAGGGTTATTTTCAAATGAATAAGTAAAGTCTTCCTTCAAGAAGTCTATGGCCCAGGACTGTGTAGATAAGGCACTGAAACGCAAATGCCTAGACATAAGGTAGGTGACCCAAGTGGCCCAGTGGAAGATAATAGAGAACTGTGGAAATTAGCTTAATTAGGGTCTTGCCCTTACTCGTTTAGCAGCTACTTGTTACCACCATGCAAAAATGTGGGGTGAATGTGCTC
The DNA here is from genome assembly GCA_011751065.1 of Lasiurus cinereus. Taxonomy (NCBI): domain Eukaryota; kingdom Metazoa; phylum Chordata; class Mammalia; order Chiroptera; family Vespertilionidae; genus Lasiurus; species Lasiurus cinereus. Next base: position 14,275,149 of record JAAGEH010000022.1, read on the forward strand.
AATGTTCTTTTTTTCAGAGATAAACTGGAATCTGGATTTTAATTTGAAATTTCCCAATTTTTAGAAATGGCACACTGACCAAATACAATTTATCTATGGATGAAATCACTCTTGTTTCTTTTGCACTGATGAATTCCTGAAGACATGCTTACTGAGTGGTTGAAGAAGGGAAGGAAGGAGATGAGCTGGTCCCTCGAAGTTGCTGTTCCTGATTTGTGCACACTCTGGCTATTACACTGTTTTTCAGTTTTCAATATGGGTCCAGGCCTTGTTTGTTCCCAAGCAATTAACCAGATAATTATACCCTTGGAACTTTAGTCATGCAGACCAAATCAACATAGGAGTGATGGACATGCGCATTGTTCCTGTGGAGTTTTCAATGGAGTGGATTCCTCTGGCCTCTCCTTTACACCCAGGAGCAGAAAAGGGTACTGTAAATGTTTTCCTCAGATCATAAAGGCTGAAATGTCTGGACCAAGGCAAAGTTGAGAACAGGGCTTAGGATTCCTCCAACCCTCCACTTCATATACCTACACTTGCATTTACTTCATGTGAAAAGTATATCTTTGTAGTACTAATTGTTCATTTGGTGCCCCTGCAAGATTTAGGTACATAGGCGTATTGTGTTGTTCTGGACAGGTGTATCAGTGTTCTCCAAAGAAACAGAATAAATAGGATGTATATATATGTGTGTATACATATACACATACATTCAAATACACATACAAATATAAGAATATGTATATATGGAGAAAGATAGAGTTTTAAGGAATTGGCTCATGAAAGTATTGGGGCTGGCATGTCTAAAATCTTTAGGAAAGTCCAGTAGGCTAGAGACCCTGGGAAGGCAGACTGAAAACAGAATTCCTACTCCTTCTCAGGATCTCAGCCTTTTTTCCTTAGGGTCTTCAACTGATTAGATGAGGCTCACCCACATATAAAGGGTAATTTATTTCACTTAGAAGTTACTGATGTAAATGTTAATCACATCACATCTTCACAGCAACATGTACACTGGTATTTGACTAAGCAGCTGAGAATCATAGTGTAGACAAGCTGACCCATAAAATTAACCAGTATATCAGACTTACCATCTCAAATTGATTTGACAGAGTGGCTATGACCAATGTCATAAAGACAATTGTCTAGATAAAGGGTTTTCAGTGTTATTGTTTTGTCTATTTTTTTTGTCATCAATCACAAGTTAACTTAATGATTAGCCCAAATGAGATATTAAAAAGATGTCATTTTCTGTGATAATTCTAATCAATTGTTGGTGGCTGCTTGGTGCTGTAAATTTTAAAGAAGCTCAAGGCTGACCTCAGCTTAGTAGGAAAAGCATCATGTGTAATGACCCATGTCTGCAGTGGAAACAGGCATGGGGTGGGGTGGGTGGTGATTGTGGTATATGTGCTTCCCTTTTGTCATCCACGATCGGGACCAATTTCCATTAGAGAAGAGGGAGAGGATCAGAGAGGAGAACTTACGTCTATGAACTCACACAAGTGTCAATCATGCTGAAGATTGGAAACTAGGAGTTTGGTATCCTAACTCATGGTGCAGAGTCTCCCTATCAAGCAAGAAATATCTAATATATACCTATCAATTAACCAGTTATTCAAATGATTTTCTCAGCTCTCCCTTGGCTTACCTTTTTGTAAGAAAAATTTTTATGTCTCCTAGAGGAAATCCATCTACATCTTAATTCTGTACCTTCAAATTTTCTATGTATTTTAATTATATTGATCCTCAACAAAATTTTATAATCTAGAACAGTGATATCTAATATGTTAGCTACCATTCCCATGTGACTACTGAAATGTGAAATGTAGCTAGTGTAACTGAGTAATTGAATTTAAATGTTATTTGAATAAAAAATTAAATTTATATAGCCACATGTGACTAGTATCATATATATTGGATAGCGCAGATATAGATCATTTTAAATATATATATATATTGATTTTTTACAGAGAGGAAGGGAGAGGGATAAAGAGTTAGAAACATCGATGAGAGAGAGACATCGATCAGCCGCCTCCTGCATGTCCCCTACTGGGGATGTGCCCGCAACCAAGGTACATGCCCTGACTGGAATCGAACCTGGGACCTTCCAGTCTGCAGGCCGACGCTCTATCCACTGAGCCAAACCGGTTTCAGCTATTTTAACTATTTTAGAAAATTCTATTGAATAACACTAACCTAAACAAATGTCCACTTTATTTTTTTGTCTTCTTTGCCTTTTTTGTTCTTACCACCTAAATTTTCAAAGCCTTGACATTAAGAATATATATATATTTTGTAGCCTTAATTTCCTATTTCTTTTGACCAACTCCTGTTTTATGCTTTTTCAATCCTCCTCTTTGCTTGTGTCCAAACCAGGTCTGAGCTTGAGGTGGGAGCTGAAGAGATACATTGCACGCAGCCTTTTCTGTTTGGGGCAGGGGTTGCAAAAGTGGAACTGCTGATGTCAGTGGGGAGAGAACCTTGGAAAGACAGGCAAAGCCAATGCATCGCTAGCTCCTCAAACTGAATTTTTGTGTCTTCCTGGTTTTAAAATACCAAATCTTAACACTTGTTCCATTTTTATACTTCTTAGTTTAAATTTCTTGATCCTTTCTTTCTCTAAGTCAGCTCAAGCTTTAACAGTCTTCTCTTATTAGTTGTCTACTATCCATCAGAATTCAGCTTTGATTTAAGGAAAGGGCTTCTGAGCTTTCTCCTCGGAAATCTTATTGTCTTGTCCTTACTTTTCTTTGTGAACTTGGCCATGCAGTACGATTTCCATAAATATTTGCTTTAAGTACAATGAGTGAATGAATGGTTGGGTCAGATAATCACTTCTCACTTCTTTGAAATGTTCTTGCATGAACTTTCAGATCAGCTCTTCATGCCACACCTGGCTTCTGGCACTCACTGCCTCCTGTACTTTGACCTTTTCTGTCTCTGTTTCTTCCCCTTTTCTGAGTCTCTCTATTGATAGGGTTCTTTAGAGGTCATTGAATCCACTCCCCACTTTTCAGCAAGTTCTGTCAACTAGTCTACCTCTGTTCCAACTTGGAAGCTAGACCTAGGAAAGACATCCAACACAAAGCCTTTAAAATTCCCCCAAACAGAGATTTTCTCTCTCTTTAGGAAAGCCCCAGGGTTGCAGACATGAGGGCATTGGTCTGTCTTCCATGACACACTCCCTGGGCACTGGGGCAAGGAAATGGGTGGGTAAATGTCACCTGCATTTTACAAACAAGAAAACTGAGGCATGGAGAGCTTAAGGAACATTCTCTGTATCATCGTAGCTGCCAGTGTCACTGGCTCCCTCTTGAGGGATGGTGATGGTGGTGGGGGCACTCCTTCCAGCCATCTTAGCTATGGCCTAAATATAGCTTTGCCTTCCAGGTTTATCATATGACCCTCCACCCTTCCCCCCACATGCTATCCTGGCACAGGAGTGGTTTTTGTCTTGTCTTTAGCCCTTTCTGAAATACTAAACTCCATTGCATCATGGTGTGCTAACCAAGAGTTTGTCCATGCCAGGAACTTAGGGACTGTGGCAGCTTTTTAAACTCTCCAGAGGTTCCTGTTCCAGAGACAGACTCACAACTATGTAGTGCCAATGTGCCCTTTAAGGTTCAGTATGAACAAGGAATTCCATCAACTCACAGCACTGTAGGCTCAATGTCCAAACTATCCATGGCCTGCCTGGTAGCTCCCCAGAGCACAACTAATGAATTGAAGGTTTCCTTCAGAACTCATCCCATAAGCTCCTTCCTAGCTGCCTCCCTTTTCCCAGCCTTCTACTATCCCCGTTTTCCTCCCAGAAGCCACAGTTGACATGAGGCCATCGCTGAGGGGAGCAGCCAGGGAAAGTAATGCCTGATATCTGGTAAGAGGGCAAATAAGTGTGGGCTTGACTTCGTGTGGCTTCAGATACTACTTTCTTGACCGGAATAGTCAGGTTGACCACTCTTAGAGTCTCTTTAGGTTCTAAGAATTAAAGTCAGAAATACTAGATGTTAGAAAGATTTTGTCTGTAGTGAAATCCAGTTCTGTTCCCTTCCTCTCTCCCTCCCTCCCTCCCTCCCTCCCTCTCTCCCTCTTATTCTTCTTTTCTTCCCTCCCTCCCTCCTTCCTTCCTTCCTTCCTTCCTTCCTTCCTTCCTTCCTTCCTTCCTTCCTTCCTTCCTTCCCTTTTTTCCTTTCACAGATATTTATGGCCTGGGTCTCATGTACCAGAAAGGTGCTAAAGAAAAAAATAAAATAAATAGTCTCAGCCGCCAGTGCAACACAGAAACCACGCCATCTTGAGAAACAGAGCTGCTGGAGACTAGAACCCTGCCCTCAGCAATGCCCTCTCAGATGCAAACCAGGACTCTGCAGCCACTGAGGACAGAGAACTGCAACCACAGCTTCAGACCAATGGACAAGAAGCAAAGAGCCTATTCTCCACCCCGCAGGCTAGTGGATAGCACCATAGTAACTGATAGACCCACCCCTCACTCCAGCTTCAGTGCCCCTTCAGGAAATTGGAGCTTGAGAGCGCTCCAGTGGCAGTGTTGCTACTGGAAGTTGAGAGACTGGAATCTGTTTCCCCCAATGCAATCTGGGTGACCAAACCCCAAACCCACGCAGGGTGGCAATGCCACCTGGGCAAGCTCACACAGAAGTCAGTTTTCTGCACCATAGGCACGCCACAGAGCTATTGTGCAACCCAGTCCCAATGGTGACCAGGACCCAGATTATCACCACAAGAGGCAGCACTGAGCACCACAGACTTGACTTTGTTTCTTACCGTGTTTGCCTGGGATCCCTGACTCACAACGCATTCACACTAAGAGCCAGTGACTCCAATTCTTGGTGTACGCTCACATGGGAACCCTGATTCTCAGTGAGAAGCCACATGAGGCATCAGAGACTCTGATCCTTGATACCTGGTGCAGACACAGGGAAACTCTGACTCCTGGAATACCCGAGAGGACTCATTTTTGGCACACACCAGCAGTGCGGTGCAGGCGGGGTCCCTGATTCTAGGTGTGCACATGAGACCACACTGAATGCTGGTAACACTGACCCTGGGCAATCCTGGTTCCCACCAACCCACAGCAGCCACACATCCTAGTGTTGGAGCACTTTAGTGACACTCGGGTGGTGCAAAGTTCCCACGGCACATAGTCAAAGTCCACACAACTTGAAGTTTGAACCTTCTGGTGATAGTCAGAATGGGGAGATGACACAATCCCCAGAATAAAGAAAATGAGGGGTTGCCAAGAAAGAAAATTAGTGAAATTGAAGTATGCAACATGACCAAAAAAGAATTCAGAGTAATGGTCATGAAATTTATACATTGGATGGATGAGAAAATCAACAACCTATGCAAGAATCAGGAAGAAATGAAAAATAATATAGCTACAATAAAAAATACCATGGAAAATTTCAATAGTAGACTAGAAGAAGCAGAGGACTGAATTAGTGAGTTAAAAGATCAAGTACAGAAATAAGCTCAAAGTTAACAGCAATTGGAGAAAAAAATTATAAAACAGGAGGAAAGCCTAAGGGAGCTTTGGACAACATGAAAAGAAGTAACATACATATAATAGGGATGCCAGAAGGACAAGAAAAGCAGCAAGGATTAGAAAATCTATTTGAAGAAATAATGACAGAAAACTTCCCAGATATGGGGAAGAAAAAGTTACACAAGTACAGAAAGTCCCAAGTAGGATCAACCCCAAAAGACCCACACCAAGACATGCCATAATTTCAATGGCAAATATCAATGACAAAGAGATAATCTTAAAGGTGGCAAGAGAGACACAGAGAGTTACCTACAAAGGAACCTCCATTAGATTATCAAATGATTTTTCAACAGAAACACATCAAGCTAGAAGGGAATGGAAGGAGGTATACAAAGTGTTGCAAAGCAAAGGATTGAATCCAAGAATACTTTATCCAGCAAGACTATCAATCAAAATTGAAGGGGAAATCAGGAGCTTCTTTGCAGACAAAAAAAGGCTAAGGGAGTTTATCACCACCAAATCAGCAATGCAAGAAATGCTAAAGAGAATAATGTAAAAAAAGAAATAAAAAGGTAAGAAGGAACACAGACACAAAAAATAGATATGACTACAAATAAGTACCTTTCAGTAATAACTTTAAATGAAAATGGACTAGAAAGAAACCAAGATGGCAGCATAGGTGAACACCTAAACTGCTGCCTCACACAACAATTTCAAAACTACAACTAAAAGACAGAATGGACATCGTCCAGAATCACAAGAAAGCTGGCTGAGTGGAAATTCTACAAGAAGGAAAGCAAGGATCTCATGGAGACTGAGAGGAGCTGCAAAAAGCTGAGGTACGAAGATACGCCTGTGGAAAGAGCAGGTGGTAGAGTGACTGGCTGGCTTCCTCTAGCAGGAGGGAGACGGAGACTCCCAACAGCACTGAACCCCTTATCCTACGGCATTGAACCCCAGTTCCAGGTGAGATTCATACAGGGTGACTCTGGACTGTGAAAAGGGAGGAGTGCATGGAAATTTAGGGGAGCTGCGAAAGGGCAGAGGTCTGGGGGTGCTCACACCACTGTGCGCAGAAGATGGACTGCTGATTGTGCCACTGGCTTTCTCTAGTGGGCGGGAGACAGAGCCTCCCAACTGTGCCACTTCTAACTGCAGTGAACCTCATTTTGGACAAGACCCTGGAGACCCAGATACATACAGGGCCCAGAGTGGAAGGGAACTGGAAAGGCAGAGGTATAGAGGCACATGCACTCATGGCACACAAAGATGGCTGCGGTGATTACCAAGAGACACTTGAGACCCAGGGGCCATGTAGGGTGGGGCTGACTGGAAGCCAAGGCCACCTGCTAAGCCCTGAGACTCCACCCCATCAAAGCTCAACAGAGAGGCTTTTGCAGTTTTGCAGCTGATTCCAACATAGAAGTTCTCCTGGCATAGTGAAAATGTGGAGACAAAGGAATAGATCACAAACAAAAGAAGTGGAGGAAAACAAATGTCTGGATATAAAGTTCAAAACCAGGCTTATAAGATTTTTTAAAGAATTTCCTAGAAAAGATGGATAAATTAAGCAAAACCCAAGAGGAGATGAAAAAGCACCAACTAAAAATTAAACATACACTACTGAAATAAAAAATATTACACAGCAGACTACCTAATGGCAGACTAAAAGAAGGCAAAAATCAAGTCAAAGATTTGAAATACAAAGAAGCAGAAAACACTCAACTGGAAAAGCAAGAAGAAAAAAGAATCCAAAAATGTGAAGATAGTGTAAGGAGCCTCTGGGACAGCTTCAAGTGTACCAACATCAGAATTATGGAGGTGCCAGAAGAAGAGAGAGAGCAAGATACTGAAAACCTTTGAAGAAATAATGACTGAAAACTTCTCACATCTGGTGAAAGAAATAGACTTACAAGTTCAGGAAGCACACAGAACCCCAAACAAAAGGAATCTAAAGAGGACCACACCAAGACACATCATAATTAAAATATCAAGAGCAAAAGACAAAGAGAGAATATTAAAAGCAGCAAGAGAAAAACAGTTCATTACCTACAAGGGAGGATTGTCAGCTGATTTCTCAACAGAAACTATGCAGGCCAGATAGGAGTGAAAAGAAATATCAATGTGATGAATAGCAAGAACCTATAACCAAGATTACTCTACCTAGCAAAACTATCATTCAGAATTGAAGGGCAGATAAAGAGCTTCGCAGATAAGAAAAAGCTAAAGGAGTTCATCAACCCCAAACCAGGATTATATAAAATGCTGAAAGATACTCTTTAAGAAGAGGAAGAAGAAAAAGGTAAAGATAAAAATTATGAACAACAAATACATATCTACCAACAAGTGAATTTAAAAATTAAGTGAATTAAAAATCTGATGAACAGAATAAACTGGTGAATATAATAGAATCAGGAGCATAGAAAGGGAGTGGACTAACAATTCTAGAGAGAAAGAGGTGAGGGGTTGTAGGGATAGACTGGACAAAAATCATATATCTATGGATGAGGACAATGTCGTGGGAAGTAAGGGTAGAGGGCGGGGTGGGAGCTAGGTGGAGGGGAGCTATGGGGAGGAAAATAGAGAAACAATTGTAATAATCTGAACAATAAAGATTTATTTAAAAAAATGTAAACAGACTAAATGCTCCAATCAAAAGACATAGAGTGGCTGAACAGATTAAAAAAATATTATCCATATATATGCTGTCTACAAGAGATCCACCTCAGAACAAGAGACTCACACAGAGTGAAATTGAAGGGATGGAAAATAACTTTCAGGCAAATGGAAATGAAAAAAAAGAAGCTGGCATAGCAATACTTATATTTGACAAAAGAGACCTCAAAGCACATGCCATAACAAGAGATAAGAAAGGCTACTTCATAATATTAAAGGGATTGATACAACAAGAGGATATAACTCTGATAAACATATATACACCCAACGCAGGAGCACCCAATACATAATAAAAATCTTGGAATATATTAAGGGAAAGATCGACAACAATACAATCATAGTAGGGGACTTTAGTACACCACTAAAATCCCTGAATAAATCCCCTAGACAAAAAATCAGCAAAGACACAGCAATTCTAAATGACTCACTAGATCAGATGGACTTAACTGACATCTTCAGGACATTTCATCCCAAAGCTATGGAATATACATTCTTTTTAAGTGCACATGGGACATTTTTAAAAATAGACCACATATAGGGTCACAAGTGAAGTCTCCCCAAATTCAAGAAGATTGAAATCATACTAAGCATCGTCCCAGACCAAAATGCCATAAAATTAGAAATAAATTACAATAAAAACAACTAAAAAAATCTCAAACACTTGGAAGCTGAATAGCATGCTATTAAATAAATAACTGGGTTACCAAAGAGATCAAAGAAGAAATTAAAAGCATCCTGGAAACTAATGACAACAAAAACACAAAATCCAGAATCTATGGGACACAATGAAAGCAGTCCTGAGAGGGAAGTTTATAGCTCTAAAGGCCTACTTCCAAAAACAAGAAAAAATGGTAGTAATCATCTAACTCTACAACTTTAAGAATTAGAAAGAGCAACAAGAAAATGCCGGAGTGAACAGAAGGAAGGAGATAGTAAAGATCAGAGCAGAAATAAATGACATAGAGACCAAAAAATTATACAAAAGATAAATGAAATCAAGAGCTGTTTCCTTGAAAGGACAAACAAGATTGATGAACCTCTAGCCAGGCTCACCAAGAAACAAAGAGAGAAGACTCAAATAAACAAAATCAGAAATGAGAGAGGTGAAATAACATCAGACCCCACAGAAATACAAAGAATTGTTAAAAAATACCATGAATAACTTTACTCCAACAAACTAGACAACCTGGAGGAAATGGACATATTCCTAGAAAAATACAACCTTCCAAAAGTCAATCGGGAAGATTCTAAAAATCTCAATAGGCCAATAACTATGGAAGAAATTGAAGTAGTCATCAAAATGCTCTCAGCAAACAAAAGCCCAGGACCAGGAGGCTTCACAGGGGAGTTTTACCAAACATTCAAGGAAGAACTAAAACCTATCCTCTTCAGACTATTTCAAAAAATTCAAGAGGAAGGAACACTTCTAAGCTCATTCTGTGAAGCCAGTATCACCTTAATACCAAAACCAGATAAAGACAACACAATGAAAGAGAATTACAGGCCAATATCCCTTGTGAACATAGATACCAAAATCCTCAATAAAATTATAGCAAATTGGATCCAGCAGTACATCAGAAAGATTATGCACCATGACTAAGTAGGATTTATCCCAGAAATGCAAGGATGGTACAATATCCACAAATCAGTAAACGTGATAGATCACATAAACAAATTGGGAGATAAAAATCACATAGTCATACCAATTGATGCAGAAAAAGCATTTGACAAAATCCAGCACCACTTCTTGATAAAAACTCTCAGCAAGGTGAGAATAGAAGGATCAGACCTCAACATCATAAAAGCCATATATGACAAACCCACAGCCAACATCATACTCAATGGGCAAATCTAAAACCATTTTCCCTAAGAACAGGAACAAGACAGGGATGCGCACTTCCACCACTACTGTTCAACATAGTACTGAAAGTACTAGCCATTGTGATCAGATAAGAAGAAGAAATAAAAGGCATCCAAATTGGAAAAGAAGAAGTAAAATCGTCCTTATTCACAGATGACATGATACTATACATAGAAAACCCTAAAGACTCCATCAAAAATTATTAGACCTGAGACCGGTTTGGCTCAGTGGATAGAGCATTGGCTTGCGGACTGAAGGGTCCCAGGTTCGATTCTGGTCGGGGGCATGTACCTTGCTTGTGGGTACATCTCCACTGTGGGGCGTGCAGGAGGCAGCTGATCAATTTCTCTCTCTGTTTCTGACTTTCTATCTCTCTCCTTTCCTCTCTGTGAAAAATCAATAAAATATTTAAAAAAATTATCAGATTTAATAAATGAATTGGCCAATGTAGCAGGATACAAAATTAACACCAAGAAACATATGGCATTTCTATATACCAACAGTGAACTTACAGAAAGAAAGACTAAGAAAACAATCCCATTTACCATCACACCAAAAAAATTAAGATAACCTAGGAATAAACTTAAGTAAGGAGGTAAAAGATTTATATGGGAAAAACTACAAGACACTAAAAAAGAGATAGAGCTAGACATAAACAGATGGAAGAACATACCATGTTCATGGATTGGTAGAATCAACATTATCAAAAGGTCCATACTATCCAAAGCAATCTACAGATTCAATGCAATCTCCACTAAAATACCAGTGGCATATTTTACAGATCTAGAAACTCTTCAAAAATTCATCTGGAATAAAAAAAGACCCTGAATAGCCATACCAATTCTCAGTACGAAGAATAAAATAGGTAGGATCTCAATACAAGATATCAAGCTGTACTACAAAGCCACTGTTCTTAAAACAGCATAATACTGGCACAAGAACACACAAATAGACCAATGGAATAAAATAGAGAACCCAGAAATCGACCCAAACCACTATGCCCAATTAATATTTGACAAAGAAGACATGAACATACAATGGTGTCAAGGCAGTCTCTTCAATAAATGGTGTTGGGGAAATTGGACAGATACCTGCAAAAAAATGAAACTAGACCACCAACTTATACCATACACAAAAACTAACTCAAAATGGATCAAGGACTTAAATATAAGATGGGAAACCATAAAAATACTAGAGGAATTCACAGGCAGTGAAATCTCAGACATATGCCGAAGGAACTTCTTCACTGAAATAGTTCCTAGGGCAATGGAAGCTAAAAAGAAAATAAACAAATCAGATTACATAAAAAAAGCTTTTGCAGAGCAAAAGAAACCATCAACAAATCAACAAGAAAACCCACTGTATGGGAGAACATATTTGCCAATGTCATCATGGATAAAGGCTTAATTTCCAACATTTACAAGAATTCAGACTGGCGCAGCCACTGAGGAGAACAGTATGGCATTTCCTCAAAACACTGAAAATAGAGCTCCCATTTGACCCAATAATCCCACTTCCAGGAATATGTCTCAAGAAACTGGAAACACAAATCAGAAATGATATGTGCACCCTATGTTCATAGCAACACAATTAACCATAGCTAAGCTTTGCAAACAGCCTAAGTGCCCATCAGCAGATGAATGAATTAAAAAACTGTGGTATTTTTACACAATGGAATACTATGCTGCAGTAAAAAAGAAGGAGCTCTTACCATTTGCAACAGCATGAATGGAACTGGAGAGCATTATGCTAAGTGAAATAAGCCAGTTAGAGAAAGATAAATATCACATGATCTCACTCACTTGTGGAATATAATGAACAACATAAACTGATAAACAAGGACAGATCCAGAGGCAGAGAAGCATCGATCAGACTGCTAAACCTCAGAGGGAAAGTAGGGGAGGGTGGGGGAAGGGAGGAGAGATCAACCAAAGGACTTGTATGCATGAATATAAGCCTAACCAATGGACATGAATACCTGGGGAGTGAGGGCATGAGTGGGGGTGGGGGTTCGGGGGTTAATGGAGGGATGAGAACACATATATAATACCTTAATCAAAGACATTTAAAAAAAGAAATAGTCTCAATTCTTGTTTTCTAGATCATATGCTAGAATGGGGGAAACATAAGCAGATAACTAGAAATAAATATGACAAATTCAACCATTGAAATAGTCACAGGGTCCTGTGGAGTCCAGAGGGCACCTAAGCTAGGTTGTGTGGAAGGCCATTGGGCTCAAATGGAAAGTGGTTCTCAAACCCTGCTCTGCAGATCTGTGCCATGTCATGGGAAATTTTCACAGGAAAAGGAGAAATGAGAAAATGTGGACAATGTAGTGAAAATTCCATCATGTGAGTGCATGAATTCACATTTTATGGAAAATATTGGTTTTATTCTGGGGTTCTGTAACATTTTGGTGACATATAATAACATTAGGTAGTAATGATAGTCATGGCAATAGTTTTTTTTTTTTGTGTCTATGTCTTTATTTGATAAAATAAAAGGGGTCAATTACATATCAGTTCTCCAAAATTTTGACCTACTAAATCTGAGTTTAAAAATGTCTTGGTTAAAGTATGAGTAGGAGGTAAAATGACAATGGATGAAGCATTTGCAGCTGCAGGCACCAGAACTGGGCTACTGATGTGCTGTTCCCCCTGGATCAACACACACACTATTCTACCTACAGGAAATGTACAATGTGGCTCTTGTTGTGCAAAAATGGTATCATTGGACCAATACAGAGGATGCGTTTTGTGCTATTTTCTTGTTGGAAATAATGGAATTTTCACTACGACTTATGTACTTTTATACTTATTTTTCCTATCAACCAAGAGAATGCATTTGTGAATGGCTTATGAGGGGAGGGGTACAGTTTGTGGTCATGCAATGGAAAAGGAAAGTGGCTTCAATTGAAGATCAGATTTATGACCTTGATTTGTTAGCTACATGCACTAACAAACTGACCTAACCAGTTACATACAAGCTGCTTGTTCTGGGAGCATGGTGGAAGGTGAAAGTGTATTGGCAAGTATCAGTAGACAGACGACTGATGTGGGAGTCTTACACTTGTACTTGACTTCTGAGATCCACTGTGTCCTGGCTTGACTGTGTTGTTTCTCTTGTCTGCTCTGATTTTTTTAATCTACAAAAAGTGGGGGCGTATAACTTTAGACCAGAGCTTCTCTAACATTAGCATGTATTAGGACCACTCAGAGGGCTTGTTAAAACCCAGATTACTGGGTTCTACCCACAATTTCTGATTCAGTAAATCTGGATGGGGCCAAAAGTCTGCATTTCTAAACGTTTCCACTTGGTGCTGATGCTGCTGGTCCAAACACTACACTTTGAGAACTACCAGATTAGACTCTCTCTCAAATTCTTCACCCCTAAAGTGCTATTAGTTATTCTTACCTTTAAAGAGTTTATAATATGATTAGCATTTTTCCTGTGAGAGTGAAGGAGATTGATGACTGTTTTTTTCTGTTTCTAATCAAATATTTATTTGCCATCATCTGTGTATATATGACCATAAGACCAAGAAGTAGGCTACCACAATCTTCCCTTCAGTGCTTCCTGAGAACCTCTGCATTCTGCTAGGGCTCTTATTCCTATAAGGCACTGTGTAAAGCCAAATCTACTTTTTGTAGTCCCAGGGACAGGGAGAGTCTGGAAAATGGAAATCAACAGATGATGCTAAGTCTCTCCTCCTCCAAGCACATTTTCAAGTCTGACTGGTAGAATATGATGATGCAGAGAGAAGCTTGTTTATATATACACATCAGAATGGATAAAACTGTGCCTGTAGGTTAGTGTGCCTTAATCTGGGTCACCATCACCTCCTCCATGTTCTCAGAACAAATCTTTGTTGATTAATTTCTTCCCATGGAGTCAAGGTGGGTGCTAGGCCAGAGGACAAAGGCAGATGTGGCTCCTGTCATCTGCAGTGCAGCCCTTGAAGCAGACAGCATTAGAGATGGGTGGGGATAGGAGAACAGGGCTTAATTACCCAAGGTAAACTAGGACAGTATTTAGGCCTTTTGGGATTTGGGGAGTATAGAGGAAAGTGAGACTATGGTACCTGTTTGGAGAGTTAGCAAGAGAATATACATTTGTATATTTATTTTGCCATATATGTTGGTTATCTTTTATTCTCCAGCTCATATCCTCTGAGCCTATATTCCAGCTTTGGACATTGCTTCAACAAATAGCTGTGTGCAGGTGTGGCCTGACGATGCTTCACTTGGCTGCACTAATCTCCTGCCTTCTGCCCCAGACTTCCCTGTTGTAGTGCAGGAAGCCAGAATGAGCCTGCTCAGCCAGTCTTAAGTGCTAGGGAATTGATGCTCTCTGGGAAAATGGGGAACCTGAGCTAAGGTACAAACACTCTTCTCTTGTGGTTGCACATTCTGAGACACATTCTTGCTCATGGGAACTTCAGTACAACTGAGTTGCAATTGCCCACAGAACCACAAACAGCTTAATTATACATCCTTCATTCAGCTTTTCTTCTTTTCCTGTTTCATTCTTTCAGATCCTTCTCTTCTCAAGTTTGGGGGTCATTTTCCCCAAGTAAATAACTTGCATGAAAGTCCTTCTCTCAGGCCATGCATTTTGGGGAATCCAAAGCAACACGTTTCAGATTTATGGTAGCATTTTAAGAAGAATAAACAGCTAATATTTTTTTGAACACCATTGATATTTAGTTCTATCCTTTTTAAAAATAAAAATTAATTTTAATTCCTATTAAAGTGACACACATATATATAGTTTAAGAAGTCAAATAGCACAAAATTACATAATGAAATAATAATCCCCTATTATCCTTTGGACTATGACTATCCTACTTCCCAGAGGCAAATAAACTTAATTCTTAGCAGTGTCCATTGTTCTAAGTAACATCAATTGGTCAATGTCAAGCTTTATTACCTATTATGCTGGATGATGTTTTAGTTCTTTTACAATCCCCACACCACCCATCCCACTGCTTTAATTATGTTGTTATTAAATTATGATTACTATCTACATTATTATGACTATACAAATGTTATTCATTGAGGATGCAAATAGGCTGCTTTCTTGTATATCTTTTTGTTTTCTGGAGTATATACCATTTCTCATGTCTGTTTTCTATTTCTTAGGTTTTTATATAGCTACTATTATTTCTTCCCTCTCTAAAACATCTCTCAATACCATCTTCTATGTGACCAAATGCATCAGATGACAGTCAATTGCATTTTTATCCTGAAGTCCTAGGTCCTGCCCCAGGCTCAGCAAGGCCTCCTATAGAGCTGTCACTTTGGAACATCCTTCCCCCATTCACTACTCTCCTGTGATACATTCCCCATTTCCTGGCGTAAGTGTCCTTCTCTTTACTAGTTTACTTCCTGTGTTTAATCATATTCACTAACATCTTAAGAGAGAATAGAAGAATGAAGGCCAAACTATTAAGACATTGTTTATCTGAAAATGTCCAACTATGCATATAAGTCTAGGTAGGAAAAATTTTTATTCAAAAATTTGAAGTGTTGATCCATTGTCTTCTAGTTCCAAGTGTTACTGAGATTAGTGAGGCCATTCTTATTCTCAGCCTTGATATATGACCTTTATATCAACAGAATGTTTAATGTCCTCTTCCTAATATTCTGTAACTTCATACCAATGGACTAGTTTATCATGCTGAGCACTCGATGGGCCATTTCATTCTGAAAACTCATTTCTACCAAGGTTGGAAAACTTTCTTCTATTACTTCTTTGATGATTTTTTTCTTCTCCTTTTCCTCTGTTTTATTTTATTTCTTTATTTTTTAAATTAAATATTTATTATTCAGATTATTACATTTGTTTCTCTTTTTTTCCCCTCCATAGTACCCCTCCACCCAGCTCCCACCCTTCCCTCTGCCCTTAGCTCCCTCCCATTGACCTCATTCATAGGTGTATGATTTTTGTCCAGTCTCTCCCTGTACACCCCTCACCCCTTTCCCCCTGAGAATTATCAGTCCACTCCCTTTCTGTGCTCCTGATTCTATTATATTCACCAGTTTATTCTGTTGATCAAATTTTTAATTCACTCAATTTTTAGATTCACTTGTTAATAGATATGTATTTGTTGTTCATAATTTTTTGGCTTTTACCTTTTTCTTCTTCCTCTTCTAAAAGAGTACCTTTCAGCATTTCATATAATACTGGTTTGGAGTTGATGAACTCCTTTAGCTTTTTCTTATCTGTGAAGCTCTTTATCTGCCCTTCAATTCTGAATGATGGCTTTGCTGGATAGATTATTCTTGGTTGTAGGTTCTTGCTATTCATCACGTTGAATATTTCTTGCCACTCCTGTCTGGCCTGCATCGTTTCTGTTGAGAAATCAGCTGACAGTCGTATGGGTGCTCCCTTGTAAGTAATGAACTGTTTTTCTCTTGCTGCTTTTAATATTCTCTCTTTGTCTTTTGCTCTTGGTATTTTAATTATGATGTGTCTTGGTGTGGTCCTCTTTGGATTCCTTTTATATGGAGTTCTGTGTGCTTCCTGGACTTGTAAGTCTATTTCTTTTACCAGATGTGGGAAGTTTTCAGTCATTATTTCTTCAAATAAGTTTTCAGTATCTTGCTCTCTCTCTTCTTCTGGCACCCCCACAATTCTGATGTTGGTATGCTTGAAGCTGTCCCAGAGGCTCCTTACATTATCTTCACATTTTTGGATTCTTTTCTCTTCTTGCTTTTCCAGTTGAGTGTTTTCTGCTTCTTTGTATTTAAAATTTTTTACTTGATTTTTGCCTTCCTCCAGTCTGCTGTTAGGACTCTGTATAATATTTTTTATTTCAGTCAGTGTCTCTAGTTGGTCCTTTTTCATCTCCTCTTGGGACCTGCTAAATTTATCCATCATCTCTAGCATCTCTAGTTGGTCCTTTTGCATCTCCTCTTGGGACTTGATAAATTTATCCATCTTTTCTAGCATATTCTTGAAAAACCTTATAAGCGTGGTTTTGAATTCTATATCCAGTTGTTTTTTTTCCTCCATTTCTTTTGCTTGTGATCCCTTCCCTTGTCTCGGCATTTTCATTATGCTGGGGAAACTTCTATGTTGAATTCAGCCTTATGATACCAGACTTGCAAAACCTAAGAGGCCTCTGTAGAGCTTGGGATGGGTGGAGTCTCAGGGCTTAAGAGACCGCCTTGCCTTCCAATCGGCCTCACCCTCCACGGCCCCTGAGTCTCACGTGACTGGGTAATTGCTGGAGCGGTCCTTGTGCGAGAGCGCCCACAGTGCCTCTAGACACTGCCTTTCCAGCTCTCCTGTGTACCAGGACCACAGGAGTCTAGGTCTCTAGGGTTTCGCCTGAAACAGGGGCTTAGTGGAGTCAGAAGTTGCACAGTTGGGAGGGTCTGTCTCCTGCCCACTGGCGAAAGCCAGCGGCACAATCAGCAATCTGTCCTCTGTGCAGTGCCATGAGCGCCACCAGCCTCTGATCTTTTGCGATTCCCCTAAATTTCCGTGCTCTTCTCCCTTTTCACAGTCCAAACTCCCCCTGTATTTGTTTCAGCTGGATCTGGAGTTTAGTGTCGTAAGATAAGGGGTTCAATGCTGTTGGGAGTTTCCGTTTCCCTCCCGCCAGAGAAAGCCAGCCAGGTACTCTGGCACTCGCTCTCTCAGCGCGAGCGTCTCTGTACCTCAGCTTTTTGCAGCTCCTCTGGGTTTCTGTGAGCCCCTCTCTTTCCTTCTAGCTGTAGAACTTACACTCGGCCAGCTTTCCTGTGGTTCTGGATGATGTCCGTTCTGTCTTTTAGTTGTAGTTTTGAAATTGTTGTCCGAGGCAGCAGTGTAGGTGTTTACCTATGCTGCCATCTTGGATTCTCTTTGTTTTGTTTATTTTTAATTATTATTCATAATGACTCATCTCTACTAGTGAGTGATAATGAACTTCTTAGATCGATTATCTCTTAAGCTCAACCCTATCTTCCTGTCATTTTCTTTTTCCTCTCTCTATATTTATTTATTTATTTATTTATTTATTTATTTGGGTGTAGTTTCTAGAGAATTTATTTGTCTGTTCTTAACTCTCAATATTTATTTTCTTTTTTCTTTTTTGTTAACCCTCTCAAGAATATATTTCCATTGGATTTTAGAGAGAGTGGAGGGGAGGGAAAACAGAGAGAAAGAGAGAGGAAGAGAGAGAGAGAGAGAGACAGAGAGACAGAGAGAGAGAGAGAAACATCAATGTGAAAGACACACATAGATTGGTTGCCTCCACATGTGATCAAGCCTGCAACTGAGGTATGTGACCTTGACCAGGCTGATGCTCTATTTACTGAGCAAAACTGGCTAAGGCATAGAATATATAAAGATCTATAAGAAAATGACTAACAATGCACTTTTTAAAATGGGCAAATAAAATGAAAACAACAACAACAACCTAGGATGTATATATGGTCTATAAATATTTGAAATAATATGCAATCTCGTAAGTGATTAGAGATATGTAAGTGAAAACCAAACTAACATATTTCACATCTTCCAGATTGACAACAAAGTTGCAATACTAGGTGTTGTTGAAAATAGGGAGGTCAGGAGATTCTCATACAGGTGGAATGTAAATTGGTTAAATCCACCATGGGAATTATTTGAAATTTTGCAAGTTGAGAATGAGCAACAATGGTGTCCCAACCAATCTGTTTTTACATATATTCTCTAAAGCAGTCGTTCTCAACCTTCCTAATGCCACGACCCTTTAAGACAGCTCCTCATGTGGTGGTGACCCCCAACCATAAAATTATTTCCATTGCTACTTCATAACTATAATTTTGCTACTGTTATGAACTGTAATGTAAATATCTGATATGCAGGATGTATTTTCATTGTTACAAATTGAACATAATTAAAGCATAGTGATTAATCATAAAAACAATATGTAATTATATATTGTGAAATATTTATTTCTAATTACAAATAAATGAAATTTTGTCTTGAATCATGGTATAGCATGGGTAACAGTCTTAATATGACAACAGTAAACTACATTGCTACATTTTGCTACACCGAGGAGTGGTGTGTTGGTTCCTAAGACCATGGGAAATAGGTGTTTTCCAATAGTCTTAGGCGACCCCTGTGAAAAGGTCATTCGACCCCAAAGGGGTCGCAACCCACAGGTTGAGAACCACTGCTCTAAAGAGTCCACAACACAGATGCCACTTGTAGAAAATTGGCCAGGGTGTGGCTGTTCACATTAACCAGAAAGCCCAGAAACAACCAGAAAACCACCCAAAAGAGAAAAGATACATAAATTACAGGATTTTCTTACAATTCTATATATCAATGAAAAGATATATTTTCACACACAATTCAATGTGGATGAACCTCAAAATTATAACATTGGGCAAAGAAAGCCAGCCAAAGAATAAATGCAGTATGATACCATTTATGTAAAGTTCAAAAGCAGGCAAAACTAAACAATAAATTGTTTAGAGATATGCATATGTGTGGTAAAATTGCAAAGAAAAGCAAATAAAATGAACAAAACAAAATTCAGCAGAGATGTGTTCCTACACTAGGGCAGGAATACATCTGAGGCTCAAAGTTACTGGTGAGGTCCTACTTCCCAAGGTGAATGGATGTACAAGGTGTTTTAATATGATTATTTTAACCATATATGGACATTATCTATGCTCTTTTCAAATATATTATACTTGAGAATGTAAGAAAAACAGTTTGAATTTGTGTTTTGCTCAGGGTTTTTTGATTGTTGGACTTGACTTCACTGGATCCTAGAGTCTGGAGTGATTAGGCCATGAACTGGAGTTATAACTGGGGCTTCCCCAAATGCCAATATCTGCAGGCTTCTTTTCTGGATCCATTCAGTTTTTCAGAAAATTCTCCCAACTTCTTTTCTAGGAAGAAGATTGCTTCCAGCAATTCAGAGCTGTATGGAAGAAGGGATTGGTGTTGGTGGGAGCTGGAGGGTAGGTCATGAGAAAATTCTACTTAATCTCTATACCTCAGCTTCACCCTCATCGGAGAGGTAGTTGCCTTGGTGTGTGTAGGGTAGAGGAGGGAACCTGAACCTTTTTTGCTTCTTAGGGAATTTCAAGCAATTGTTGAGTTTTCCTCTGCCTGCTTTTCTTTGCCTCCACAGTACCTGGTATTCCCATTTCAGAGCCATTCTGACTTTCTGGGGGCCACATAGATTTTCACATCATCATCCTTCCCCCACAACATTCCCCTTTTGCTGAGCTAGATTTTCATCCTACATTGGTATTCCAACTACGAACATGTATTTAACTTCTATGGTTGCTTCTTCTATTCTTTTCCTCCTTTACTCTCATTTTAATGAGGGTTTGAGGATAAATACAGCATGCATTCAATATGCTATATTTCACCAGAATTATTGCTATCAACATTCCTTGGATGTTACTTGCTTATCCCCATTTTATAGTTAAAGAAACTGAGAAAATAGAGGGAGCACACCACTTGTTGAGCCAGGACCTGACTACAGATGTGAAAGACTCCAAGGTGTATACTTGTCCTCTTACTCTGCCTCTTTCCCAGCAAGAAGGCTCCACGGTCTTGTAACCCTTCTGGCTTGAGCTGTGTCCTCTTGTCCAACCCAGAACCCTCCTGCTTCAGGTTCCCATGTGTGCTCTCCACCAAGTGTAATAAACAACCCATAACAGGATACTCAGGACCATAGTGGCTCAGCCTGCAAAGCTGTGCTCTCAGCCAGGTGTGTGAAAAGCCCCAAAGCCTCCCCTGGGTACAAGCAGAGTGACCTTAATTCTTTATGTTAATGGATTCACACAGGCAGAGAGTTTCCTTTGGAAGCAGCAGATATTCATCAGGATCATCAGCCTGGTTCATTCTGAGAAGCACTTGGAATGAAATTTTATCCAGCAGTGGTGGGAGAGGGAGAAAGAGGAGAGAGAGCGATGGGAAAGTTCTATTTTTTTTCTTCTTCTTTAACAACCACAAGTTTCCTGCACTCCCTTGAAACTAAATTGCTGTTTTGACTAAATGGAAACTCTCCAAGGAATAAGGGCTGATGGGGGAAATTTCACTCAAAGGTACCCTCTGTTGCTTTCCATCAAGTTTTTCTCCCCCTCCTACTGTCGCCCCACTTGTACTCCTTTATTTCTGCCCTTCTGACCCCATTCCCACTATCTCCATCACCTATCCCCTGAAAAAGACACCCTGCACCATATTCTAGGCATCTCTTGCAGGCCAGGCCCCTGAGGGATTAGTGTGATGAGCCACAAAGTGAGGTGCTGACAATGTAAGGCAGATACTACATGTTCGCTGAATTTAAGGGAACAGTAATGAATGAATATTACTGGAATACTTAGCTGACCAAATTTGTATCCTTTAGCTTTATATTAATTGCTGTGGCTCAGTATGGAGAGTTGTTGGTTAAAAAAAAAAAAGAAATAGAAAAAAAAAAGAAAAGAAAAAGTTTGGACCAACAGTAACCAGAGGGGATGGGTATGGAGGTGACAGTGGATTGGAGCTTTCCAGTGACCGTCTAAGGCTCTGTCTTTCTGTCCAGTGCATTTGGCACTCATGTGACTTTCTTGGGAGTGCCTGGCAGTAAGCATGACTTTGGGTTGGTCCATTAAGAAGGACAGAACACTGAAGGACAGTAAGAGGGACAATAGGAATGTGCTAGGAAGGCAAGTTGATGGTGAAGAGGAGGGTGTCACTCTGTGGTACAGAAGCCTTGCACCAGGAGTGTCACTATCTCAGGGACATAGGCCTGGAGTTCCATTGTTTTTCAGGGGGAAATGCATATTGGGGATTTGAGAGAAGGGAAGTGACCAAAAGGAATCTACAGGATTGAAATGGTCAGAAGAGATGAGAATCATTTGCTTTGAACTAAAAGTAAAAGCAGAAGGAAGCAGGCAATGATACAGATTTCTTGACTGTCCAGGCAAAAACTTAGAAAGGATTAGAATGTGGGGACTAGGTAAAGAGGATTTCCATGCAAAGTGCTTTCTGAAGAGACTTGTCTCTTATGCTGGAACATTCTTGTGTGCCTGTGGCTGTGACATGGACATAGTTAGCATCCCTGTAAATCTCTTTGTCCGCCATGAGAAGTCATTTTGTGACACTCACGATGACTGTGGGGTTTAAGTGCAAGACAGGAAAAGTTGGAAGTCAGGTATGTAGCGTTGAGCACTCAGGAAGGACTACCCCAAGTTATTGGGCAGCAAAAGTAGTCTCAAAGGTTAACAATAGACATCTTATGGTTTATCCTGCAACCTGTTCCAATAGCGTCTTGCTTCGTCCTTGCACTTGCCTCCAATTCAATATCATGCTAAATCACACAGCTTCCTTCCTAGTTTATCATATATATGGTATGAGTATGTTCCATGCATTATTATCTATCTGCAATACAAATTTTAACTCTGAATGCTGTGTTTTATCTGGCATATCTCTATGGGGGGTGGAAAAGAAAGAGAAGAAAAATGATGTCTCTATTTATACCTAGAGAAAAAATTTTGATGCATTAACAGCACTGTTCCATCCAACCCTCCTTCTCTTGTTATGTTCCCAGAAGCCAGACAAGGAAACCTCCCTCTTCAGCTGCAACCTGGCTTCAATAGCTGGGACCAAGCAGCCATTTCACTGTAGTAATCCACTCCAGGAAACTGGATCCTGTGTTTGCTGGTTATTAAGCTTCTCTGCCCTTCATTCCACCCTCCTTCCCCCATTACACAGCCACATAAACACAAAAGCCTTGGCTAGAGGTGGAGAGGTTAAGGGGGAGAAGGGGCGGAAAAAGGATTAAAGTGTTATCAGAATAGCATCTGCAGAGATGCTTCCAAGACAGGCATCACTCTGAGCATGTCTGTGGCCAGGGGCCAGGCTTGGGGCGGAAGGGAAAACACCAGCTGGCCAGGGAAGGAGGTGTCCCTTGAGGGCAGAAGCTTGCCAGGTGTGTGTTGGGGGAGAGAGAACTCTCCTCTCTTCCCTCACAGCACCCCTGCCCCACCCAGCTTTTATCCTGGGCTTCCCCCACCCCCTAACCTTTCCATCAAACTGTTACTTTTTCATACAGGCAGTTCTTTAGCCAGGATATTAATCTGACTGGGACACTTGCATTTTATAAGGGGTTCACCAGTGTCTGAAAGAGGCTGAAGGGTCTTTTGGGGTGGCAAAACAGAGCACTGCTGCCTTGGGGAGTTATACCTCTTGGAAGTCTTATCATAATGTTCCATGCCATCACCCCAGGCTCACTCTAAATAAATTCAGATAGGACAATAGGGAGAGAATATTTTAGTCTTTTAGGTCACAAGTTCCCCTGGCTCTTACACTGACAGTGAGTTCTGTTTAAACTTCACCCACTTTTGTATTGAGAGTTCTCTCCCCCACTTCTTTTGTTGTGAGAGAGCTTTTCTATTTACTTTCTGCTTCTAAAATCTACTTATCAGTAAAGGAGAACAGCAATCAGAGTGGTTCATTTAACAAAAGCCTTTCTTAGGGTACAGAAAGACTTTCTCAGCATGGCATCAAGGGAAGAAATTCACAAGGAAGATAGCTATTAATAGAGGTGATTCCTTAAACATTGAAAACTTTTGTATGTTTCAAAATACCATAAACACAACACACACACACACAAATTTTTGTTACATATAGCCTTTATATAAAGAATCCTTTATATAAAGAATTCTTACAACTCAATGACAAAGAAAAACACACGCAACTAATGAAGAAATTGACATGAATGATAAAATATACATAGACAAAAGGTCAACCAGAGTGGTAACAAAAGAAATTTAAATTAATATAACCAGCAGATTTATTTTTTGTGTGAAATAATTTTTCTGTCGGCTAAAAAAAATGTCAAAAATACTTTTTAAAAAGGTCGTGCTAAGAGTTGGTATGAATGTAGGGAAGCTGGAACTTATAAGCGCCGTAAATTGCAGTGTTAAAAGGTATTGTATTATGGAAGGGTAATGAGGCAACACAAATCAAGAAACAAAAATGTTCCTACCCTTTGGGCCTGTTATTCTACTTCTAGTAATCTTTCTAAGAAAATAATTAATGTTTCATTCCACCATTTAGCTCTGAGGGTGTTCACAAAACTGTTTTTAATAATAAAAAAACTTTAAAAGTTATGTTCCATTGTTTTAATGAAATATGACTCATTAATCATTGGACTCAGTAGACAGTTAAACTCATGTTGTATGAGAATGGTTTCTAAGAAGTTCTCAGGATAGTCATCTGGGGTGGGATTTGAGGTTCTAGGCCTCCCATCTCAATGGGCACTTTTCTTTTTTCCATACTAGGCTTCCATGTAAGATTTAATATGAATAACCAAAGTGTTATTTAAAAAATAGTTTAAAAACCTCTCTTGGAAAAAAAGAAAATCAATTTTTTCTGATTGCCACTTTCCCACCTTCTCTCCTTTGCTTTCTTCTCTGAGCAGATGGACTATTTGGACCTCATCAATGGATTCCTCATCTTCTCCTTCCTATTGGGTTTAGCCAGTGGGAATCCCCAGCAGAATACTAGAGAGAGATGAAAGGGGAGTGTCTTCTGTCTCTTCCTCCAGTTAAATCACTAGGAGTTAATGCCCTTCAAACTAACCCTCTTTCTGAGAGATCAAGTTTACATAATTCTTTCTTCCAGGTTTCTGTAGCCACTTCTTCCCACTTTTAGAGGTAGCAACAGCTCAGGTTACTACATTCTCTTGTTCTCTACACTTTATCACCATATATAATTTATTATCACTCTTAAGAGTCAAAGAGGAGTACAAAAAGTTTTATATATTGATGAACTTAAAAAACAATTCCAATCAAAAACTGCTTTCAAAAGTAAAGTCCTTTTGAAAAACCTAAAATAGAATATGTGTGGTTATTAAATCAAAATTGTAAAAGCTTGTTTAAATTGATTCTTTGATTATTAAAGATTAAATAAGCAGAATAATAATTGTTCTCAATTTATAATCATGTATTTATTTTCTTTACTATGGTGTTGCTGGTATTTTTTGAAAGACTTTTCCTCTTTTACATTGTTGTTTTATTATTTTAAAATTACATCTTACAACTTTCTTCAATGTTGTGTTTTATGAGTAAGACATTGGAAGTTAATACCTTCAATATAGACATAATAGTTTTAATTGAGAAAATACTCTCTAAAATACCTCGTTAAATTATGCTAATATAGGACATTCCCAACTATAATTATTTTCCTAGTGAAATGTATAAATATTGCAAACCAAATATTTTCCAAGTTAGTATCTTTTAACCCCTAAACAGATGTCTTGTTTTCAACAAATGGTTTAATATATAAAAAAAGAAAACTTGTCAAATAAGAGGACTCTAACTGAATGCTTATGTCAACTTAGATGTTGTAATTTGTAGTCCTTCTCAATGCTGACTACCATCTTTCCATAAGTTAAGATTTTCCAAAGCTTAATAATAGATTTTCAAAATTAAATCTTTCATCTAAGTTACTCAGTTTTCCTTTCTTTTAAAAAGCAAAAGACTTCCTGTTCTCAAGCTTTATTTTTTATAATTGCAATTTGTTAAATGCTCCAAAAGTTGAATTTTGGGCACTTTGTTTCTGAATATTTTGATTGAATATTTCAACTAATTTTGAACAAAATATAATTAATATTTAGAGAGCTTATTTATGAAAATACTCACTATACTTTAGGACACTTATGTTACTTTACAATGTGGTTCTTCATAGTTTCACACATTTTAAAAATCCAATTGATGACAGCAAAACAAGAGAAAGTATTTACTGCTATACTAAAGGTCCCTAGCTGCTGATGCCCAGGTACATTTAAAAATATAGTAGTGGGTGCATGGAATACTTTTCTTGGAAAGGAGATATTAATAGCACTGGATCTAGAAATGGTAGTGAAAAGAGATACTATTACAGGTAGTCTTCTAGATCCAACCACATGTTCAATGCACATGCATCTTGCAGATTACTAGATGACACCATGGCAGAAGCTGAAGTAGAAAATATATTTTTCTAACCATCCCATTTGATTTTAATGCAACAATTCATAATCAGATTTTATTAAAAAAAGTAGAGAGTCTGGGAAATATCACACTAGATATGATATGGAGAAAACAGATGAATTATCCCAGGCAAACCTGGATGCATGGTCACCTATCTACACCACACCCACACTTTTGTTAACAGTACTCCGTGAATAAATGCTGCTGGACTCATCTTATTTGAAGCAAGCCATCTGTTTCCTGCTGGGTTCCTGGTGGTACCAGGGGATAAAGACTGTTTACAAGATATTGTTACATGACAAAATAAGATTACAAAGTGACAATATGCTTTAAATTAAATGTCCTAGGTAGTTAGATATATTTATTTATTTAAAAATATTTTTATTGATTTCAGAGAGGAAGCAACAGGAGAGAGAGATGATAGAAACATCAATGATGAGAGAGCATCATTGATCGGCTGCCTCCTGCATGCCACCTATGGGGGATCGAGCCCACAACCCAGGCATATGCCCTTGATAAGAATTGAACCTGCGACCCTTCAGTCTGCAGGCCAACACTATCCACTGAGCCAAATCGGCTAGGGCTAGTTAGGTATATTTAATTGCACAGAAAAAAAAATCCTACAGGCATATATAGGACTGACTACTGTGGTATTTGGAGTTGGTAGGGGAGAAGGGAGATGCAAGATTATACATGCACATACATATTTTGAGATACATATCTCAAATATATATATGCAGTTGTTAATGTTGGCTATTTTCACAAGTGTGGGGAGAGACAACAAGTCATTTTTAGAAATCAAAAATGTTTTAGATTTCTATAGAGGATGTTGACAAATGATTTTCATGATTCTTAGAAGTAAGCCTTTGGTAAATTGAAGGTCTTGGATGGGCAGAATGGAGCACAGTTTTCTCAAAAAGAATATGGCAGGAGAAGAGAGTCCAGCTGAGAACAGGGGGCTCACGATAGAAGACCCAGGTTTGAAAAAAAAAAGAGCTCTGCCTGAGGCTAGAGTCACCCAAAGAGAAAACAGGTCAGTAGTCAGAAGTGGCTAATACCTATGAGAAGCTGTAGTGCCAAATAGTATGGATGAATGTTAATGAGTAGTAGAAGTTAGGAGCTTGTCCTACCTGTATATGAGCCAAGGAAGAAGATGAGAATGGAAAATCAGTCAAAGAGCAAATGAGAAGGCTGTAGAAACAGGGTTCTACCCAGTTAAAAGAGGAAATATTCTCTCTTCTTTCAAGTAATGGTGGCCTCTTCAAAGCACATTACATGGTAATAAAGCCCTCACTCACCAAAGCTGTATATTTCTGTGACAGGACAGAGGAGGAAGAGAAAGAGGGATTCACTGGGAAAAAAAGAAACCAGTTGCAGACTGTAGCTCTGCACCTGCCACTGGAGGATTTTAGAGGTGCTGATTAGAGGCCAGAGAGATGCAAGTCAGGTTGAAGAAGCAAGCCACCTCATCTAAAAGAGGGCAGTGGAAAGAATCCAGAAATAGAACTGGAAGATCCAGTTCCACCAGGAGAAGCATGAAGGAGACAGATGAAGTGGGGAGTGAAAACCCCTTGGGGAGGTGCGTTGGACATAGGCCAGCAGGATGGTGGAAAATAGCTGTTGGTGCCAGAAGAATGAATTGAGTGAGAGGCCATGGGAGGATGGGGGGGAGAGGGCACAGGGTAGGCCCCGCAGGGATTGGAGACATGGAGTGAGAGATGATGATTATTCCAGCTGTCTAAAACCCGTTCTGTTGATTTTGTGCTGGCAGGAGGAGAGTCTGGATAGGAGGTGAGAGTGGCAGTTGCAGGAGGAAAGGGTGCTCAGGAGGGCCTGAGGGACAGGGTGTTGGCTTTTACGAGCCAGTATGAATGATAGCACTACCCCACATGCTCCACAGGAGTGGGGTTCGTTTGTATTTTTACAGTTTGTGAAGTGTTGATGCTAGCCTGGACTGTGTTCTGAGCAAGACTGAGGCTCTCTGAAAGAGTGAGTCAGCTTGGGTTCTGTGAACATGGAGTCCTTCTGAAAGGCCTCCTTGAGGAGCCCTTTATCTTTGTCAGGGCCTTGGAAAGTGCCAGCAAAGGCTGGGGAGGGACAGCTTTTTGGTCAGAGTTTGTTAGTGACCTAAGAACTTTGGTGATTCCCAGAGGCCTTACTCTCCTCTTGGCTTCCTCCCTCCCATCCATTTCTCATGGCAGTCTCCAAGACAGTTCTCCATAAAATAGATAGACCTGGGAAGCTGGCAGAGAAAACTGAGGTAAGCTATGAGCTGCACTCTCAAACCTTTTTATCTTCCTGCTCAAGCATTGCCTGGAGATGAAAAAGAGGCAGAGTGAGGAAAGTAGAGACAAAAATAAACTTATGGCCTTTCATCTCTGAGCCCCATAACCCATTGTAAGATCTGCAAGACTTCAACAACTAAATATTTTTTTAGGTCCCACTGTCAGTCTTTTAGAGCAGTGATTTTTCAACCTTTTGAATTACATGGTACACATAAACTAATTATTAAAATTCTGCAGCACACCAAACTATATATATATTTGGCAATCTGACAAAAAAGCATATAATTTTGATTGATTAAAAAAATAATAATAGTATTTAACTACTCTTTTTGCTCCAAAGTGACTTTAAAAATATCAGGCACCTATACTTGTATATGAGGATTTTTGGTACCAAGAATTAACCAATCACTTAGTACCAAGATTAACCAATAAGATACAACCTTATTATGGATGTGACCAATAAGATGCAACTCTATTGTATGACCTATATATTTATGGTTCAAGATAGAGTATTCATACCGAATAGCTATTGTATTGGCTATTATTGTTTTACTTTACAATCTAAGGGAAAAGAGGTAAATTTCACTAAGTAGTCAAGAATTGCATGTTTTAAGAATTCTTCCAACACACCAGTGTGGGTTGAAATTGCTATTTTAGAAACTATAATCCACTTCAAAATTTCACATCTCAGATCATACACACTTCATTTTGTCTTGTCTATGTTTGTTGTTCACTTGACATTAGTCTATTTCTTCTTTTGTTCTCTGCTGTGGGCAGAAGACAAGCTTTCTTCATGGACAGAACCCAATTCTAAAATGGTTCAAGTGTAGGAGATAGTTGACAAGGTCCATGGCTGATAGGATTCAGGGAATGACAAATGACAGAAGGCCCCAAGAAAAAAGACTAATGTAAATCCAGAAAAGAGATATAGTATTTGAGATTTCTTTCTTTTTTAAAAATTTTTTATTTTTAAATCTTTACTGTTGAAAGTATTACATATGTTTCCTCTTCTCCCCCAAAATCCCCTCTAGTTTGCCCCCACCCTCTGCCCTGACCTTCACCACCCTATTGTCTATATTCATGGGTTATGCATATATGTATACAAGTTCTTTGGTTGCTTTCTTGAGATTTCTTTCTTTTTAAATAATCTTATTAAGATAGACTAACTATAGCATATGATTATCCCATTTTGAGTGCATAATTCTGTGGCTTTTAGTATATTCACAGGGTTATATAGGACATTTTTATTATCCCAAAAAGAAACCCTGTACCCCTTAGCCATTACTTTTCAATATCCCAGCACCATACCTTAGGTAAGGCAATAACTAATTTTCTTTGACTGTGAGATTTCTTAAAGCAATAGTCACTTGACCCAAGCTGCTGTGAATTTATTGTATGCCTTATAGTCTGTGAAATGCTGTCCTGTAGTTACTTTCATTTAGATCTTTTCATTAATTCATTCAAATAAGCAAGGCAATAGGTTTTTATCTCGCATTTTTTTTTCAGATCAGAAACCTGGGATGTTACTGAATGACAACATTCCAGCTTCTATAGAAAAATGAAGTGATGCGTCCCTTCACATATATGAAAGAAAAACAAAGAGGAGTTTGTGAGTCATATTTTCTTCAATGCTTCTCAAAATTTAGAAAAATGAAGGCAAAGGACAAGATGAAGAAGCAAAAAGAAAGGGATAAAACTGCATTTGAAAGAATTGAGGTGAAACATCTGTTAGAATGCTCTAATTAAGATTTACGAGCTGCTGGAATGCATTGCCAAAGGTAGCTGCAAGATCTCCTTTTGTTGGGATTAAAAAAAAGAAGAAAACACACATAGCAATGTTGTCTGGCAGGATTTATTTCAGGAGGCAGGGGGATGGATTGGGGGCTGTCTAGAGTCTCCCCCATGAAGGCAGGTGGCAGATGCATGCCATCCATGCTGACATAGCCCCTAAAAGAGAAGGTCCTATTTATTTTGGGTCCTTCTGTCTGTAAAGTGAGACACTCCATACTCTCACAGCAGAGGGCAAAGCCCTCTATCAGGTACTGTAGAAATTTCAGAGAAAAATGCCAATGTACAATTTCTGCCCTTCAGTTCAACTTTTTAATCTTTACCTGAGGACACGTTCATGTTCATTGATCTTTCTAGAGAGGGAAGGAAGAGAGAAAGAGAAAAATTAATGTGAGTGAGAGAGAAACATAGACTGGTTGCCTCCTATACACACTCTGACTGGAGATTGAACCTGCAATTCGGTGTATGGGATGATGCTTCAACCAACTTAGCATACTGGCCAGGGTCCTTCAATTCAACTTTTATTTGCATAACAGAGTGTTCTGATTATCTACTGCTGTACAACAAACTATCTCAAAACTTAGTAGCTTAAAACAATAATTTATCATGATAGTCCACAGTTATGTGTGTGAACTGGGCTCAGACCTGGGCAGTTCTTCCTTGGGTACTCTTATGAAGGTGCAGTTAGATGTTGGCTGGGACTGCAGTTCTAATATGGCATCCTCACATGGCTACAAATTGATGCTATTGTCTGGAAGCTCAGGTGGGGTTATCAAATGACTGTATTCATGTGGTTCACCTTGTTGGGGGTTTTCACAGCACCATGGTTATATTGTTTAGAAGGCCTAAGTTGGCTTTACTCACATTCCTTGAGGGAGACAGTTATAAGGCTGGGCTCCTCTATGCTTTTGCTCTTCCTAGTATGGTCAGAAGGTCAGTTCAGGGCTCCCAGAGATCAAGGCAGAAGCTATCAGCCCTATTAAAAGTCAGTCCTAAACTGGTATAGTGTCACTCAGCTATAGTTTGTAGATCAAAACAGTCACTGCCAATCCTAGATTCAAGGGAGAGAAAATAGATCCCACCTTTTAAAGGGAAGAATTATAAAGATTTAGTGACTCTCCTTAATCCATCATGCAGTGAAAGGGTGTCAGTGATGTACTACCGAGTTATAGAGATGATTGCATAGAGCTCCTCCTCCCTCCCAAAATACAAAAGGTTCACTTGAATAAAGCTATGGACAAAAGAATTGACCTAGGGTGGTCTAGATTAAAATTGGGAAGGCCTGAAGTAGTTAATAGAACTGGAATTAAGTGAGTTACATCTTAGAATAATTCATTAGTTAATCTATTTACATAATAGACAATAGACATTTATTGAGCCCATAGCTAATGTCAAGCACTCTTACCACAAAGATAAATATGACATGGCCCCTGCCTTCTAGATACTCAAAGTCTGGTAGTACATGAATTAGATGATTTCCCAAATCCAAAAAAGTAGTTTCTTGTATACACATCCCTCTTAGCACAAAATATTACACTTGATATCCAAATCCTACATAGAAAAAGCACACAAACACTTAATGCTGCAAAGTTATAATGATGTTGTTGACACAAGTCTCCTGAATTAGCATGGTATCATGAAAAAAAAAGGAAAAAATATTTATTATTATTAATAAAAACAGATGAAAGATATGGATGTGGCAAAGTGACCAAGTTAGATAGATTTCTCTGGAGACATTTCTACTGGTGGATATATGTGCCTTCATAGAATTTGGAAGAAATAGGATATATTCAAGATTCCTGGGTTCAGTTGAAGTTGTTCAGAGGCCTTTAAAAAATAGTGGTTATAATTCATGTTTCTGGACTGAGATTTTTTTGACAGATCCAAAAGGACTCCCAGTGGGGATATGAGACTGCTGGTTTAAGGAATGCTGTCTTACTATTGCTCAATGGCATATTACAGCCCTTTTCTAGAGAGAAGGAATATTTTAGAGCAAAAAAGAAGAAACAGGGAGGTAGACAGTGACAAAGAGAAGCAATTTAAGATAGAAACAGAGCTGGATAATGACCCTGGAGGTAGAGGTAGAGGAAATAAAAAAGGGGGTCCAGGTGGTTTATCCAAGGTTGGATGAGCCAAGGTCAAAAGTTGAATTGAGGCTAATTTGGTTGCTTTATTTATTTCTTTTTATTCTTTTTATTCTTTTAAATTTTGTTTTATTGTTTAAAGTTTTACATATACAGTAGTATTACATATATTTCCTTTTACCCTCATTGACCTACACCCCCCCTCGCCACCCCCACCTTCGAGCACATGCCCTCAATCCCCCTAGTGTCTGTGTCCATTGGTTATGCTTATATGTATGCATACAAGTCCTTTAGTTAATCTCTTACTCCCACCCTTCACCCCTTCCCTGCCTTCCCACTGAAGTTTGATAGTCTGTTTGATGCTTCTTTGTCTCTATCCATTTTTGTTCATCAGTTTATAATGTTCATTATATTCCATAAGTGAGTGAGATCATGTGATATTTATCTTTCTCTGACTGGCTTATTTCACTTAGCATAATGCTCTCCAAGTCCATCTATGCTATTGCAAATAGAAAGAGTTCTTTCTTTTTTATAGCAGCATAGTATTCCGTTGTGTAGATGTACCACGGATTTTTAATCCACTCATCTGCTGATTGGCACTTAAGTTGTTTCCAAATATTAGCTATTGTAAATTGTGCTGCTATGAACATAAAGGTGCATAATTTGGTTGTTTTAAAAATCACCCATACTTCTTCTATGAGATATACACAGGGCTGGGAAAGACTAATACTGCAGTGGGTTGGTAGTGACAAATGAGTGAGTCTAGAGAATGGGTGGAGAGATTAACATGAAATTTGATGATTTTAAAAGGAAACAAATTACTTTGTATGACAACTGGGACCTAAAATCTGAGAGAGATCAATGCTTTTCTTGTTTAAAATCAACATATCAATGAGGAAGGCAGGCCTCTGAGAAACTCCCAATCTGTGGGTCCTAACCACATCCCATAGTTCCAGGAACAAGAGGACTTTTTTTCTGAGAAGCAATGGAGAAAGTCAGTGGGACTCAGTTGTCAAGTGAGATAGCCTGTTAGTTGAGTGCCCTGGAGAGAGGATGGCCAGGCTAAATCAACCCATTGGAGTTGTACTGGAACAGTCAGTGAAGTTAAATCTGAAAAACCATAGTGGCAAAAATTCTATTCTGGAATTCCAGATCGTTGCTGGAAGAAAGACCCACTTTGCCAGCCCGCTCTCCTTCCAACTTGGCTTGGTTATGTAGGGTCGCGCATACAGGTGCATGGTCTGGAGAATGCATGGCTCACTCAGAGAACATAGAGAACTAAAAGTAAAGGAATAGAGTTATAGCCTTGGCCTTGGCCCTAGTGACTTATGTGACTTGGGACAATCATCTGTGCTCTGGGCCTCAGTTTTCCCATCTAAAAAAATAAGGGTGCTAAAATAGTTCAGTCATTTTGTTCAGCCTTTTTATTTTATTTATTTATTTTGTACAACGTTTTAGTTTAACAACTTATAACAGAAGTTCAGAATGAGGAGCAGCCCAGCCAACATAACTCAGTGGTTTGAGTGTCCACCTATGAACCAGTGGGTCATAGTTCGATTCCCAGTCAGGGCTTTTTGCAGGCTCGATACCCAGTGTGGTATGTGCAGGAGGCAGCTGATCAATGATTCTTTCTCATCATTGATGTTCCTATCTTTCTCACCCTCTCCCTTCCTCTCTCTGAAATCAATGAAACTATATTTTTTAAAAAGAAAAAAATGCAGAGCATATAGAAACAGAGCTGAATTTTCTACTGGGGCCCAGAGGGGGTTAAGTAGACTCTCATTTACTCAAGATATCCTCTCCCTCCCCAACACTCAAGCACATATTTTGAAAGTCTCTGGACTGGAATGGTGGATTCTATATCTTTTGCTGATCAGCATGCATTAATTAATTTCAAGAGATTTACATTTAGACCTGGCCAGCTAGCTAAGTTGGTTAGAGCGTTGTGCCAATATGCCAAGGTTAGAAGTT
Organism: Lasiurus cinereus; assembly: GCA_011751065.1. Lineage (NCBI taxonomy): Eukaryota > Metazoa > Chordata > Mammalia > Chiroptera > Vespertilionidae > Lasiurus > Lasiurus cinereus. The sequence continues at coordinate 14,309,282 of JAAGEH010000022.1, forward strand.
TAATCACTGGTTAGGGCACAAATAAAAAACAATCAATGATTGCATAAATATCTTTCTCTTCCGTTCTCTCTCTCTCTCTCTCTCTCTCTCTCTCTCTCTCTCATCAATAAAAATATTTGAAAGGTCTTATATTAATATATGCACATTGATAACTTGCATACTTTCATTACTGTCAATCCTTGTGTTAACTATTAATAAAGTTCTTTTTTATATTTTAAGCACAAAAATACACATGGCTGGAAGGTTCTCTATTTCTTTCTAAGATCCTAATGCATTTTCTTTCTTAATTCCTAAAGTGCACACACCCCAGATTGGGGACTACTGGCCTCCAGAGACCTCCAGATTCTTTTTAGCCCTACTCTTCTAGAAGTTTGTTTCTCTAGTGAAGAAGCAGTATTAGTCTTTCCCAGCCCTGTGTATACCTCATAGAAGAAGTAATGTTTTGGGTGATTGGGACAGTGAAAGCATAGTGGCCATGTAGGCGGGAATAGGTACTCCATTAAAAACTCATGGCCATATCCTGTCTCAATTGGCCACATCTACTCTGCTGGCTCAGAAGTCTGCCTGAGGGTCTCCCCTGCTCTCACCTGTAGTCTGTACAGCCTCCTGGTAAAATTTCCCAGCATGTGTCTGGCATGTGCCTCTTCTCAAGTTATGAACCAGTAGCCCTAAACCAGGCTGTGCCAGGAGATTTTCCTAACAATCTGCTTATGAACAAAATCCAGCAGCTTGAAACTGCTCCACCACTGTTTAAGATGTGTTTTGTGAGCAATAGGGAGCATAAGGGGATGTGCATGATACCCTCCTCTTTCTCCCCATGCTCTTGCTAAGCAGCTGTTTTGTTTCTGGAAAAGAAAGGCAGTTTGGGGGAATTGCTGGCTCCCTTTTTTGAGAGGACCACAGGGCTCAGAGGAGCAGTGGCTGAGGCCCAGTCCCCAGTCCCCTTCCACTCATAATTCATTTGAGAGCTATGCTAACCTGGCAGAACTGCAAACGGCTTCCTTGCCAAGGCTGGCTTCTCTCCAAGTGGGCTTCTATATTTATATAAAACAGAAATAAAACATAGCACTCAAAGGCAACAGATACACAATTAGTCAACCCCCCACTAGTGCATGTATAATGAAAGGCAAAACAGTGGGAAGAGGCGGTAAGGGATCACCCAGAGCAGAATGATGGCTTTGTAAACTTCAAGGCCTTGACCTAGGGGCTGTCAACAGATGAAGGCCAGGCAAGACTTAATACCCTTCTATGGACCTTGCGTTAGTTTTCTAACAAAGCCATAACAAAACACCTCAAGCAAGGAGTTTAAAACACATATATTTATTCAGTCACAGTTCTGGAGGGTATATGTCTGAAATCTAGGTATTGACACCTTGCTGTCTAAAGGAGCTAGCTGACAATCCTTCTTTGTCTCTTCTAGTTTCTTTGGTGTTTCTTAGCTTACGACATATCACTTCAATCTCTGCCTCTGTCTTCATATGGCCTCCTCCCTTTTGTATCTGTGAATTTTTGTCCAAATTTTCTTCTTCTTAAAAGGACACCAATCAATAGATTTAGGGCTCAGTCTAATGATTGCATCAACAAAGATCCTGTTTCAAAATAAAGCCACATTCACAACTTCTGGGTGGACATAAATTTTGGGGGCATTAATTCTCCTTTTGTAAAGGAAGAATGGGCAGCCCAAGGGAAACAGTTTTCTTTTCTTTGCTCTTTTCAACTCAGAATATTACACTTATTCTCCAGTTAGCAAAGTTTTTAATATTTTCTTCACCACGTCTACAAGAAGTCCCAGTGTTTAAATCCCCTTATGATACATACAACCCAGGCAAATAGAGGTCTCAACACTTTTGAGAACCACAGCTGTAGAGCGTAAGACCATCAGAAAACACAGATATTTACATTATAATTTATTAACAGTAGCAAAATTACAGTTACGAAGTAGCAATGAAAATAATTTTATGGTAGGGGGTCATCACTACATGAGGAACTCTATTAAAGGGTCATGGCATTAGAAAGGTTGAGAACCACTAGACTAAAGGAAGTACAATTTCCCACTTTATACTTTCCAAGCTACAGGTCATTGAATCAAATGATGGGCAGTTACTTATCTTTTTCTCTTTACTTAGGACACATATTAAAATTTATGCAAGTATCAGGCTAGAAGGAGTCAATAGGTGGGGGAGGGGAGATATGTAAGATTTTCAACATTAAAGATTTTTTAAAAAATAAACAATTGTATTTAAGTAAAAAGTGAGCTTGAAGAACTATTTTTATTATTATTAATACTTTTTATTGTTTAAAGTATTACGTGTAATAGTACATATATCTCCTTTTATTCCCCCTTGACCTTCCCCCAGCCTCCCCTAACCCCTGTTGCTTGCCCTCATCCCACCCCCCAGTGTCTTGTGCCCATTTGTTGTGCTTATATGCATGCATACAAGTCCTTTGCTTGATCTCTTCACCCGCCCTCTCCAACACTCCTCTGCTTTCCCACTGTAATTTGACAGTCTGTTCTATGCTTTATTGCCTCTTTATCTATCTTTTTATCAGGTTATAATGTTCTTTATTTTCCAAAAATAAGTGAGATCACATAGTATTTTTCTTTCATTGCCTGGCTTATTTCACTTAACATAATGGTCTCTAGGTCCATCCAACCTGCTGCAAATGGTAAGAATTCCTTCTTTTTTATAGCAGTGTAGTATTCCATTGTGTAGATGTACTCTAGTTTTCTGATCCAGTCATCTGCTGATGGGCATTTGGGCTATATCCAAATCTTAGCTATGGTGAATTGTGCTGCTATGAACATAGGGGTGCATATATGCTTTCTGATTGGTGTTTCTAGGGATATATTCCTAGAAGTGAGATTACTGGACCAAATGGGAGCTCCGTTTTCAGTTTTTTGAGGAAACTCCATACTGTAATCCACAGTGGCTGCACCAGTCTGCATTCCCACCAGCAGTGCACAAGGGTTCATTTTTCTCCGCATCCCCACCAGCACTTGTTGTTTGTTTGTTGATTTGTTGATAGCCATTCTGACAGGTGTGAGATGGTATCGCATTGTTTTGACTTGCATCTTTCAGATAATTAGTGACTTTGAGCATATTTTCATATATCTTTTGGCCTTCCTTCTGTCTTCTTTTGAAAAGATTCTATTTAGGTCTGTTGCCCATTTTTTTTTTATTGGATCATTTATCTTCTTTTACTAAGTTGTATAAGTTCCCTGTAAATGTTGGAGATTAAACCTTTATCAGTGATAACATTTGCAAATATGTTCTCCTATGCAGTGGGCTTTCTTGTTATTTTGTTGATGGTTTCTTTTGCTTTGCAAAAGAAAAACTTTTTATTTTGATGTAGTCCCATTTGTTTATTTTCTTTTTAGTTTCCATTGCCCTAGGAGGAGTATCAGAAATTGCTTTGGCATATGTCTGATGTTTCTATGCCTGTGGATTATCCTAGTATTTTTATGGTTTCCCATTTTATGTTTAAGTCCTGTATCCATTTTGAATTTGTTTTTGCATATGGCGTAAGTTGGTGGTCTAGTTTCATTTTTTTTTGCATGTATCTGTCCAATTTTCCCAACACCACTTTTTGAAGAGACTGTCTTGACTCAGTTGTGTATGTTCATGCCTCCTTTAAAGATATTAATTGAGCATACTGGTTTGGGTCAATATTTGGGTTCTCTATTCCATTCCAATGGCCAATATGTCTGTTCTTTTGCCAGTACCAGGCTGTTTTGAGAACAGTGGATTTGTAATACAGCTTGAAATCTGGTATTGAGACCTCACCTACTTTGTTCTTCTTTCTCAGGATTTCTATGGCTATTTGGGGTCTTTTTTTATTCCAGATGAATTTTTGGAGAGTTCTTTCTAGGTCTGTGAAATATGCTGTTGGTATTTTAATGGGTAGTGCATTGAAACTATAAATTGCTTTGTGTTGTATGGACATTTTAATGATGTTGATTTTATCACTTCATGAACATGGTATGTTTTTCCATCTGTTTACGTCTTCCTCTATCTCTTCTTTCAATGTCCTGTAGTTTTCTGCCTATAGGTCTTTTACCTCCTTAGTTAAGTTTATTCCTAGGTATCTTAATTTTTTTGGTGCGGTGGTAAATGTGATTGCTTTTTTGGTCTCTCTTTCTGTAAGTTCACTATTGGTGTATGGAAATGTCATAGATTTGTTGGCATTAATTTTGTATCCTGCTACATTGCCTAATTCACTTATTAAGTTTATTAGTTTTTTGATGGAGTCTTTCAGGTTTTTTATGTACAATATTATGTCATTTGCAAATAAGGACAGCTTTAGTTCTTCTTTTGCAATTTAGATGCCTTTTATTTCTTCTTTTTGTCTAATTGCAATGGCTAATGCTTCTAGTACTATGTCGGACAGGAGTGGTAAGAGTGGGCATCTCTGTCTTGTTTCTGTTCTTAGGGGAAATGGTTTTAGTTTTTGCCCATTGAGTATGATGTTAGCTGTGGGTTTATCATGTATGGCTTTTTATGATGTTGAGGTATGATCCTTCTATTTTCACCTTGCTGAGAGTTTTTATCAAGATGGGGTGTTGGATTTTGTCAAATGCTTTTTCTGCATCAATTGATATGACTATGTGATTTTTATCTCCCAATTTGTTTATGTGATGTATCACGTTTACTGATTTGTGGATACTGTACCATCCTTGCATTTCTGGGATACATCCTACTTAGTCACGGTGCATAATCTTTCTGATGTACTACTGGGTCCAATTTGCTAGAATTTTGTTGAGGATTTTGGCATCTAGGTTCATGAGGGATATTGGCCTGTAATTTTCTTTCATTGTGTTGTCTTTATCTGGCTAGAGGTTCATTAATCTTGTTTATCCTTTCAAAGAACCAATTTTTGGTTTTGTTGATCTTTTGTATTGTTTTTGTCTCTATGTCATTTATCTCTGCTCTGATCTTTATTATTTCCTTCCTTTTGCTTACACTGGGCTTTTCTTGTTGCTCCCTTTCTAACTTTTTGAGTTGTAAGGTTAGGTAATTTATTACCATTATTTATTGTTTTTTTTTTTTTTTTTTTTTTGCAGTAGGCTTATAGAGCTATAAACTTCCCTCTCAAGACTGCTTTTGCAGATTTTTTTTTCCCAACCACAAAGTCATGAAGTCTTTATTTCAAGGCCTGGGGCAATAATGCAAAGACAATTGGACCAAGAAGGATTTTGTTCCATTAATCTATTCTTTCTGAAGCACAGAATGTTTGCCATCCTTACAATATCTGTTAACTGTACTTATTGACAGATCAAAATTGTCCTTTCAAATGAACCCATGTAGTGAATAGAACCAACAAAATTAAAGATACAAAAGCAAAATCACAATTACAAAAACATCATATACCAGATCAGAGGATAGCAATCAGTTTGCAACAATTCATCACAACAGAAGGTGAGAGCCATAATGTCAGAGGTAGCATTTCCAACTGAGGATGAGTGCTCTGGATGAACCCTGGGTCAGGTCCATTTCTTAATCACAGAGTAAGGAATGAGGTTTCTGCCAAGAGCTCACAGTATTCCTAATTCACTTAAGCAGAAGAGAGAACACAGAATTCTTATTCTCTGAGCACACAGGTTGTGACTGTGCATACTGTTCCAGTGAGCCAGGTGGTAGAGGAGGTTACTTCAGCCACAAATACTAGCAGTGACATCAATGAGGTAGAAGTCCTTGGAAGTTAGCAAGTGTAATGGAGCTCCTTCAAGCCTCACTCGTACCTCAAACTTATGAGAAATTTCATGCTTATGTTTAGATAAAAGGGGTTTATACTCAGGTAAATGGACTTAAGGCTACTTCAGTATTGTAGAGTGAGAAAGATAAAAAATCCCCTGCACATTTAAGGCTTTTCTCCATTGTGAAAGCTCAGATGTCTAACAAGGCTAGGATTTCTGCTAAAACATTTCCCACATTTACTTATATGGCTTTTCTCCAGTGTGACTTCTGTGGTGGTCCATGAGCGAACATCTTTGTCTAAAGGACTTTCCACAATCACTACACTCATATGGCTTTTCTCTGGTATGAACTCTGTGGTGTTGAATAAGCCCCCACTTTAGTCTAAAGAACTCCCCGCAATTACTACATTCAAAATATTTTTCACCAGTGTGAATACTCTTGTGGTCAGAGAGGTGTAAGCTTTCCCTAAAGGACTTTCTATAATCAGTACACTCATGGGGTTTTTCTCCAGTGTGAACTCTCTTGTGGATAAAGAGCCCATTATTGGTACTGAAAAATTTCCCACAATCAGTACACTCGTAAGTTTTTCTCCATTGTGAACATGGTGGTATGCAGTGAGTTGAGACCTTTGCACAAAAGACTTTCCACAATCACTACACTGATATGGCTTTTCTCCAGTGTGAACTCTCTTGTAGTTAAGAAGCACATTACTGCTCTTAAAAGATTTCCCACCCTCAGTACACTCATAGGGTTTTTCCCCAGTGTGAACACAGTAGTGTTCAGTGAGGTGAGACCTTTGCCTGTAGGACTTTCCACAGTCAGCACGCTTATACAGTTTTTTTTTCCAGTATGAATTCTGTGGTGTTGAATGAGGGTTGGCTTTTGTCTAAAGAACTTCCCACAATCACTACATTCAAAAGGTTTTTCACTAGTGTGAATTTTCTTGTGTTAAGACAGGTGACAGCTTCTGCTGAAGGACTTCCAACAATCAGTACACTCATAAGGCTTTTCTTCAGTGTGAATTCTTTTGTGGTTAAGGAGAGTATTATTTCTCCTAAAAGATTTCCCACAATCAGTACACTCATAAGGTTTTTCCCCAGTGTGAACTCTGTTGTGGTTAAGGAGCTGATTATTTCTCTTAAAAGATTTCCCACAATCAGTGCAGTCATTGGCTTTTTCTCAGGTGTGAACATTATGGTGTCCAGTGAGTTGAAAACTTTGCCTGAAGAACTTCCCACAATCACTCCACTGATATGGCTTTTCTCCAGTGTAAACTCTCTTGTGGTTAAAAAGCATATTATTGCTCTTAAAAGTTTTTCCATCATCATTACACTCATTGGGCTTTTCCTTAGTGATAATTATTCCAAATCGAATGAGGTTAAAGATTCCTCTAAAAATGTCCCATTTGTCACACTCATATTTCAGTTCTCCAGAGCAGGCACCCTGATGATGAACACCTTCCTGGTTGAGGCTGACAAATTTTTCCCAGTTAAGACTCTTTCAACCAAGATATTCCTGGTAAAATCTCACTGTCACTGAGTAGATGCCCAGTATTGAGAGAAGCCTGGTGCTGGACAAGCTCTGAGATGGCTGGAAAGTCTTCCCCAAACTCCCTACTGCTTGAAGACATCCAAGATAAGTAGAAGCTGCACCTGGTCATAAATGAGGCCCTGTCCATGTCTTCCTTCCAGAGTTTCTCTTCACTGGCATCCATATGTTGCTGGTGAGGGTTTGCACTGAAACTGAAATCTCTTCCACATGCATCACTTAAGAAGCCTTTAAACTCAAAGTTTGCTGATTGTGACACAGTCAGGTGCAGAATATTTTTCAACACTGAGAAACACCACTTTCACAGATGGGTCCTCTGGGTTGCTGGAGCTGTCTCAGATACCCTGACCTGTGATTCTCCTTGTACAGATGTGCTTTGCTCAGGAAAGACCTCTTCATCATCCATTTTATACAAAAAACCTTCCCCCAGTTGTCACAAGGCATGACAAGGCTCCTCTGAGACCATCTTGTATGTTCACCTTATGAGGAAACTATGTTTTTCCTTGAATCTTTTACTTGACTGATGAACAAACCCTACAGATGAGACAAGTGCAAACACTTCCAGCATCACATCATAGTACAGAAGACTCTAAGTCTCTTCATGGAGCCCCCACTATTCCTGTGAGAAGGCAATGGCCATGTCCTCAAAGTTCATATCTGTTCTGGACACTGCGACCTGAGCTGCGGGACCTGAGTGGCACCAGTTCCCAAGGCTGGAGGGTTCAATGGGGTGAGGCTGAGTCAAACTCTGCCAGTGGAGAGGAGTTGGGGAGGCACAGACACACCTATCCTGCCTGTTGGTCAATGAGCCTCAGACACACCCTGCCCAGCAGGATGCTGCCTCCCACACCTCCTCCTACTCACCATTAGAGTGCTGATGCTATGAGTCTTTGAACCCACAGAAGAGGCCAAAATGGCCAGTATGTCCTATAGATTTTGAATTGTTGTGTTTTCATTGTCATTTGTTGCCATGATGTTTTTTTATTTCTTCTTTGATCTGTCTACTAACCCAGTCATTGATTAACAGATGTTGTTTAGTCTTCATGTGTTTGATTTTTTGGCTTGTTTTTATTGTAGTTGATTTCCAGTTTTATGCCACGGTGACTTGAGAAGATGCTTTATATGATTTCTATCTTCTTGAATTTGAAGAGACTTTGTCTATGACCCAATATAAAGTCTATTTTTGAAAATGACCCATGTGCACTTGAGATGAATGTATATTTGTGGCTTTGGGGTGAAATGTTCTGAAGATGTCAATTAATTCTATCTGGTCTAGTGAGTCATTTAGGATTGATGTTTCTTTGCTGATTTTTTTGTTTAGAGGATTTGTCCAATGGTGATAGTGGGGTATTAAAGTCTCCTACTATGATTGTATTGCTTTTGATCTCTCCCTTGATACCCAGGAGGTTTTTTTTTAATGTATTTGGATGCTCTTGTATTGGTTGTGTATATGTTTACTAGTGTTATTTATTCTTATGGGTTTGCTCCCTTTAGTATTATGAAGTAGTCTTCCTTATCTATTGTTATGTCCTTCACTTTGAGATATAATTTTTCAGATGTAAGTATTGCTACCCAAGCTTATTTTCATTTCCATTTGCCTGAAACATCTTTTTGTATCCCTTCACCCTCAGTCTGTGTGCATCTTCTTTTTTCTGAGGTGGGTTTCTTGTAGACAGCAGATATATGGGTCATGTTTTCTTATCCAATCCATTACCCTATGTCTTTTGATTGGGGCATTTAATCCATTTACATTTAAAGTTATTATTGATAGGTACTTATTCATCGCCATTTTTATTCTTTACTCCTGTGTCCTTCTTCGCTTCCTATTTTTATTTATTTATTTATTTTTACAGCAGACCCTTTAGCATTTCTTGCATTGCTGGTTTTGTGCTAATAACTTCCCTTAGTCCTTTTTTTGTCTGGGAAGCTCCTGATTTCACCTTTAACTTTGATTGATAGCCTTGGTGGGCACAGTATTCTTAGATTCAGATCCTTCCTTTACATGACTTTGTATATTTCATTTCATTTCCTTCTGGCCTGATGAGTTTCTATTGAGAAATCAGTCGCTAGTCTGATGGGGGTTCCTTTTTAGGTAACTTCCTGTATCTCTCTGGCCACTTAAAAAAATTTTTTTTTAAAATATATTTTATTGATTTTTTTTATAGAGAGGAAGGGAGAGGGATAGAAAGTCAGAAACATCGATGAGAGAGAGACATTGATCAGCCGCCTCCTGCATGCCCCACACTGGAGATGTGCCCACAAGCAAGGTACATGCCCCCGACCAGAATCGAACCTGGAACCTTTCAGTCTGCAAGCTGATGCTCTATCCACTGATCCAAACTGGTCTTGGCTCTCTGGACACTTTTAAGATTCTTTCTTTGTTGTTGCTGTTTGGCAATTTAATTATAATGTGCTTTGGTTTTGGTTACTTGGGGTTCATTTTCCTTGGGACTCTGTGAACTTCTTGGATTTCTATGGGTTTTTTCTTCCCTATATCAGGGAAGTTTTCTGCCATTATTTCTTCAAACAGGTTTTCTATTCTTTGCTCAGTTTTCTCTCCTTCTGAAACCCTTTATGCAGATGTTGTTTTTTTGTGTTGTTCCAAATTTCCCTTAGGCTTTCCTCCTGCTTTTTAACTTTTTTTTTTCCTAGAAGCTGCTCTACTTGAGTATTTTTTTCTACCGTGTCTTCTAGCTCACTGATGTGGTCCTTTGCTTCTTCTAGTCTACTCTTGATGCTTTCTATTGAGTTCTTTACACAGCGATGTCATTTTTTATTTTTTCTTGGTTCTTCATTTCTTCTTGGTTCTTACACATATTGTTGAATTTGTCTTCCATTTTTTTCAGCCACTTTATAACCATTTCTCTTAATTCTTTCTCTGATAGGTTGCTTGCCTACAATTCGTTTACTTCCTTTTCTGGTGATCCCTGCTTTTCTTTCATATGTGGGCTGTTTCTTTGTCTGCCTATGGTCTCTCTTCTCTGGGTGTCTGGTTATGACACCCAGTTCTCTCTCTCTGCATTCATTTAAAGGCACAAAATACAACACAGCCAAATGCAATGCACAATGCACTGAACAGAAATGTATTCATGATATTAATACCCTCAAATAAAGGTGATCATCAGAGAAAGGCAAATTAGAGATAGGAGAGAAAGAAGAAGAGAGAAAAAAAGAAGAGAGTGCAAAAATGAAACTGGGGAAAAAAAGTAATAAAGAAAAGAGAGAATAAGAAAGGAGAGGGGAACAAACTATATATATGGGGAGAAAACTCCAATAGAACAGTTACTAATCCCAACAAATGCCAGCAACAAGTACCTAGAAATGAATACAAACTACAAACAACCACTAATATCAAGCGAGGCAAGGGAAAACAGAAGCAAAAAACAAAACAAAACAAACAAATAAAAAAGAATAAGCAAAACAATCTCATAAACAAGCATAAAAATTGATATAATCAATAATCAAGTAAACAACAACAAAAGGACAGAGAGAAAAATATTATTTTGGGATAGTGAAGATAGAAAAGAGAGGTGTGTATGGACTTGGATCAGAGGATTTGAAATTAGATATATAAGTAGAGTGAAATTTTAATGGGGTAAAAAGAAGGAATAGGGAAAAATCTAAAGCAAGAAAAGGGTAACAGAAACAGGACAACAAAAGGGGAAAAGTTAAAAAGAGTGATGGCATAAAGGTAAAGTTGAGATAAAGTAAAATGATGCTAAAAGAAAGGTGAAAATAGAATGTAGAAGACTAATCCCAAAGTAAAATAAAGAGAAAATAAAATGACACTTTTTTAAAACAAAAAGGTAAAATAGTAGTAGTAATAATACTGATTGAAAATAAAAATTAATAATTAAAAAAGTAAAATCAAGTAAGGAAAAAAAGAAAAAAAATGATTTCTTGAGTGAAAGATAAAAAAATAAAATAAAATAAATATGTACAGTAGTGAAGGTCATTCACTTCCTCTACTGTTTTGTTTGGCACACCTCTTTCCTAGTCAGGACAGTATTGCAGTTCCCTGCATTCCACTCCTCCTCAGTGTTGTAAGCCATTCCTAATTTTAAGCAGACAGTGTGTCTTAATTTCTTATATTCTTTTATTTGTGTTTACCCAAGATTCAATTTGTGATTCAACCCCTGGATAGCAGTGTTTCTGGATTGACCTCCAGGTCTATGGGTCCTCTCTAGCCAGTGCTTAGATCCTGCTTTCCCTATGACACTCATACCAGTTTGTGGGAGTGGGTTGCCCCAGACCTGATTCTCTGATGGTTATTCCCCACTTCGATGCCCAGGTTCCAGAAAATCAACTTTCCCCTGCAGTCTTTTAGGGTGTCCCCAATTGGGTGATCCTATGTATTGGGCTTAGTAGTCAGAAGCAAGGATTGAAAGAAAAAAAAAAAAAGAGCCAGCATAATTGTGCAAACTCCAGGGCTCTGCACAAGTCTGTGCAGTTTTTTTTTTCTCCCTTGGGTCTAAGCAGCCAGAACAATTTCAAAATTTCTAGGCTGTCCTTTTTCAACCAGATCAAAATGGTATGCTTTTTAGAGTTCCCTTCTATTAGCAGCTCTGAGGACCCCTTTCCACATTCATGGATCACACCAGCCCCAACAGCATTGGATTTTTCGAGGTGCAGACTTCCCCTGGTCCTCCAGTTCTCACAGTACATGCATTTCTCTCTCCTCCTGGGACCAGAGACCTCACCTTATCCCAGGTGAAATCTGATTTTTCCGTGGTGGAGTGTAGAGCTCTTCTGAATCCACATATTTGTGCCAATTGGGGACTGGTGTTCTCGGGTTTGCAGCTGTTTGGTGGGTGCTATAGTTGTAGATTCCCTTGGCTTTTCAGGTTCCTGACAACATCCATTTTCTCTTTTAAGATGGTGTGGTCTCCGCATCCAAACTGGTCACTCTGGGAGGCAACCCAGCAGCAGTGGGGGCTGTCTGCTAAGGGGAGCCCCATCCAGCAGTTCCCCACAGTCTCCTGGATTATAGCGGTCCCTCAACTCACCAACAAACACTCCCTGTGTGACTACACACTCTCCCTTTGTTTTCTCACTCACACACTATCTTGCAGTCTGCCTTCTCTTCGGCAGCCATTTCCTTTCTCTGAAGAACTCTTATCTGTCAATGTGCACACTCCTTGGAGAGTACAGTAGAGAGAAAGGGTTATAATGACCGTTTCAAGTACCACTGGAAAAGATAGGGCTTAGAATTAGATAGATGGACATTTTCCCTAAGCTCTCCCCTTCTCCAAATAAGCACATATGATGGTGACAGTAATTCCAGAGATTCAAAATATCTCCTTTTGTGTTTTTGAGTTTTTAACCATCAAATTGAATTATACTCAAACTGGAGCTTCCAAAGTGAGTCAATGCTTTCTGATAGGAACTCAGCCCCTAGTTTGGGCCTCTTGGGTTGCGAAATTAGGTGGTACTGAGAATGGTACAGCAGAGGGGAAGGTGAGATCTGCAGCTGGGCAAACAGAGCCGGCATTGTTTCCTAGCCCCGCACCCCCTCCCCTCCTGCAAGTATGGGGCTGCAGCCTGGGAAGGGTGCCTCCATTAGAACGCAGCCAACAAGCACATGGTGCCTGTTGCTCTGTTTAAACAGGTGCCTTCCCTCCCTAGGGAAGCTGGGGCTCTGCAAACATGCATGACCACTTGCTTTCATAAGATGGATGCGCACATCTGCACACTGCCATAGGAAGAAACTGAGGCCCAGAGTGGGGCAGGAAGGCTTTCAGCCGGTGCAGAAAACAGGAAGGGCCAGCAGGTGTTTGGACTCCCCACTGGCCTCTCTGGTTACCAGACTTCCTTTGTCTTGTCAGACCTGCTCTTGACAGGGATAAAGCTGTTGGGCTTTTCACTTCAGGAGATTGAAAAAGCTTTCCCAACTACCACTCCAAGCTGAAGTGGAGCTCCAGAATGTCTGTGGTGGGGGCTGGGCCAGTGACCCCTAACCACACCTGTTAGTGAAGCCCTGTCAGCAGGGGGATTGGAAACGGGGCTCCGGAGCTTGGAAAACATTGTCACATGCTTAAAAGCTCTCCCCTTGGTGCTACTAATACCCACCTCACCCTATTAATACAGTTATCCTCTCTCCTTCTCCAAGACCTCCCAAAAAACAAATTGGAAACTAGAGAAACCTAGCCTATGTATTTATTTGTCTAACTGTTTTTTTTTTAATTGTCTAATTCCAAACCCTCAGCTGAAATGTTCCAATTTACAATGGGTAAATTGTAAGGACATGAAAAGGTAAAAAGGGAACCACAGGTGAAAAAAGATTGAAAAGACACATGGAATTTCTAAAAATGCCCAAGACTTTACTGCAATCCGGGAATCCTCACCTGGTGCTAAATCTTTAAAAAGATGCAAAGAAGCAATTACTATGACAATTCAGTGGTCACTTTTTGGGGGTGGGAAAAGAATTAAGAAATGAAACAATTGAGGGGGTCTATTTCTCTACCCTGATGTTGATTGTAATACAAGGTGCCATATAATAACCCATCAGGTTAGATATTTCTATTGTTTTATTTTACATTGGTCTGTTTTCCAGAGGCTAAACAGCTGGATCTGTGCCATGTGCCTCTTCCCAATTGACATATCCATGTCATTGTAGCAGCTCTTATGGGAGCAGCAGTCTCTTGACTCTAACTTCAGGGCAGAACAAATGAGGAAGCAAGGCCTGCCCCATCCCTTTGAACTGGTGAGTGACCCCAGAAAGTTTTCTGCTGATTTATCTGGGGTAACTCAAAAGCCTTCACAACACTCTCTCTCAGGTAGCTAGCTGATGGGTGACTGATCCACAGAATTATCTGCCTGAGGGCTTTCATGCTGTTCTCCACCAAATGGGTGCTGGTGCCCAGTTTTCTCTTATGAATCCTTTTGGGGTTGTCTCTACTTTGTTAGGCAGAGGGATACCCTTCCCCTGTCTCTTGAAGGGCTAAGATGGTCATGGGGACTGCCTGGGATGCAGCCCTGACTAACTAGGAACTAACTCTTCCAAGCAAACCATCTGTTCTATCTGTTGGTCTTAGCAAAGCCATCAGAGACACTCAAATATTATTCCAGTGTCTCCAAGTGCGTGCACACAACTGTATGCATGACTGTTTAGAATAAGACAGCAGGTTGCTAGGCAATGAATTTCCAAAAAGGAGAGTGTGAAGAAGAAATAATAATAAATAAACAGATGACAGGGATGAGGTCCAAAGCCTGTTCAGACAAGAGCATTTGGGTCTAGTTCATTTGGTTTGAAGGGAGTATCATGGGGATCTCAGGGTTTGCTCACCTCCAGCATGAGTTTCCAATCTCTTGCCTTCCAGCTCTTCACCCTCTGTTTTATGTGCTGGGGAAAGCTGAGATGAAATATGTCTCTCTGGAGGGCCATGACTTTGTGAAAGGCTATTACAGTTGTAACAAAACTTTTGTAATCTGCACCATATCCCATTATATCTCTAAGCTCCTTGGGTCCCTTCCCAGTCTCAA
>JAAGEH010000022.1:14324017-14350590 GCA_011751065.1 Lasiurus cinereus
TCTTTCTTTCTTTCTTTCTTTCTTTCTTTCTTTCTTTCTTCTCCTTTCTGCTCCCTCCCTAAGTTTCACTCTTTAAAAGGTCATCATAGTTATTCTTTTCACATATGGTTTTCTTTAACCTTTGATAGAAATTGGCCTGAGATAGGTAGAGAGGCTAAGTGCTATCTGCTTTTGAACTTGTCACATCATTGAGAAAGATGTACAAGCCATGGGATGAAGAGCAAATCACTGCAGTTTGTTCTAATGAATAATTCAAAAGGTCTTTTCCAAAGAACTTATATGCATAACCCATGGACTCAGACAATAGTGTGGTGAAGGCCTGGGAGGGGGTAAGGTGTGGGGTGAAGAGATAAATAGGGAATTTCAGCTTAAAAAATTTTATTTTCCTAAGGTTTGAGGAATCTTCAAGATAGATTGTGTCATGACCATAAGATAGACGGCCGGGAGAGTGTACCAAGATCATGTCCCCACTTTCCTATTTTCAGTAAGCATTTTGTTGTTGTTGTTACCCTCACCTGAGGATATTTTTCCATTGATCCATAGAGAGTTTGATAGGGAGAGGGAGAAACACACAGGAGAGAAACATGAACGTGAGAGAGATACATTGAATAGTTGCCTCCACTTGCGCTTCCTGACCAGGGTCAGGAATTGAGCCTGCAACTGAGGTATGTGCCCTTGACCAGAATAAAACCTGGGACCCTTCAGTTTACAGGCTGATGCTCTATCCACTGTACCAAATGGGCTAGGGCTATATTCAATAAGTTTTGTACAAATATGATGCTGGTACACCTATTGCTATAATTTCTACAGTAGGCAATGATTGGTCTTCAAACCAAACTTTGAATCCTTTGAAAAATTAAGTCAAGGGCTGTATAATCTATAACAAAACAGATATCTCCCAGCCCAGCAGATGCGTCTCCATTTATTCCTACACTCAGGGCTAAAGCTTCAGGCATAATTATGGGTAGTATAGAGGGACATGATCTTTCTAGCCTCTCTGGTAGGATCTCTGTCCTCCAGCGTAGAAACACACACACACACACACACACACACACACACACACACACACACACTTTGTGCCCAGATAAAACAGATTGATTATTGAGGTTTGGAAATTTGGATAGAATATATATATATATATATACAGTTGGAAAATAGCATCCAAGTTTTTATTTTTTTATGAATTCTCAGGTAAAAGTGAAATCCTTCGTCTATCCTGTTGAGGTTTAGAAATATGAAACACTCCCCAAGTTGCCTGACTTCCCTATGTTTTCACCAATCTTTCTTCCTTTAAGTTGATCTGTCCTCTCTAACACCCTCTGCCTTCACCAGTTTTGGATTGAGTTGGTACTATTTTTCAGTTTCACCTAGTATGTACCTGGTGTACTCTGGGGCTCAGTTTTAGGAAATCTTGGATCTATTCACCTCCTTCCTTGTCCTCAGCAGCAGAGAAGTCCTAAGATGGGATGGCATTGGGCTGGGTTTACCTTCTGCTTTTCATCTGCCTTTGGCTCTCCCATCACATTCCTGCACAGCCTTCACATTTTGGACTGAGCACTTTGAAAACTCAGAACCTAGTTTTTCCTTTCCTTGAACTTCCCATCTGTTTTCACTTCAAGGGCTTAATGTGTCAGCCCCCTAATTCATTTTCTCCTATAATCTCCCAGACACTACATTTCTGTATCCTCCCAAATATTTGTCTAACTGTAATTTTTCACCTCCTGGGATTTAATTATATGAATATTCTCACATATCCTTACTGTAGTTCCTTCATGGTCATGCAATGTAGAGCTGCCTTATCAGATCAACTTCACTCTGGCCTTCATTATATATCAAAGTTTTTAGTGCCTCACATTTTGCTTTGGGTACAGGTTAGTCTGGGTCTTTTTCAGGAGCTTCTTCCTGATATTATTCTTATTCCAGCAATTACATTTTGAGGAGTGGACTGTTTTTATCACAATTATCATCATCATCATCATCATCATCATCATCATCTGATTATAACAACACCAATAACTAGAGGCCCAGTGTATGAAATTCATGCATGGTGGGAGGTGTCCTTCAGCCCAGCCTGCTCCCTCTCCAATCTGGGACTCCTCGAGGGATGTCCAACTGCCCATTTAGGCCAGATCTAGGTAGGATCAGGCCTAAACGGGCAGTCGGATATCCCTCTCACAGTCCAGGACTGCTGGTTCCCAACTGCTCGACTGCCTGCCTTCCTGATTGCCCCTAACTGCTTCTTCCTGTCAGCCTGATCACCCCTAACCACTCCCCTGCTAGTCTGATTGATGCCTTACTGCTCCCCTGCCAGTCTGGTTACCCCTAACTGCCCTCCCCTGCTGGCCTTCTTGTAGTGGCCATCTTGTGTCCACATGGGGGCAGGATCTTTTGAGCACATGATAGTCATCTTGTGTGTTGGAGCAACGGTCAATCTGCATATTACTCTTTTATTAGATAGGATAGAGCTTGGTGCATGGGTGGGGGCCAGCTGATTTGCCCTGAAGGGTGTCCTGGATCAGGGTAGGTGTTTCCTTGGGGCATGGGGTGGCCTGGGCTAAGGGCCTGTGGTATTTTTGAGGCTGGCGACCCAAGTGGAGGCCCTGATATCTGAGATTTATTTATCTTCTATAATTGAAACATTGTAGCCTGGAGTGAAGCCAAGCCTTCTGCTCGCATAGCCATTGAAACTTTGTTGCCTTAAGTGCTGGCCAGGGAGTGCAGAACCCATGGCTTCCTCCATTGCCAGGGGCAACCTAAGCCTCCCTCCTTCTCTCTCTGTGGCCATAGCCATCTTGGTTGGGTTAATTTGCATACTCACTCTGATTGGTTGGTAGGCGTGGCTTGTGGGTATAGCAGAGGTATCATCAATTTGCATATTACTCTCTTATTAGATAGGATTAATAATAATACCAGGTAATACTTATTAACTATGTCAAACATTGTGTTGAGCGCTTTCTCTTAGTCTCTCATTTATTCTTCACAATAACTCTTGAGGCAGGTGCTACTACAGAGGAGGAAACTGAGGCTAGTATACATTATATGGCTACTTAGGATTGCTCAGCAAATGGGACAGCCTAGGCAGTTATTCTCAGCTCATGTTCTTGGCCAGGATGCAGGGACTCCCAGAATGTAGCAGTCTTCTCACACCTAGACAGAGGGCAGCGAGCTAGGGACATGATGAAAAAGAAGGAGCAGCTAATTTGAAAATGTTCATGGATTACTCATTAGTTTTTAAAGGAAAAGCTAAGGAGACCCAGGATACAGATTATGAGGTAGCAGACAATACCAACCAGCAAGTGGTTTAGCTCCTCAGAATCACTTTCTCTTCTGTGTCAACTGGTTTCTCTTTGACTCTGTGCTTATGTCTCCACCACAGCTCTGAAGCATAGTTACCATTAGCAGTCCATCAGGCTGTGGTTAATTTGGCTGCTCTCTGTAAGCAAGGGGCTGTGCAAGAAGTCAAGAATTCTTTCCATTGCAGCAACTTGGGAGTAAATGGTGAGAACCTTCCTTTGGAGCATGCTTGACATACACAGAGCAGAAAGCAAGCTTTTATTTAGCTGGATTGATTTGCAGACAGAGCTAAAGGGTTCAAACCCTGTGTATGGTCACTTAGCTTTTCTGTGTTCTGTGGCCACAGCCCATGCTCTAAATCCTGGTCCGACATCTTGTAACACATGAGGCACATTGTTATGGATTCCATGGGGATGAAAAAATAAGGTGTGAGTAAATTCATTCAATTCCAAGTCCCTGACCAGAGGAGCAACTCAGAACACACATCCGGAGGGCAGTGAAATCATGTGGAGAACCAAATACAGCAGCGTCACTTTCCCATAGGATATTTTAATGCAGGGTCACATTCCCTTGAAGAATAGCATCAATTCCTCAGTAGACAATAAACATGGTTGGTTCTTTTCATTATAAAGAAAGTGAAATTGAGGTCTATGTGATTAAATGACTCAATTGTGCAGTGAATATGAAACCTTTACTTTTCTTTCATTCAGGCAGAATTCCATTTATTCCACAGAAAATTCATAGATAGATGTCCTTCCCATGCTGAAATTATCTTTAAATATTTACACTGATTATAGGCCACCTGGAGGCATAGTTATTGGTTTTCACTGATAAGATTATTTATATGAAGGAGAATTTTGACTCTTGTGAGCACCTACTATAAATCACATTTGTAAAATATAAGTCATATTTGTAAAATATTTAATTACAACAGAAGCCATAAAGTAGGCATTCCTTGCTGTACTTTCCAAATGGGAAACTAAGATACAAAGAGGTTGAGCAATTTAGTCAAGGTCATACATGAAATTAAGTGGTAAATTTAACATTAAGTTTTTTAAATGTTAATGTATTTTTTATTCATTTCAGAGAAGAAAGGAAAGGGAGAGAGAGATAGAAACACAATGATTATAAGCTGTACACATCTGGGCACATGTCTTGACTAAAAATTGAACCATGACCTCCTGGTTTATAGGTCAACACTCAATCACTGAGCCACCACAGCCAGGTTAAATTTAACATTTAAATCTAGGCTTGTTTTATTTATCTCTGTGGTATTCCCCCCTACCTCGAAGATTTTCACATTGTGGCCAGAATGCTTCAGCAGATTGCTGGTGCCTCAGAGACATATGAGTGTATAAGTGGGAGGTGGGAGGGGAGAGGGAAATGTGTCAGTTTTCAGTGCTTTAGTCTACCTTCAACAAGTTTTCTTTCTACCTATTTTGTAGATTGGGGTTCTACTTAAAAAACGAAAACAAAAATATTAGTCATGCTTTTCAAGTAAGTTTGTAAATGACTTCACACTGCCTTTCAGAATGAGGATTTCTTTCATTTTCTTATGGCTAAAGTTCCTGCAAGGTTTGAGGTCATGGTGACTTGTATAAAATCCTCCAGGGTACAGAGTAGTGCAGTGGGCTGCTTTCCATTGGGATTCCAATTTGTGCTCTGTCTATCTGCAAGGCCTATTGTCTGGATGGCTCATGGAGCCACCAGTGAACTTCAATGCTGTTGGTTCCGCAGGCCAGTGTCAATTCTGTCAGCTGGATCTCAGTCCAGGTCAGCTAACATTGCTGTGGGTAAGGCTGTTATTCCCAGCATCCAGTGAATTTCTGGACTCTCCCACCCCTCATGCCTCCTGAGCTTTGGTGACCTCCTGTTTTTCACAGGCTGCTTCTCCTAGGCCTCCTCCTTTCTCTGTTCTTCATCAGCCTCACCCTTGGCAGCATCTTAAGAAATTTAGCCTTCTTCATCTCCTCTCTCTCAGAAACTGGAAAGTTTTTTTCCCCCTGAATTCCTAATACTCTCATCTTTGCCAAAACCCAAAAGCCCAGATCTGCCATGTGCCAACAAGCATCAGGAGAGATTGTTTGGATGAATACAGAAATGACCTTGAACCTTTGCTCAACACTCAGATGACAGGTTCTCTTTTTCCCCACCACACCCCAACACACATGCTTCTTGTTGGATCAGGAAATGTTTTATTGTGTGTTTTTTTTTCCCCTTTTCACTTTCTCTACCACCCTTCTTCATGGATACTTCCTACTTATCCTTTGCCTATCACTTCTCTTCTGGAAAATTAATCAGAAAGCAAAAATCCTGGGACAGAAAGAGGTCTTGGGAAGGCATTTAATCCAAACTCTTGCTTCTAAGTAGCAGCCACATTTGCCTGGATAAAGGATTCTTTCTCTTGCCCATAGTCTTTCATCAGTTTTTATACTTTCTCATTTAAGCATCTCTGAGTTTTGCTCTTTAGGATATTATTTATTTAATTGCATTTAAAAGTTTTTGTTTCCTCCATTCAGGATTGTTTCATAGGGATCTACACAATGTGTATAATGTATAGATGCTGTCATGTCTTGGCCAAAAATGTTGAGCTTTCTTTAAGCCAATGGAGAGATACAAACCATTGTCTTGGGTCAGCCAGGATTTCTAGGGAATCAGTCAGGATCATGGACCTTTATGGGTAAAGAATGGACACTGTCAGTGGTGGCCCAACTGCATAATTGACTGACCTGCAGGAATCTTTGCATAATCAGAGGTCAAGAGTAGCCGTAACATCAAATCGACGATGCTGTCTACCAGATGCAAAAAGATTTAGAGGCTCATAACCAATACCCTGTTATGAGCCTCTAAATCAGTTCTCAATTCAGCTATGATGGGACAAAATGATTTATATTGATTATCTGACTGACTGGTTTTGGTTTAAAGAAGCCAGATTGGCTCTGTCATAAGGCAGCTGCCTAATTCTTTGTTAGGCTGAAGATAGATTTCCCAGAGCATAAACATGTGAAATTCCACAGTTTCCTTTTTTTCCCCAAGAACTTAAGTGGACAGAAAGGTCAATCCTCTGTTTTCCTTGACTTGAGTGTGTTTTTGAAAATGCCTCTTCTTCTTGTCTTTCATTTGCTTTTTTATACCCTGTACTAGAGGCCCAGTGCACAAAGTTCATGCATGGGGCCAGGTGTGTGTGTGTCCATCAGCCTGGCCTGTATCTTCTTGCAATCCAGTACTCCTTGGGGGATGTCTGACTGCTGGTTGATGTCCCTGTGAGATCAGATCTAAACCGACAGTTGGACATCCCTCTTGCAATCTGGAACTGCTGACTCCTAACTGCTCACCTGTCTGCCTCATTACTCCTAACCACTCTACCTGCCTATCTGATTGCCCCTAACCACTTTGCCTGCCTGCTTGATCACCCCTAACCACTATGCATTCCTGTCTGATCACCCCTAACTACCTCTGCCTCAGCCCTCACCCATCATGGTGGCTGCCTCTGCCCCGACTCCCACTGAAGGTCATCCAGAAGGACATCAGGAATGACATCTTGACCTCTGATTTGGCTGTCCAGTCTAATTAGCACATTATGCTTTTATTATTATAATTATCTATCTTTCTCTCTCACTGAAAACTCAGAGACATGTCCTGTGACTGTTCTTAATCTACTTTTGAGGAAGGATTTCCCAACTTGATCTTCTAAAGGACAGGGGACCTTTCTAGAACCCCAACAGAGTTCTGTAAGAACACATCTTCCAACTGTGGTCTGTCTCTTTTGTCACTTTTTTGAAAAATTTGGGCTATCCTGCAAGTAGACCCTCAAGAGTTAATCTGAGTTTGAGATAAGAGGGGAAAAGGTTTGTCCTTGGTATCCAGAGTTTTGTCATGGTTTCAGGAAGAGGGGCTGAAAAATCTTTGGTATAAGCATAATTACCCTCACCCTACATAGTGAAAGAAAAAAGGGGCACAAAACCCCCTCACAGAAAGAAATATTGGCCCTGTTTATGAGAGGGAAGTGAGGGCATTTAAAGAGGTGGGAAGGGGCATTTGGAGAAGTCCAGAGTTTCTCATGATTCCAAAAAAAAGTTTTTATTTCAGATATTACCCTCCAAGAAAGAAGTGTAGTGCATAAGGAAGGGCTCAGTCAAAATTTCACAACATAAATATTTGGCAAATGAAGTTGTTTGTCTGGTACTATTTCAATGCTGATGGAGAAATATTTCAAAAAGTCCAGTTGAATCAATTGCTCAGAGTCAGTATTCCATGATATAATGATCCAAAGAAGGCATCCCTCTCCCTTTTCCTTTTAAACCCATTTTCAAAGGCACTGAATATTCTCATAATTGAGGCCCACAGGTAGATGAGCAGACCTGAAAGAGGACTGTCTTGCCCCTGGAGGGGAGATGGCATTAGCTACTGCTTTCTGACATTTTGGATATGGGAGCTTGTAGTAAAGAGGGGCTTTTCTTTCTTGAGCTATTATTTTCCCATGTACAAGGTGTTTGCATTTTCTTGTTTGCACAACTTGTTTCCCCCTTAACCTCTGCTGTACATGGGTAGGAAGCTCAGCATAGACTAAAACAGAGTTTTACTTTCTATTTCTCAAGCCCTGACCCAGCACTCCATAGCTTCTCAGGCCACTCCTAATGCTTTGGAAACTCTCATAGGGTTTTTGACCTGCTCTCTGTAGATGCTGTGTGTAGAGAGGAGAATCTCAGAGAACTTCTCTTCTAGAGCTATAGCACCTGAAACTCTGCAGTACCTGTCACTACTTCTATCCTAAGAAGAATGAAAGCCTTTGCCATTAACACTGCCCCCTCTCCAAAGTCCAGGAGATAATTACCCAAAATACAGAAGAAAAGGGAACATCTAAAAGTCCTTTGCAGTTTTCTTGGACTACATCTCTGGAGCTCTCAAGGCCTGCTGTGCTATAATAAAAAGACAAAATATCTGTTGAATTGAATTTCTCCTATGTTGGAAAATGATTTTATTACTGGTGGAATAAAAGTGGGAA
This sequence comes from Lasiurus cinereus, assembly GCA_011751065.1. Taxonomy (NCBI): domain Eukaryota; kingdom Metazoa; phylum Chordata; class Mammalia; order Chiroptera; family Vespertilionidae; genus Lasiurus; species Lasiurus cinereus. The sequence goes on from JAAGEH010000022.1 coordinate 14,332,317, forward strand.
ACACACCCCACTTAGACCCATATGATATTATAGGTGAAAAAAAAAAAAACAAAGAACCGCCTCCAGCATTTTTAATGTACAGATAGGAAACCATTGGCCTGTGATCCTATAATTATTGTCAGAACTGAAATTATAATGGGTGGGGTTTCCTCTAGCATTAAAATGCAAGCCTTTATTCACTGTCCCATGTCAATTCACATCTTTCTCTTTTATTAGTGTAGATCTATTGATGGGCACTTGGGCTGCTTCCAAATCTTGGCTATTGTAAATAATGCTGCAATAAACATTAGGGTGCATACATTCTTTTGAATCAGTGTTTCAAGTTTCATTGGATATATCCCCAGAAGTGGAATCACTGGTTTATAAGGCAGTTCCATTTTTAAGTTTTTGAGGTAACTTCACACTGCTTTTCACAGTAGCTGCATCAATATTTATTCCCACTAACAATGCATGAAGGTTCTCTTTTCTCCACATCCTCACCAACACTTGTTTGTTGATGTATTGATGATAGCTGTTCTGACAGGTGAGAGGTAATAGCTCATTGTGATTTTAATTTACATTTCTCTGATGATTAATTGTGATGCTGTGCATCTTTTTTAAAATATGTTTATTAGCCATATGTATATCCTCTTTGGAGAGGGTCTCTATTCAAGTTCTTTGCCCATTTTTAAATTGTATTATATTTTGGTATTGAGTTCTTTATCAATTTGAGATATTAAACTCTTATCAGATATTTTATTGGGGAATATGTTTTCCTATTTAGTGGGCTGTCTTTTCATTTTGTTGATGATTTCCTTTGCTGTGCAAAAACTTTTTAGTTTGATGTAGTCCCATTTATTTCTTTTTTCTTTTATTTCCCTTGCCTGAGAAAATATGTCAGAAAAAATATTGCTATGAGAAATATTTGAGATTTTACTGCTTATGTTTTCTTCTAGGATTTTTATGGTTTCAAGTCTAACTGTTAAGTCTTTAATTCTCTTGAGTTTATTCTTCTGTATGATGTAAGAAGGTGATCTAGTTTCATTTTTTTGCATATATATCTTCAATTTTCCCAACACAATTTATTGTACTGAATGAATGTATTTTCATTCAGCACATTTTATGTTTTTATTGAATAGACTTGAATGTATAATATTGGTCTTGAGTCCAGCTTGAATTATGTTTTTTCCCCCTGTTGAGGGAAGTAGGAAACAGAATTATGAGAGTCTAGGTTGGTGGTGAATGACCTCTACACCATGAAGCCTTTAGTTTAGAAATACACATGAGTTAGCCTGCTTTCTGCATACGTCCTCCAACTTGCCTTCAACCTCCCATTTGTCACAGTGTCCCACCCTTCCCTTAAGACATGCTTCAAAATGCTTCCCATATTAACGCCAAATTAGAGAATATTCCACTTGTCTTTCCCATATTCACACCCTGTCTAACCCAACATCATATGTGAAAATCTAGCAAAATTGTGCCCACTTTGCACAATGTCTTAAACTTTTATTATTTTTCTCTGCACAAGCTCCTTGGCTACAGGGTTATCATATTCAAACACAATTCATAGGATCCAGCTCTGATAATCTTAGAAATATTTCTTTTTGGAAGTGCCTTAATTAAAAAAATAGCAAAGAATTTAATGTTTGAATAAGTTTGTTACATACTCATGCAAACTCAGAAGGATGATGTAGAAAACTTTATCAATTCCTAATATTATTGGGATAAATGGAGACTCTGAAATACCTAATGGTGAGGATTAAGAAGGGTTGAAGGGAACCATGGACATTCTAAAGAGACCTCCATTCATGAGCAAATTCCTTCCCTCTCCAGAATTTAATAGTGGAACACTGAAATTGTCAGGATTCATTAGGTTATATGTGATGGATTCCCAACTCAAACTACAAAACATGATATTTAATGGCCGCTGAAATTGGAAAGTCCAGGAGTGCAACTGGTTTTGGGCACAGATGACTATAGTTTCTCAACATTCTTGCTCTCTGTTTTGTTTTCTTGTGTGTTGGCTCCGTTCTCAGGCAGACTATTCAAGTGAAGGCAAGAGTACCTTCTAGTAGTTAAAAAACACTAAGTAGAAAGAGAATATCTCTTTCCAAGAGGTTTAGCCAAAGTCCTGGGGGGGTGGGGTGCCCTCAGTGGCCTATCTTGATGCATGGGGCCTCCTCTAAAATATTCGCAGTAGAATAGGGTCTTTTTATTAGTCCAGTCTCATCAAGGCACCCGACCCTAGAACCAGGGGTTAGGAACAGCCTCTCCCAAACTGCATGATGGCTCACCTAAGGCCAACAAGGTTGCTCTTTCCAGGGAAGGGGATGCTGGGCAAGCAGAACAATTGATGTGCATTTCTAACTCATGTACATTTCTGGACTAAAGGCTTCATGGTTTAGTTCAACTAATGATAAGGGCCTAGTTTGAGGAGATTTTTCATTCTATTCTCAGTGAATCTGGGATCATCCTTTACCTTGGACAAATAAATTAAGTTTGAAACATACAAATGATGCCTGGGGGTGGCAGAAAGATTTTGAGCATCAGAAGTAAAATGTCACATGAGAATGCTGTTTGGTCTGAATTCAGTCCTACTCCTCTCCATGATTCTGTCTATATTTAGATCACACCAGCGACTCCTATTGTACCTGGACATCCTCAGATAGCACATATTCAAGACCAGTAAGGTGCAAATGAAACCTTTGGAGTCCATTTCTTGCCTTTTGGTTTGTCTCTTCCCACTGGGCAGCAGCCTGTTATATTCCATGAGGTCACCATATTTTCTAATACATTGCTGCTCTCTGGATGCCCAGATGTTGGCCTGTGGGAGGGACATGGTTTGCTCCATTGGCTGGTCCTATTTGCTTGAAAGGGGTATTCTGCATCATATTCTTCAACACAAGAATCAGGATAAGGCATGGAAGAAAACTGCACAGTGAATCTAAATATTTTGTTTCTAATTTTGGCTCAAAAACTAACCAGCAGGGCAATTTAAAAAATGTCTATCGGTCAATTTCTTCCTCTATATTTAATTATATCTTCCTCACACTAACTATCTTATAAGGTCTCTTCATCCTCTAGTCTTCTTTAATCTGAGAATCCACTATACCAGCTTCAAGTTTTTCCCCTGAAATAATTTCCAGAGAATGGATATAAGGAGATAGGAGAAAGGTTTGAAACTCAACTTCTTCACTGAGTAGGCATTCAACTACACGCAAGTCATTTGCCTCCGTGTGACTCACTCCATTGCTATTGCTGTTATTATATAATATAATGTATAAAATAAAGAAAATGTGTTATATTTTAGGAGTTCATATTTGTTAAGTACATACCAGAAACAAGAACTTATATCTCATGAGGAAGATCTCATTATTAATTATTATGTAATTACTAGAGGCTTGGTGCATGGATTTGTGCACATTGAAAGTAAATTAATTAGAAGGTGGCTGGCAGGGTAGGACTGGGCAATAAGGGCTGGGCATGCCCTGGAGCCAACCTCCCACTCTCCCCAGTTGGCTGCACCTAGGGCATTGCGGGGGCTGAAAGGGTGTCTGTGGAGTGAGGGGTCCCTTGGCCTGCCCTGTGGGATCAGGGTGAAACAGGCAGTTTAATATCCCCAGAGGGATCTCGGAGTGTGAGAGGCACTCTGAAAAGTTACTCTCTCTTGGCAGCTCCTGCATTGAGGGTCTGCCCCCTGGTGGTCAGTGTGTATTATAGTTACCGGCCAGCTGGTTGGCCAGTTGGCCAGTAGCTTAGTCTTTTATATATATAGACTAGAGGCCCAGTGCATGAAATTTGTGCATGGGAGGGGGTCCCTTTACCTCGCCTGCACACTCTTGCAATCCAGGACCCCTTGGCAGATTTCCGACTGCCAGTTTAGGCCCAATTTCCCTGTGGGATTGATCCTAAACTGTCAATCTGGGACCACTGGCTCCTACCACTAGCCTGCCTCCCTGTCTGATCACCCCTAACCACTCTGCTTGCCTGATTCATCACCCCCAACCCTTCTGCCAGCCTGCCTGATTGCCCCTAACCACTCATCTGCCTGCCTGATTGTCTTTAATCACTTTCCTGCCTGCCTGGTCACCCCTGACTGCCTCTGCCTGCCTGCCTGATTGCCCCCTAACCACCTCTGCCTGTCTGCCTCATCACCCCTAACCACTCGCCTGCCTGTTTGATTGCCCCTAACCACTCACCTGCCTGATCACTCCTAACTGCTTCTGCCTGACCACTCCTAACTACTTGCTTGCCTGCCTGACTTCCCCAACCACTTGACTGCTTGCCTTATTGCCTCTAACCACTTGCCTGCTTGCCTAATTGCTTCTAACTGCTCTGCCTTCATGCCTGATCACCCCTAACCACCTCTACCTCAGTCCCCGCCACCATGGCTTTGTACAGAAGGATGTCCAGAATCATGTCCAGAAGACTGTTCAGCTGTCCAATCTAATTATCATATTATGCTTCTATTATCATAGATGAAAATCATACTTAAGAATTTTAAGTATGATTATATTCCCATTTTAAGTATGATTATATTTCCATTATATTCAATATAATGTAATTATAAGACACACACACACACATATACAAAGCTTCTTTACATCTATAATATTTATGTGTATATATATATATATGCATATATCAAACACCTATATTAAATTATGGGTCCCATTCCTCTGAACCTTGAGCATGCAAATATCCTTAATCTGCTCTGTGCCCAACAAACCATCCCCATTGCCACCTTCATCTGGGTGTACATGGATCAGGAACTAGAACTGCTTATCATCTATGGCCAAGGTACAGACTTTTACACTTTGGGTTGCAAAGTAAGTCTTTCTCTCTAGTCATTTGGCATTTATTCAATAAAACCTTACACTAATTATTTTTTATGTGAAATTAGAAATATTCAGATAGACATGCTATTTGGCATTTGTTGTTTTTTAATCTTCCCTAAAGTAACTGGGCTCATGTTCTAAAAATGTTTAATTCTAGCCCTAAGATAATATATTGATAAAAACCATATACCATAAATGTTAAACAGAAACAACAACAATAATAACCAAGACTCATTTGAATTAATTAATTAAAATAACAGGGACAAAGTGTTCTTAAACATCACTGTAAAGTTTTCAGTTGTTGTGGATTCAGAGGGATAGATGATTACTTTTACCATATATTACTTAAGCAGCTAGTTTTGGGTGGTGATGGTTTGTTGGAAGGAATGATACAAATGAAACATGGAAACAATATGAGAAATAAAAGAGGGAAAAGAGAGAAGACAAGCAAAAATGTCGAAAATAAGATGAATAAGGATGGGAGAAGAAAAATAAAAAAGCTATAATTTCACATTCCAACAAACACACTAGTAAAAAAGAATCTAATGACAAGGCAGAGGGTTTATGATCCATTTATTTAGGCTTGTGGCCTGATTTCACTCTGGATTTCATTGTATACGTGGGCCAAGGCAGGTTTTCCAGACCAGTCAGGCTTCTTCCTAACCTGCTGGAATGTCATTCTTGGATGTCATAGAAAGAAATGTTTTGGCTCCTATATTCCTGTCTAAATGGGTCAAAATATTAATCAACCCACAGATAAGCATTTGACTCTGCTGGAGATAGAAAGAATACAAGTAAATATTTTCTTTCTTTTCTTTTTTTTCTTCATGAGGCTTATTAGCCAGATAGATAGATAAAACTTATGCCAAAAAAAAAAATGCAACCTTTGATGTGTATATAGGGAATGTCCAAGAGACAACAGTAAAAATAAGAGTCAATCCATGCAGATGAGCAGGAATCATATTGGGACATTTAATACAAGTGATGAAGAGGAAACAAAATAGCAGTAGGTGTTGGGATAGATGGATTCAAACTATGATCCTGCCACTTGCCTGTTATGTGACCTTTGCCATGTTGTTTTACCTCATAAAGGCCCAGTTTTCAGGTGTGTAAAATGGTACCTATTAAATTTATTTTGCAAAGATCTTTTCAAAGCTCTTTCATTTAATTCTCTTGGCAGCTTACTATAATTTGTGAAGCATTGTACAATGTTAACTCTTATCCTCATACTAGAGGCCTGGTGCATGAAATTCATGCACAGGAGGGTGTGTCCTTCAGCCCAGTCTGCAACCTCTCCAATCTGGGACCCCTCAAGAGATGTCCAACTGCTCGTTTAGGCCCAATCCCAGTAAGATCAAACTAAATGGGCAGTCGGACATCCCTCTCACAAACTGGGACTGCTAGCTCCAAACTGCTCACCTGCCTGCCTTCCTAATTGCCTCTAACTACTCCTGCCTGCCAGCATGATCACCCCCTAACTATTCCCCTGCTAGCCTAATTGATGTCTAACTGCTCGCCTGCCAGCCTGGTTGCCCCTTACTGCCCTCCCCTGCAGGCCTGGTCACTCCTAACTGCCCTCCCTTGCTGGTCATGTTGTGGTGGCCATCTTGTGTCCACATGGAAACAGCCATCTTGTGTGTTGGAGTGATGGTCAATTTGCATATTTATCTTTTATTAGATAAGATAGAGGCCTGGTGCATGGGTGGGGGCTTGCTGGTTTCCTTGAAGAGTGTCCCGGATCAGTGTGGGGGTTCCCTTGGGGTGTGGGGTGGCCTAGGTTAGGGGCCTGTGGTGGTTTGCAGGCTGGCCATGCCCCCTGGTGACCCAAGTGGAAGCCCTGGTATCTGGGATTTATTTATCTTCTATAATTGAAACTTTGTAGCCTTGAGCAGAGGCCAGAGTCAGCCTGGAAGCTTGTCTTCCTCCATTGCTGGGGAAAACCCAAGCCTCCTGCTTGCTTCAGCTCCATGGCTGCTGCCATTTTTGTTGGGATTTATTTATCTTCTATAATTGAAACTTTGTAGCTTTGATTGGAGGGTAGGGCTGGCCAGGAAGCTTGGCTTCCTCCATTGCTGGGGAAACCCAAACCTTCTGCTTGCTCTATGGCTGTAGCCATCTTGGTTGGGTTAATTTGCATACTCACTCCTGATTGGCTTGTGAGTGTGGCTTGTGGGCATAGCAGAGGTATGGTCAATTTGCATGTTTCTCTTTTTTTCTTTTTTTAGTGTAGATTGGAAGCCTGCTGGAGAATGTTCTCAGAGGAGAATCCTTGGGGAGTCAAGGCTTTCTTGCTTTGAATCCAGTGGAAGCTGTGGCTACTGAAGTAAGCAAGCTTTTCTATCAGACTGAGAGAGGTGAGAAAAGAACCACGAGAAGTATAGATTCTTCTGGAGTATGCTGGTATCTACTCCCACATTAGTTCTTTCCTGAGCTTCCCAGATATATACATGTGCAGATGTGTAGACTGGAGGGATAAGCCAAGATGAATTCACAGTTAAGCACGTCTGTCAGCTCAGCCCACAGGAAACACTCTCACCCCAAAGCAAAGGTATCTGACAGAAATTTCCTTTCATTTACTCTCCCTGGTATCTTGATATTGGGATCCGGAGTGTAACTTTATGAGTTTAAGACGTGGGTCCAACTTCTTTGGCATAAACTATTCATAAAATTAATTCAGGTGCATATGGAAGATATTCACAAGAGAAAATATATGGTTTTACTCCTAAAAATAAGAGGGTACATACTCCTCACCCACTTTTTAAAAAGCTATTTTTCTTACACCCTTCCTTTCATTCCTGTTTATATCTTCCTTCTTTGCTCCCCTTATTGTATCCCTAAGAAATCCTTTTCAGGCAAAACAAGGTCTTTGTGTGCCACCTACCTCTACCTTCTAATGCCAAATTTCTTCAGAAACTTGAGCAAGTCAGACCACATTGCCCTGAAGACTCAGGAAAGAATAAAATAAAGAGATTTCTAATTTTAATAGAATAGATAAATAGGATTATAAAATTTAGGTGGGATTCATAGAAAGCTGGTCTATCTTCAGTCTTAAAATCATCAACATCATTTTAAGGCTTATTGGTGATGACAGTATAGTGATGATATGAATATTTGCTGAAGTCTACTGACTGTTTACTAGGTGCAGGTACTGTACCAAGTACTGTACATGAATTATATCATTTAATTCTCACTATTGTTTGAGATAGGTTAAATTGTTGCATTTCTTTTATTAGTAATGAACATGTAGACACTGAGACTTACAAAGTTCACTTATACTAATATCTAATAAAATCTCTAGAATAAACTTTTCAAAGACCTGTAAATGAAATTTTAAAAATAAAGCATTATTGAGAGATATTAAGGAACCATTATAGTTATGAATTGAAACACTAAATATTTTTAAGATGTCAATTTTTGTCAAATTCATCTATAGATTTAATTCAGTTCCAAGCAACATGACAGTAATTTTTTTTGTAGACACTGACAAGCTTATTTGAAAAGACAAAGTATCTAGACTAGCCAAATCAATTTTGAGGAAGAAGTAGAATGAAATTGGATAATTTATTTTACCTTATTTTAAGACATTATATTCAAGGCATTGCAGCACTGGCAGAAGAACAGACATAGCTCCATGGAACAGATATCTCATATATATATATATATGAGATAGTCTTTCAGTAAAGATGATGCCATTATTGGATATCATTGTAGAAAAAAATAAATGTTCACCCTTCCTTCATACTACATAAAAACATTAACTTGAAATGGATTGTAGACCTAAATGTAAAAGCTAAAACTTATAAAACTTTTATAAGGAAACAGGAGAAAAAATTTTTTCAAACTTGATTTGGGAAAAAATAATTAGGTAAGATACAAAAAGAAAGGATAATAAAGTTAAATTAATTAAATTAAAAAATTAAAATAGTCCTTTAAAAGAAATGACTAAAAAATGAAAAAGAAAGCCACTGAAAAGATTTATAATACATATGTATATCAAAGGACTAGTATTCTGAAACACAATGAATTCTTACCAATAAATAATAATAAGAAAACAATCAAAATTTTTAAAAATGGCAAAAATTTGAACAAACATCTCACCAAAGAAGATTAGAAATAACAAATAAACATCTGAGGAGATGATCAACATTACCTGTCATAGCAAAATACAAATTTAAATAACTATTTAAACTACTAAACAACTATTAAAATTGCTAAAATCCAAGAAAACTGATAATACCAATTGCTTGCAAGGATACAGAGCAATAGGAATTCTCATTTATTGACAATAGGGATGTAAAATGCTATAATAACTTTGGAAAGTAGTTTGGCAGTTTCTTGTGAGACTGAACATAGTCTTAACATACAATCAAGCAGTAACACTGCTAGGAATTTATTGAAGTAATTTGAAAACTTGTATCCACAAAAAATTCTCTATGAGAATGTTTATGCAGCGTTGTGCTGCCATTGCCAAAAGGAACAAACATCCAAATGTCCTTCAAGTCTTCATTCTTCTGTAGAAAGAAGACAGTGCACTCCCTTAGCCAAAGGGGAGCTGGCTCACATGGACAGAAGTCCCTGGCTCTGGTGTCTGATTAGCCCATCATGATGCAAATGAGGTATTTCAATTCTCACAGTTTGATTGGACCAAAGGCACTGCTCTAATTGGTCAGAATAGAGCCACTTTGATTGATTGGAGAAAGCTTCAATCCTATTGGTTGAAATAAAATTCCAGCAAACATTTATAAGGCTGATTCAGATAGCAGAAACAGTGCAGGTAGGCTGTTCAGCACAGAGGCAGGCCTTTAATTCAGAGACTTCTCTGGGAAGTGCAGTTTGTGTGAGAGGCCCCTGTGCAGAAATGTCTGCTAGGTTCTGTTTTTTAAAAGTTTGAACCCAGTTAGCCGCCAGGAGCCCTTCTTAGAAGGTGCCTCCCTGCCCCCCACCTGACCTCAGGGTTCACAGTTCACTTGCCCAAAGAAACACAGATGTTAAATCAGGCTAGGATTTGAACCCAGGCATGTTAAATTTGAGGCATGTACTCTTTCCCTGTACCATATAGCTTCAAATTATAGCAGCACCACAGAAGACAAGTCACTTAAGTGCTGTTACATGCTGAAGGAGAGACACAGAGGAGAGGGAAAGGGGGGATGTGATGGGCTTTTTTTTTTTTTCTCTTGGGAGTCTATGATACAGAGTCAACTCACTGGAAAAGAAGGTTCATGAAACACTGAGTTTGTAACAATGTAATCAAGAGTTAATACATGGGCAAAAATAGGTTCCCTTTGAAGTTCATTATCTTCAGAAAGGTTTTCCACTCTCCAGCCACTCTTCCACTCCATATTTCTTACTTCTTTCCTCTTCTCAGCTTATTTGGGTTGGCATTTTCCCCCATGACTCTCACTCTCAACCAAAGACAGAGGATCCAATGCAAGAGGCAGACAGATTTGGGCTTCAACCCAGTGCCACTTGCTGGGTAAGCTCTGGCAAGTTGTTTTATTGCTTACTTTCTGGGGATTGTAGTTTATGTCATATTATGTTATGTTACATTATATTGTGTTATATTACATTCCTCTTTATGGTGTTATTATGAAGACTAATGAGATAATGCATGCCAGATTTCTAGCAAGTTTTCTGGCATATTGCAAATATCAATAGATCACGTACATATTGTCTATGCAGCCCTCTTAAATGCAGGGACTTTTGTCTCTTCTGCCTCCCACCATGTCCTAAGCCTATTCTTTTGGAAATGTCACACCTGGCCCACTTTTCCCAGGATTTTTCTTTCAGAGGAAGCCAGTCCATAAAACAAGCAGCCAATGTTGTTCTTTTCCACCCAAATTTTCTTTCAGAATATTCTTCTGATTGTATGATACAGATACCCATATGTTCATCTTTCTCCCCTATATACAATATCCAATAGCGAAAAGAATACAGAGCTAATGATGACAAGCTCCTCTCTAGGAATGCCTCTATGGGCAAACTGATTTTTACATTTTTACACTTTAGTGTCCTTATCTATAAAATGAAAATAAGACCTTTCCCACCTACTCCAAAGTGTTATCATAACAAGATATACTGTGTAAAATATTTAGAAAACCTTGGTATGCTATGGGAATATAAGGCATAGTTATTCAAATACAGAGCTTCTAAAGAGCTTTAATTTTTGGCTCTGTGATCAGTTAACTTTTGATGTGGAGCACACAACCACAAATTCTCAGTGTCATGCAACAAGAAACATTTACTTCTCACACATCTGTGGAGTTCAGCTGATGCAGGCTGGGCTCACTCTTGCATCTGGGGGGTGGTTGGAGTTTGGCTGACCATGCTGTGCCTGGCTGAGTCAACTCAGTTGCACATGTTTCTCATCCTCCTCCCAGGATTAGTGGACCAACCCAAGCGTGTCTTTCTCAGGGTGATAGTGGAAGCATGACAAAGCAAATGAAAGCGAGCATGGCTTCTTGAAGCCTAAGCTTGGAATTGGCACACTGTCACTTCTAGAGGCCAAGAAAGTCATATGGCTGAACTCAGGGACAAGGGTTATGCACAATTTACTGTGTGAGGATTTTTCAAAATTTCATAAGAAAAGGGCATAGATACCAGGAAGGGTAACATCTGGAGACATTAATGCAAATTTGCTACAGTGTGTTTCTTGCGCAGTGCTTGGTGGGATTCCCTGGAGACTCAGCAGAGGCTCAGTGCTCTTGGGAAGAAGGATACTGGGCTCCAATGAAGAGATAGAGTTCATTACCTTCATCATGACAGATTGGTTCTAGGACCCAAGGGCAAACCTTTTTAGGTTTAGGTAGTGAAGAACATGAGTGGCCATTTTAAATGTTGGTTCCTGCTTCTTTTCCTATTCATTATATGAACTTAGATTTTTGTATGAACTTAGATTCACTTTTTACTTTGCCAAGATTATTGCTTTCACAACAGTGAAAAAATATTCATGATATTCTTCACCCCCCTTTCTTCCCAGGATTCCTTTAGGTTCCTGTGAGCTCCTGCAGAGTTGGAAAAGCAATATGTACAGTATGTGACTATGGAACACATGTCTGCAACCATCTTCACTCTCAAATCACATTCACCTCCATAAAAAATTTCTCTCAGTTTTATTCCTAAGGATACCAGATCTCCATAAACAGATGACTGGTGCCACTGTAAGTTCCTGGCAATTAGATTTTTGCCTGGCGGGTTTATTTGTAAATGACTCCAGAGAACTGAGTGAAATATTTCAGAGCCAGAAATTCTGGGTTAGAATGTTTTAAACCAGAACAGCCTCTTCAAAGGAAGATGAAGATGAGAAGAGAGAAAGAGGGAAAGAAAGAAAGCTTAATGGGCCAACCCCAGGGCTCCAGATGTTACTTCAAAAGGAATCTCCCAAATTCCTTTAGCCCAAGTTACCAGTGAGTGAGAAAGTAGTCTACAACACATGAATTTATTGAAAGTGGTTGTCAGGAAGAATTGAAGGGTACTCACACACATGTATAAACACACACACACACACACACACACACTCAGTATTGGTATAATTAAATGGTTTTATTTTTGCCCCAAGAAATTACATTTAGGGTTTGGAGTTCTACCTATTGGGTTCTCTTCTTCTTTGTTTTAATTTTTTAAAATATAATTTCTTTTTCAAAGAGCAAAAGAGAAAAAGATAACAGAGCTGCTACTGATTTGCACTGGACTTAAACACGAAGAACCTGTTTAGAACTCTGAGTCTAAGAATTCAACTTCTTACAAACTTCCTAGGCATGAGGAAATAACCTCCTGTTAGGGTTGCACTGAAGTACCACAAAGGGTGCCCCAACCTTTCACCATTTCTTAGGTCTCTTAGGAGTTTCAAAGTTGGAGAAAAACTTCGCCAACTCTGCCCTCCACTTGGGACCAAATATCTATATCTGAAGCAGTCAGATGGTTCAGTGTTTTCTTTCCCCCCCAAGATCATTCATTCATTTGATACATATTTAGTGAGCACATACTACTTACCAGGCACTGGGGTGCTGGAATATCATGGTCAGAGGTGAGCATACCAGGTATGGTGTCTGTCCTCTGGAATTTGTAGTTTAGCGTATGTTTGTGTGTGTGTGTGTGTAGGGGGGTGTTTGTGGAGGGTGGGGTGAAGAACCACAATTAATTAAATTTAACTTCATGAAATAAATAAAATCCAGGGACAGAAAATAGCCCATACCTCTTCAAAAAGTATGTTCAAGGAAAGCTTCTTTGAGAAGGTGACATTTAAGCTGCATATGCAGAGACCTAAATGTTGAGAAGAAACTAGTCACTGCATGCTAGGCAGAAAGAATACTAATGAAAAGCCTTCAAATCTTAAAATAATAATAATAATATAGAAAATCTAGTAGAATAGGTAATAATATGATGACTTAGTTGGTGGGAGATTGAGAGAATAAAATAAATTTTGAATATTTATTTTGGTGGTAGAATAAGTAGAATTTGATGTGGGGCTGGGTAAGCCACTGGACCAGGTAAGTAAAAGTGCTGTTGGAAAGAGAGAGGGAGGAATTAAAAAAAAAAAAGACTTCGGAGGGTTCGGACTTGAGACTTTGGGTGTATGGTCTACTGTCTTTCACTCTAAGAACCTGCTCTTTGGTTGGGAATAGGAATCAAGAAGTCAGGGGTTTTATATAAATACCTGGACTTTGAATATTTTCAGATTTTGTCTCTGAACCTGAGGGTCTAAGACATTTCTGCTTTTTTCTCTGAAGCAGAAGAGGTTTTGGCTTGTAGTAGATGAGGCTAAGGGATAATTTAACCAAGGTTTTGGTTAGCTCTCTCAGCTGTACTGGAAGTGAGGATGGCAACCTAATACACTCTTAATAAACATGCCCACGGGAGTATCCATGACTACTTCTGCATATGATGGCAGGGTGAATTGAAACAACTTGGTTTCATGAGCATAGTTGTTTTCCATTTCTCATGATAAAAATAGGAGAGGGTTTGAATCAATATAAGCAGGAAGTTTAGTATTTAGTTAAAAAGAAAGTTCAAACCATACATGTCATGGAAGGTTACTTTACATGAGATATAGATGAATCTGAATAAAATAATTGAGAAGTAGACAAAAATGAAGATGAGATGATGGTAAATATAACTTCTTATAAAATGTAGTAAATAAAATTTAATATCACATTAAGAAAATAATGTAACAATGTAGGCTTAATTACAAGAATAAAAATTTTGTCCCATTTTAGGAAAAACAATAGGATAATATACTACATTAATATATCTAAGGAGAAAAATTACGATTATTTATATAGAGGCAAGAGAAATTCTTTGGAAAATATTCAACATCCGTTCCTGACATAAGCATTTAAGGTTGTAGGATTGATGGCTACTTTCTTATAAGATAAAATGTAGTTTGGTCTTAAAATCAGTACCTTACTTAGTGAGAAAACATTAGAGGCATATTCTATTCATTAATGTCAGGAACAAAGCAAAAATGTCCACTTTATTTAACACTAGAGTCCCGGTGCACAAAATTTGTGCATGGCGTGGGGGGAAATCCCCTCAGCCCAGCCTGTACTCCCTCCAATCTGGAACACTTCAGGGGATGTCCAACCACTGGTTTAGGGTCGGGCCTAAACCAGCAGTCAGATATCCCTCTCACAATACTGGACCACTAGCTCCTAATCACTCACCTGCCTATCACTGCCTGGTTGCCCCTAACTATCCTCACCCCTCCACTGTCCTGATTGCCCCAACTGCCCCAGCTGCCAGTCAGGTCACCCCCAACTGCCCCCATCTTTGCTGACCTGGTTGCTCTTAACTGCCACCCCTGCCAGCCTGGTCACCTCCAACCACCCCCCCCACCAGCCTAGGGACCCCTCCATACCACCCCCCCCAGCCTAATTGCCCACAACTGCCCTCCCTGCTGGCCCGGTCCCATCCACTGCACCCCTCCCACTGGCCTGGTTGCCTTCAACTGACCCCCTGCTGGCTTTGTCACCCCCAACTGCTCCCCTTGCCAGCCTGGTTGCCTCTCATGGCCCCTCCCCCCCCTCACCAGCCTGGTCACCCATGCAGCCTGCTGTTCAGTTGTTTGGTCATCCCTCACTAACTGCCCCCACCAGTCTGGTTGCCCCATGTAGCCTGCTTGTTTAGTCATTTGGTCGTCTCTCACTAACCCCCCCTGCCGGCTTGGTCACAGGCAGCCATCTTATGAGGGTGTGATGGTCAATTTGCATATTATCTCTTTATTATATAGAATTGTACTAGAGATATGCCAATGAAATTAGACAAGTTAAATCAGAGGCATAAGAATTGGAAACAATTTTGCAGTATCATTATTTGCAGATGATATGATATTATGGAAACTCAATGATATAATTAACTAAAATAATAAAATATTTTACTAAATTTAGGGCAAAATGCATATTTAAAATTAGTATTCAGGAATCAATAAATATTATAAACATAAACAATATAGTTGAGGATATGATAGAGAAAATCCTATTTAAAATAATAACAAAGGAAATAAAATATTCAGAAACAAATTTAATAAGAAATGAGCACAATTCAAAGGAAGAACATTTAAACCATCCTTAAAAACACAAAAGTAGACTTGAACAAATGGAAAGACAACTTTTGTTTCTGCTTAGGATGCCTCAATGTCATAAAGATGTCATTTATCCCTTGGTAAACTCCTGACTTCTTGATTCACATCCCCAGAAGTAACCCAGTTTGATGAATTTGAAAAAAAATGTATAGCTTTGTTCTCTTTTGCTTGGAGTGAGCTCATCTTGGGAAATAACACACAGGTCTTGCCCCTCAAGCTCTTGGGTTTTCCAGGTGCAGAATCTGACCTACAGAGGAGCCTGCCCTAGCCCAGCCAGGTCTATACCTGGATGGGTAATTCTGTACAATTCTGGGATTCACAATGAGAAAAAACACTTTTCCCCAAAATAAGCCCCATTTACAGTAACCATTAACAGTAGTTTGCTCTCCATCTGCTTTATTCTCTTTTCTTATTCCTCCATTGATTGAGAATTCTGGTGAAAAAGGGGTACTATTTGTGGAGTGCCTCAAATGCACTGTTCATCATATGTTCTTCATCACTCATTATGATCAATGACTTCAAGGTAGGTCAGTCTGCATGAGTAATATGAGCCTTTCCCTGGAATCTTCAAAATATATCGATTACCTCATGAGTTTGAACTATGGTCTTCTTTGTGGGTCTGAAAATGAACACCATCATCCCACCCTTTGCCCTCCATCAAGAAATAGTAGTGGGAAGAAAAGGCAAAGTGAAATGAAGTGATAATTTTAAAGCAGATCTACTCTTGTTTTGTCCCCATCTTGATGATGAGCTAGAAGAGGAGTTTTGGATCCTGCATGTTGGGGGTGGGGTGGGAAAACAGAAAGTTGCTATGAAGGCTAAATACTAAAGATAATATTTATTATTGTCTGAAAGGGCTTCTATCACTCCTAAGGGTAAGCAAGGTAAGGTCATATTAAAAGGTTCTTAAAGAAGTGAAGGAGGATAGTTAACATCTCATTTTTCTAAGAATTATGCCAAATTCTTGATGTAGACACCATTATTCTACTTTACAGGTTTGAAACTAGGGTAAGAGAGAGCAAGCAACAAATCACAGACCACATAATAAGTAGTGAAAGAAGTCTGGATTTCAAAGCTATTATTCTTTTCCCCCTCCTAAAGTAGGAGTGAGGATGAGGGGAGGCAGTTCAAAATTAGGGGCATCCACAGAGGAGGAATGAGACACATCGTGATTGGGTTCAGGAGTGGGAGAGAGGCCACTGTGCCTGGGTCTAGAGGGGCGGGCCAAGATTCCTAGAGACAGAGCATGGATGGAAATGACTTCTGACTGACCTCATCCCCTTGACCACTTTAGAATCTCCTCAACATATGCCTTAAATCTATCTCTTAAAATCTTGCTCAAGGTAAATTGAGAGAGTGCAGTCAAGCTGATATCCATGTGTGTTACTGTGACCTGATTTAGGGGATGACAACTGGTTTCATTGCTCTTCTTCAAGATCTAGCTTCTGGCTCTGGCATCTCTACCTCACTCCACATTTCCCTACACATCCACTGCAAGCTGGTGACTTTCTCCTCATAGGAGCTAAGCTGTGAGTAGAGACGCAGGCTCATGTACATGCATGTCTGTGTTTTGTGTGTTGTTGAATCAAGAAGAAGCAGGAGAAAGCAGCTTTAAAAGCAATGCAGCCCTGGGCAGACTGGTGACAAACTAGAAAGTAGAGGAATACATTGCACATTTGTTAACTATGGTCTTGGCTGAGTCAGGAGGAGTCTCATAGGAAGGTTGGATGAGGTAGTGGAATATGTCTTGCTGTGAACTAACTTGCCTTGAGCTATAGCCTCCTTTGCTATCTCCACTCCCCACCTCCCCAACTAGGGCAGGATCCTATGCCTCCTTGAGAGGTGAGAGCCCACCATGCCATGTTTAACCTGTCAGACTCCCTTCGTAGCTGCGGGTGATGATTTACTGGAATGTAATCTATGTTTCCATCTTTATTTAAAATCTTGAGATGTTCATTACAATTTTTTTGCATTAATTTAGATTTTAAAAATATTCCATTAAAATATTACTTATCTTGATTTAATGAGGTTGTTGGTGACCCCATTAAAATTTTGTGTCTAATGCACCTCTCTGGCCTCTCCAGAGGCCCCAGCACTGCTGGCCTTATTTGTTTCTTGTGATCTATTAGTTCTTCATGCCTCAGGCTCCCCATCTGTAGAATGGGAGTAATAATCATACTACCACACAGGCTTGTGCTGAGCTTGCGATGTGTGAGTACTTGTGCATCTTTATCTCCAATAGTACCTAGTACTCAGTGTGTTAGTTCTCAAGAGAATGTTAGCCATTATTCTTAGTGTTGCTGTTGCTGTTGTTGGAATTATTAATCATTTTGTTAGCCTGAAGAAAGAGCCCCTTTCAGATGAGAAGTTCTCCATGGAAGGAGAGGGGACTAAGTTGCACTCTGGGGCCAGAAATGAGCCAGATGAAGAAGCTTGGGATACACAGGGCCCTGAGCCAGGGGCTTGAGTACAGGGGTCTTCTACATGCAGGGGGGAGGTAACTTCACCAAGCCCTTGCAGAAAATGCTTGTGGTACAGCTGCTTTCTGAAGATGCTGTGAGTTGCCTCAACAGCTTTTCCTTTCAGAGATTGTTTAACATTTCAAACAAAAATAAAATAAATAACGGCAGTGTTTATGGAAACCTAAGACAGAAATGAAGATGACTGAGGAGAAAGCTAAGTGAAAGCAAGCCAGAAGGGGGTTTAGAAGATCCCCCTTTCTTTAGAGTTAGCAGTTTTGTGCTTCAATTTGTCAGCCCTTCCTACCACACCCATGTTTTCTCCCCTAGCAACCTCTCTACTGATATGTATAAATATACATATATACACATGTGCATTCACATACTCTCTCTCTCTCTCTCTCTCTCTCTCTCTCTCTCTC
>JAAGEH010000022.1:14350600-14374718 GCA_011751065.1 Lasiurus cinereus
CACACACACACACACACACACACACCATCTCACTCATATTTTGTTTTTTGGAAATGCTTCCACTCACTTTCTCCTTTATATCTTTATATTCCTGGCTCCCCCACCCCCTCCCCAATAAAACCTTATTAACTTATTCTTGCCAGATGGTGTACATGACTTTAACCCCTTCAGTACAGTGAATTCTTAGGCTTAATATTCTCTCTAAAGAGACTAAGTCAGTTTTCTATTTATGTGGATAAGACATTCTCAAGTCACCATTCCCAGGAGTAAGAGTGTGGGCAGAGGAGCAGAGCTGTGGAAGGGAAGATGTTAACATAATGCTTTACCTAAGATTTGCTTATTAGTACCTTAAAGATATGCAGACCATTTTATGTCTCCATTTCTTTTGTACCTTCTTCACCTATCCAGTTTCACTTCAGCAGATTCCCTCATACAAGAAAATTACTGCCAGAAACAAGGATGCTCCATGGAAAGTGGAGGGATGTGAAAATGTAAGGATTTCCCAGAAGTCCATGTTAAATTTCTAGGTTCTCTCCAGAGAGCATAGCTCCAAAAGCCCAGTGCTCTGCTCCTGAAGCAGCTTGGGGTATTTCCAGGAATCCAAGTGTCCAGAAGCTCATGACACTTTAGTCTTCTCTACCTCACTGATAAAGGGACCTTGATGTTGGTGACAATATATATCCTGAAAACTCTAGATGGCCTCCTCTTGGTTCTAGATCAGCATTAGGTCTCAATGCAACTGAGCTGGCTGACTGTCCACCAACAACCATCACCCTCTGTGTAAGGTTCCAGTTGGAGAGGCAGAGTGGGCTCTTCATCTCTTAAGCTTAGGGCCTAACATAGTAACCACTGGGAAACATTGTAGTTTTGAAGAAGAGCTGGGCCAATGTGTGAAGTGTGCCACCAGCCTGAAGATGTCAGACTCTTCACTCACCTTGGCTTAGCTGAATGACCAGTGCCCTTGGGAAATTACTTCACTGGAGGCTCAATATATTCATCTATAAATCTGGAGAACTTAGAATTTTCTGTAAGGTTTGAAAAGTAAGTAATGTGTTGATAATGGGTATAGATATATATGTTGGGAAGCACCAAGCAGAGGGGAATAGCTGGTTTCATGAATGGTGCCTGAATCCTCAAGTTCCTCAGCAGGTCTTAGGAAATGAGGCTGGAGAGTGTTTTAACTGGATATTCTCCTTATGCCCTCCAGTCTGGTACTCCATTCTTCTTTACCCTGCTGTGTACCTGGGAAGCAGCCTCTGGACTGCACCATTGGGGTCTCTCACCTTCTGGCTTCTGTTTTGGGCTGAGGGAAGAGGAAGGGACCAGAGGGCATCTTCCCTGCATTCCCGCCATTCCAAGCTGCAGGGGCAGCAGCCATCTCTTACAGCCAGGATATTCAGAGCTGCTCCTTGTTCTTGTGCCTGTGAGCCCAGGGGTGGTTGTGACTCCTTACACTGGATATTGTCAGAGCTGGAGGCTTTATCATCCCTTGTTGATTTCCCTTAACCCTGCCCTACTTGTAGATTATCCCTTCCTTAGACTCTGCCATGTCCCAGCCTACACACTCTTTGTTCTTACTAGAATTGTGGTTGATACAGATGCTCTGGGTCCACATTATGGAAGCTATGAGACTAGACGAAGCACACAGGGAGCCATTCTCTTAGCTTCTTGCTAAGTTCTGAGCACAGTAATGGGTATTCAGCACTTACCAACTGATCAAGCCGATGGAGAGCTCAAAACTCCTAGGGCTGACTTAAAAGGAAAATAATCTAGGCCAGAGGGACTGTGGTGGAGAGGGTGCAAGCTGGCAAGCCAGAGCTGACAAAGCAAAAGGTGGCACTCCTACTGCTGCAAGCAGGCCAGCCCAGAGGCGGGCGGTGGAGTGGGCACGCATATTTCAAGCCCTGGTGGAATTCTGTCCTCTAACTGGCTGGTTTGACTCAGCACTGCTGGGAGCCACAGACTATTCCTCATTAGTAGTTATGAGCTCATTATAAGGTTCTGAGAAAAACACCAACAAAGGATGCTAAGTTTCTCTAGAGCTGGCTTTTTAATTTGGAAAAAAATTATCATGCTTCAAATACAGCCCTAATTTATAGAATTCAGACATAACGGGAAGCCCTCCAGTTTGCTATTTAAACTGTCTTTGGGATAATTCTGGGAATGAGCAAAAAAAGTTATAGGGGGAGAAAACTCCAGACCACACCTTCCCGGTATAGCCCCAGTGTGGCTTCTTGGACCAGCCCTGCCATATGTATTCAGAGGCTGGGCTGGAATGCTTGTGGCTGCAGTGATTAGTGGAAAGAGCCAAAGACACATCATCTTAAGGTATAGATTCAAATCCCAGTTCTCAGGCCCACTAGCTTTGAGGTTTGGGGTTCATTTTTCAATCTCTCTAAGCTTTGCATCCCTCATCTATAAAATGGAAATGAGACCTTTATCTAACTCACTGTTTTATTGCAATAAAAGAAAGAGGTAGCTGAATCAGGATAGAAAGGAGAAATGGAGGCCAGAGAAACTAAAGATTTTCTTTTTGGATTGACTCTTCCCTCCTACACTCTGAGATCTCCTTGTGGGAGTGATGCTGAGAATGCTCTGTGTATTTTTAACCCATAACAATTACATCATATTTAGTATAGGTCAGAGGGTAATTGCCTTACAAGGACTTATTTTATGCGATTTTGCCAGTGAGTGCCAATAAGTGCCTAGCATACAACCCTCTCTTGACAGACTACCTTCTGTACACAGAATAAAGACAGTCAATATCCTTACCTCTCTATTTCAATCTGGCGCTATCCCTCTTAGAATTTCTAGTTGTCTGAAGTGTCCCCCACCCCAATGGAAAAAAAACAAACTAGATAAAACATACTGCACTGGTCTTACTACAAAATAATTCAATTATTTTAGCCATATCTTGTAAAAGTTGAGCAATATAATAACAAATAATAATTCTATTTTGTGTTTGCTCTATACAAGGCATTTGTTCCAAGCACATTTTACATAGAATTCAAACATAACGGGAGGCCCTCCATTTTGCTATTCAGGATGAGGTACTCCTTGGCCTAATCTATGAAGTAGGTACTATTATTAACCCCATTTTAAAAATGAATAAACTAAGTCACAGAATGGTTAAGGGAATCTACCCAATTCCTACTACAAGCAGGGTGGCAAGCATTTGAGTCTCAGGTTTTGCTCTGAAGCTGTGCTCTCAGCTGCTCCACTATCTGCTATATGGTGGGACTGATTTCCTGGGGGCTCAATCAGTTAGTAGAATGCATTTTCATTAACAAAAAAGACCATGGTTGTTTGCTTGTCACATAATCATCCATCAGCTCACCCAAATCATAACAATGATTGTTCTAGCTCCCACTTACTGCATGCTTATTTCCACTTATTACAGCAATCCACCTAGACCAGGAAGTTTTCATCTTAATCACAATTCTATAAGAAGTGTCTCATTAGCCTTAGTTTTCAGGTAAAGAATTTGCTTCTTTGTCCAAAGTCCTATGGTAAGAAAACAGTGAAACAAAAATTCCAACCCAAGTTTGTTTTTAATGAAAATCCATACACTACAGTTGAATATCGAAGAATATATTTTGCCCTAATTGATTTGGCTCAATGGATAGAGCGTTGGCCTGCGAACTCAATGGTCCCAGGTTTGATTTCGGTCAAGGGCATGTACCTTGGTTGTGGGCACATCAGTAGCGTGTGTGCAGGAGGCAGCTAATTGATGTTTCTCTCTCATTGATATTTCTAACTCTTTTTCCCTCCCTCTTCCTCTTTGTAAAAATCAATAAAACATATATTTTAAAAATATATTTTATCTGTATTTATATTTTAGTTTTCAAATTTATGGGCATTAAACAACAACAATTTTGAGTGTAAAATAATCTCAGTTCAATTTGATAAATAATGGGTACTGGCTTATTTATACATTTAAGCTATGAGATACCCCAATATTAAGTCAATTAATAGTTTACTTTCTGAGAGGAATCCAAGATGGCAGCATAGGTAAACACCTACACTGCTGCCTCGCACAACAATTTCAAAACTACAACTAAAAGACAGGATGGACATCATCCAGAACCACAAGAAAGCTGGCTGAGTGGAGGTTCTACAACTAGAGGGAAAGAGAGGGGCTCACGGAGACCCAGAGGAGCTGCAAAAAGCTGAGGTACGGAGACGCGCACGGGGAGAGAGCGGGCGCCAGAGTACCTGGCTGGTTTTCTCTGGCGGGAGGGAAACAGAGACTCTCAAAGGCATTGAACTCCTTATCCTACGACACTAAACCCCAGATCCAGCTGAAACTCATACGTGGGGAGTTTGGACTGTGAAAAGGGAGAAGTGCACGGAAATTTCGGGGAGCTGCAAAAGATTAAAAGCCTGGTGGTGCACACGGCACTGCGCGCAGGACAGACTGCTGATTGTGCCACGGGCTTTCGCGAGTGGGTGGGAGACAGATACTCCCAACTGTGTCACTTCTGACTCCACTAAGCCCCTGTTTTGGGCGAAACCCTGGGGACCTAGACTCATGTGGTCCTGGTGCGAAGGGAAGCCAGAAAGGCAGAGGTTAGAGGCACTGAGGGCGCGCCCACAAGGACCGCTCCAATGATTACCCAGTCACGTGAGACTCAGGGGCCGTGGAGGGCGGGGCCGACTGGAAGGAAAGGCAGTCCCTTAAACCCTGAGACTCCACCCCTCCCAAGCTCAACAGGGGCTTCTGAGGCTTTGCACGTCTGGTATCATTCAACACAGAAGTTTCCCCGCCATAGTGAAAATGCCGAGACAAGGGAAGGGATTACAAACAAAAGAAATGGAGAAAAAAAAAATGACTGGATATAGAGTTCAAAACCACGCTTATAAGGTTTTTCAAGAATATGCTAGAAAAGTTGGATAAATTTAGTGAGACCCAAGAGGAGATGAAAAAGGACCAACTAGAGATGCAAAAGATTCAACTAGAGATGGAAAAGGTCCAACTAGAGATGAAAAAGGACCAACTAGAAATTAAACATACACTGACTGAAATAAAAACTATTATACAGAGTTCTAACAGCAGACTAGAGAAAGGCAAGAATCAAGTCAAAAATTTGAAATATAAAGAAGCAGAAAACATTCAACTGGAAAAGCGAGAAGAGAAAATAATCCAAAAATGTGAAGATAATGTAAGGAGCCTTTGGGACAGCTTCAAGCATACCAACATCAGAATTGTGGGGGTGACAGAAGAAGAGAGAGAGCAAGATACTGAAAACCTATTTAAAGAAATAATGACTGAAAACTTCCCACATCTGATAAAAGAAATAGACTTACAAGTCCAGGAAGCACACAGAACCCCAAATAAAAGGAATCCAAAGAGGACCACACCAAGACACATCATAATTAAAATACCAAGAGCAAAAGACAAAGAGAGAATATTAAAAGCAGCAAGAGAAAAACAGTTCATTACCTACAAGGAAGCACCCATACGACTGTCAGCTGATTTCTCAACAGAAACGATGCAGGCCAGATGGGAGTGGCAAGAAATATTCAACGTGATGAATAGCAAGAACCTACAACCAAGAATAATCTATCCAGCAAAGCTATCATTCAGAATTGAAGGGCAGATAAAGAGCTTCACAAAGAAGAGAAAGCTAAAGGAGTTCATCAACTCCAAACCAGTATTATATGAAATGCTGAAAGGTACTCTTTTAGAAGAGGAAGAAGAAAAAGGTAAAAGACAAAAAATTATGAACAAATACATATCTATCAACAAGTGAATCTAAAAATTAAGTGAATTACAAATTTGATCAACAGAATAAACTGGTGAATATAATAGAATCAGGAGCACAGAAAGGGAGTAGACTGATAATTCTCAGGAGGACAAAAATCATAAAGCATCAAACAGTCTGTGACATTACAGCAGAAAGATTAAAGTTAGGTGAGGTAGATAAGTGATCAATCAAAGGACTTGTATGCATGCATATAAGCATAACCAATGATCACAGACACTGGAGGGTTGGGGTATACCTGGGAGGGAGGGGGGCAATCGGGAGATATGTATAAAAATTAATAAAAATTAATAAAAATTAATAAAAAATAGTTTACTTTCTGTGACATGCCCCTTCCAAATATCCTTTGTCACCTGCATATTTGCCTTAGATATATGAAGACTTGGTGTCTCTCAGAACGGTGCCTCTCTCCAGGCCAGATGCTCGAAGACCCTCAGTGAGCACCTTTGATTAATGCTGATGTAAGCACAGAAAGAAATACTTCTGGGCTCAAAGGTAAGTCCCAAAGACCAGAGTCTTTTGAAAAAGTAAGACATCCTTTTCCAAACCAATAACTCCAAACAGAATCTTCAAAGCAAACATTTTTGTTATAGTAAAAGCATGTACAGAAAATATTTTTATATGTGCTTATCAAGCACATTTTAAAATTTTAGTTGGCAATGGAGAGCCTTCAGTGGAGCTCAGAAGTCCAAATCTCTGTTTCAGGCTTCTGTCTCATGCTTCTATGTGATATTAACTACCAAACATGGACAATTGGAAGAACTGAGCTCCAATGAGCACAGATTTAAAATTGACAAACTCATTTTCTTCACAATTCTTTTTTTCAGTCTCCTGATATTAGCCATCCGATCATTCCACAAAAGAGAGAAACCCCTAGCTTTATTGAAGTTCCAAGAGCATGAAGCTCACAAAATATCTGAGTTCTTCAGAAGTCTGGCTCAGTATAAATGTCCCTCTTAGGTTTGGGATAGAACTGAAAAGAAATGTGTGAATACTAATGAAGATAGAGAAAGTGACAGTCCCTGGGAAGGGGAGGTAGAAAGCCAGAAGTTTTACATTTACCTGTTTACTTGATTGTGATCCACTTATTTATTTAGTTACTTTTCGTCATAACTGGGGTGAAATAAAAACTATTAGCTATTAAAATAGAATTTGTACTCAGTTCATATTTCTAATCTTACATTTTTTAGGGCAACATCAAGTAGCCTCTTAATCATTTTCTACCATATTTTCTATATTTGTTGCTTCTTCTTTCGTCACTCTCCTTTATTTCTTTTTACCATTTTTTGTTTCTCTTTTCTTTCCTTTTTCCTTCAATAAGCAAATAATTCAGAATGCTCGGACTTATTAAAGTTTCAATTGCCTATTTATTAGCTACTAGAGATGCTCCCAAGATGGTGAGAAGGTCACATAGGAAAGATCTAGATTACATTGTCTTCCTTTAATGAAATACATTCATGCAAGACACAATATGTCCACACTCCCTGTCCAGTACAGCTATCCTTAATTGTATCTGGCTGTTGGAGAATGTAGCATCTATGTCCTAGCATCATCTTCTCCTCCTTCTCATCTTCTGAACGGGAGACCAGTACTTGCTCCAAGCTGGGTTGTAATTTGCACTTTGTATCATAAATATTCTCCTCTATCTTATTAATGAAAAGAGGGCTAGATTCTTGCCCAAGTGTTATAGGAATTAAAGTTTAATGTGAGAACATGCAGCTTCAGAAGCACTGGAGAGACTTCAGAATTCCTGGAAGCACTATTCTTGGAAGATTTATATGTGCCTTTTCCACTTTACCATGTCCGCCTCCAACTCCATTGGATGGGGCTTGATACCCAACTTGGGTGGAGAGCTCCTTCACCACTTTGTCAGATACTCATTGAGCCACTCTTTGAACTTCTGACAATGAACCATCCTACTTGACCCAATTGAACTCAATAAGATGTTTGCGTTTTGAAAGAAACTTGAGAAGAGTGTCAAGAATTTTAAATGAATTCTTTTTATTCTCCTATGTCCCCTTTTCTGCCAGTAATTATTACTACATTGAGTTTCAGGGGCAGTTCCTATCTGGTCCAATACCCTTTGCCCAATAACAGCCTGTGCTTTTACTGGGCTTTTACTGTCCTTAAAGGGTGAAGCTGCAATGATTTTTCCCTCATAACTTCTATATATATAGAAACATCAACGATGAGAGAGAATTATTGATTGGCTGCCTCCTGTCCACCCCATACTGGGAATAGAGCCCACAATGTAAGAATGTGCCTTTGACTGGAATCAAATGGGGGACTCTTCAGTGCACAGTTTGACATGCTATTCACTGAGCAAAATCAGCTATGGCATCCCCCATAAATTCTACTTGATCTTTTTAATTTTTGGGGTTTAGAAGGATTCAGTTACAGAGAACTCTATTTCTTTCAGCTCTAAAATGTAGTGACTCTAAAATAATGAAGTATCACTGAGGTGAACATACTGGTATCTTTTAATCTGGACCATAAGACTCTCATTTGTAGCTCCTGAACACCTTATTAATCTTGGCCTGAGTCTCCTATGAAGCCATGTCATGCCTAGGGCTTTAATTTTGTAGTCTACATATCAGAAGAAAGTGTGAGAAATCCTCCATTTCTTTTTATCCCCTACAGTGTGTGCCTGTTTTAATCAGATTGCTGGCAGGATAATCAACTCTATTCTAAGCAACTTGGATCCACAACAGAATCATTCCCCGTCAATGCCAATCTAAACAAATGTCATAAACTTTCATCCTAGGGAATATTAAAAACAGAAGAGTCCCTTTATAACTCTGATTGGCTTTGTGACTTTCTTGAGGCAAGTGTTGGTCTCAATCTTGTGTCTCCTAGTCATCTAAAATGTGGGTGGGCCATGTCCCAACCACAATCGTGGTTGTGAGCTCAGAAGATTTACTCCACTTTTTATCATAAAACAATAATCAAATGCAGTTGTATGGTTCACAAAGGGCCCCTATAGTCTTCATTGATCCTCCTAATGACCCTGTGAGCTCAGAGAGGTCTGACATTACATCAGCAGGAATTTAATGTTTTGCATCTGATGCCAACTTGTGCCCCACATGGCTCTCCTGTTGATAATAGAGTGAATAAAACATAACTAGCAAAGTATTTTTTGGTACAAAGTCATCTGATAAAAATGTGGACAGCCCTTTGGTTATCTGAGGTTTGGGGTATCACGTGTCATGCTCCTTTTTATTTTGCATATACTAGTAACTGTAAACTGAGAACACTGTCTATTAATAAGCAGGTGAATGTGATGCAGGGTAGGGGAAGAGCAAGGCTCCAAACCTGAGAGAAGTTACTTATCCTCAATGGTCTTGCTGCTCTGCCTTGAGCAAAAATTCGGTTTGTTTATAATTAAAAATAATAGCTGTTTATAATTAAAAATAGTAACTAACATTTATTAAATGCTTACTATGTGCCAAGAACTGTACTAATAATACTTAAACCCATATAACACAGCTCTGAAGTCACAGGATATTTGCACTTGCTGTTCCTGCCTACAAGACCCTCTCCAACATCCTTGTGGCTCTCTCTCCTTCATTTCTTTTCCAGATGTGTTTGAATGTCACCTGTTCAGTGAGTTCCTTGCTGGACACTCTATTAAATAGTTAACACCTTTCTGCTATCACTCTCTCTTTCTCTTACCTGGCTTTATTTCTCTTTATAGCATTTGCCACCACTATTATCTACATTTATTTATTAATCTGTGTACAGTGGTACCTCGAGATTCGAGTTTAATTCGTTCCGTAACCTTGAGGCGTGGGAAACTATGAGACGCTCTAGTCGCGTGCAGCCAGCCGATCCGCGCGATTACTCCTATCTCAAATGTTGCTCGTATTTCAAAGCAAAAAATTGCTCGCTCGACGGCTCATATCTCAAAAATCTCGTATGTTAGGGCACTCGTATCTTGAGATACCACTGTATTTTCTTACTCCCTCCACCAGAATATAAAGTCCTCAAGAACTAGGATGTCATCCCTTCACCTCAACCTTCCACCGTTTTGTAATCCCAGGACCTAGGATAGTACCTGGAACAGAGCAGATATTCAACAAATATTTGCTGAGTGGATTATCTCATTTTATAGATGAAGAACCTGAGGTTCTAATGGAATAAAGAATTTGGCTAGGTGACCAAACAAGGAAAAGGTGGACTAGAGCCATGAATCAAAGCTGTTTGACACAGGAACCCCAGCCTCAGATCCTGCTTAACTTTTGTCTCTCAGCCTCATTAAAAGAATCATAAAATGCTTAGGCTGTGTGAGTTGTGTCTATTCCCTGACCAGTCAGGGCCTCTAAGAACAAGGTGAAAGGACCCAGCTCTCTCAGACATCCTCCTAATGACGCCTTTGACTGCCACCAGGGACAGGAAACTCTGCCTCAGCCTAAATCCCCCCCTCTGTCTAGTTCACCCACATCGTCACCCTTCCCACCACACTGTTTACACCCATGGATCTGTGTTGATGCATACATTTCCCAGCCCCCTTAGTCATTGTTTAGCCATTATACTTTCCTGGGGTAATTTTCCATCCCTCTGTTTATATTATATTTTTGCTTCTATCTTTCTCCTCCATTTTTAAGGACAGAGAAAGACATGTTTGGTAATACAAGCAATAATACAGTTATAATTACGATGGAAGCACTTGCCAAAAGGAGGATTTAAGCTGTGATTTGTTGAATTCCATCCTGAGTGGATTATTTATGAGCAAATTCATGGCTCTTTTATGAGGCTTTCTGAACAGAGCAGTCTTCTGATTCTTCTGTCTGTTAGTGGCTTTATGCCAATCTTGGGGGTCATGGAGGGTAGAAATGGGGTGGGGGCACATATCTAGCAAAGCCTGGTTGCTGAAAAAGCTTTAGAAGAGCCTTTGGAGCCATCTGAGAATATCTTTCAATATCGCTTCTCTGGCCCTGTATCCTCTTAAGTGACTAGTCATTTATCTTGGTAGAAAATAAGATGAAATGCTTGTACCTCCATGTGAAAACATGCTTCTAGCCTAGATTTGGTTTTAATGCTCCCTAACATGGGTCTGCAGTAATTTCCCACCCTATGCCTAGAACTCATTGCATTTCACACATGCTAGGATTAGATACCCAAAATAGACAGGGTGGCAGCCCTAATAATTAAGGGGAAAGTACCCAGGATTAGAGGTTGGTAGAGCTGAATTTGGATGTGAACTTAATCTTTACTTTCATGGCACCTTTCCTTGTTGTCCTGATCTCTAACCTCTCTAGAATTTACATCATGTTCATTCAATGGCTTGGTGCAGATATTGGGGACACAGAGAAGTGGGAGCAGAGCCTGTTTATCTTCTGCAACATCTCTCCTTTTCTCTGTTCTGCTAGATGCCTCAGAGGTCTAATAATATTCAGGTTGTATTTCCCAGGCTCCCTAATCAGCTGGCTTCCAGCTGGGCTCATTTTGTGGGAGGCATTGGATGGAGATGGGAGGGAGAAAGGAAGAGAGAAACCGTGCTTTTCTCCTTCACCTTCACTGTCTTGGGCAGTTTCTCCAGTAGTAGCTGCCTCTCTTCCTGGACTCTGGATTCTACTAGACAGCTGTGCTGTGATTACAGCTCCCATCTGATGGCCCTAGCCCTCGAGTTCTGATCACTCCGTCTCCTCCTTTGCCTCTGCATGCTGCCATTACTACCTCTGATTTACCTCCTTGTCTCCCGTCTGACTTCTCAACTCTGTCACCACCTGGGTAACTAATCCTCTGCACTGAAATACCTCTGTCTTAGATACTCAAGTATGGTTTTTATTATTTTTATTTGAACATTGATTGATACAGAGAGACTTGTCTTTAGATATTTGTCTTTGGATATGAAACTGCGTGAGCATTATTCCAGGTCAGTTCTAATTTCTCCTTAATCATTAGAAAATGTGGAATAATAAACATTAGCTCATCAGCATAAGGCTACATAGTTGTACACATGTGCATGTTTTTTTGTTCTACACTGGAGTTTGAAGCACAGTACCAAAAAGTTTTTCAAAAGTAAAAAGTTTAAGAAATAACTTAAAAATGTAGAGATAGCTAGGTATCTTGTTTTTTTCTTTTTCCTTTGAAACCAGTCTTTTTTACTCTGTGATTTCAATATGATTCAAACTTTCTTTTCTACCTCCAGCCTTCCAGCAAGGAGAGAGAGGGAGAAACAAAAATCAGTCCAGAAGTCAGCAAACTTAATGTGCAAACATTATGTGTTAACACTGTGTACTTGGGTAAGCTAGGATTATTCAGCTGAGACAACATGAAACCTCCTCCACTTATTTGGGCTTTAGAATCTGACTTCATTGGAAGATGAAATTCAGTGGAGAAAAAGAAGAAAAGAAAAAAGAAAGGGACAAAGGAGAGAGCAGTGGGAAATGGAACACATTCTCCCTTGGTGACAGAAAGTAT
Organism: Lasiurus cinereus; assembly: GCA_011751065.1. Classification (NCBI taxonomy): domain Eukaryota; kingdom Metazoa; phylum Chordata; class Mammalia; order Chiroptera; family Vespertilionidae; genus Lasiurus; species Lasiurus cinereus. The sequence continues at coordinate 14,362,789 of JAAGEH010000022.1, forward strand.
TTCTTTGTCAGGAGTAGTTCATTTTTGAAGGTAGGATACCTTCTTTATACTCAGGTATGAAGCTGGCTTAGGAAGAGAATTTAGCTTGCCTGGGTGATTTTTCGAATGTGCTGGCTGCTCAGCACATTCAATACAGAAACATTTAAGTAAGCAGAAGAGAAAGTCATCAAAAAGTTGCTTTAGCAGAGTATGGAATAAAAAATAAAATAAAGATTGTATGTGATAGGGTTTTTAAAAAAAATGTATGTGTGTGTATATCATACACAATAATTTAGACCAGCTGGGGTGATCTCACAGGGACCCCATGGGCCAGAGCTGCTGTTCTTCTGTGGAGAACACATCTCCCCTGGAAATGTGTACTCAGGTGCAGCTGAAGGGTCTGAGGTCATGGCTGAGGCTCTGGCCAACATTCTCCCAGGTTTCAGCCTCTGCTTCCTCTAGAGTCCGTTGGTTGGGAGCCATCCTTCAGATGCTAGAGCCAGACCATGAGTCTAATGTGCATGCGGACAGCATGAATTATTATTGGAGACCCGTGGTCCTTGCTAAAGCAGACAATGTATTTTTTTCCTGGAGAAATTAGATATCTCTTTTCCCTCTTCTTTTTTTCATGGCCTCTGAAAGCTTGAGTAGTAAATTTATCTGGAAACTCTTCAGAAAAGCAATGATGTGATAAACCACTCCTTGGACCATTCTTCTACCTCTGTTTGCCCTTTTAAAGCTCTGGTGAGCCTGGGGTTTAGCCAAAATCCTGAGTTTTGTGCTTTCCAAAGAGGTCAGGAAGACCAACTTATGTTAGGACCAAGGACAGAAATGGAGAAGAAAGAAAAAAAGGGGGATAGCTTAAGGGAAATACATTATAGACTCCTATATCTGGAAGGGACTAATAAGGTCATCTCATTGGTTTACTACATTTATTCAAGCAGTATTAATCGTCCATTTATCAGGAAGCTTTATACTCTTTAAGAGCTAAACTTAGTTTTTTCTGTTCACTATAATATTACCAGTTTAAATCAGTGGTTGAGACATGGGAGGGGAGTTCTATAGTCACCGTAGGTTTCCAACAATACAATGAGCAAGTATATTGCACTTGTTATTTGCATAAGGTTCTAAAAAATGTTTCTGTGTAGAAAATAGTGGAAAAGTAAGGGAACAAATATCAAACACCTACTAGATTTCATACAAGGGGTTTTTGCACAGGCAAAGAATTAGGTCTATTGTTTTATGGGACCACTGAAGATGGGAAGAACTTTGTATCTCAAAAAGAATCAGAGAGAAGGCTTAAAGTATCATATGTGAACAGAAATGCTACCCAGCTTAAATTAGTGAAGTAGGCTGGGTGGAGACCATGGCAAAATAAATAGCACATGTCCAAATAAGAGGGGGGAAAAAGGGGCCTATTTGTGCATGACAATGGTTCCAGTATAGGAGTATTGCCCCAGCTTGACCAGATCTTCGAATATTCCAAGACAAGTCAGGAAGTTTGTATTTATGTGAAATATCCTGATTTGATATATTGGTGACTAATTATACAAATTAATACAGTTGACAAAACAAAGCATTCTTGCAGACAGGGTCCTTCCTGCCAATTTTTGGCCTCTATCCTAATGAATTCAGGCTGCTTCATAACAGTCCACCCTATAATAGCAGTTCTTTTCTGCCTTTCTTTTATATTGTTTTTCATAGAATTTAAGAGGGATTTTCATGAGTTTGGGAGACAGGAAAACTAGTGACACAATCATTATGTCGTGGTTCCTTTTTATTTCTTGTGGCTTATGGTTGTTCCCTCATTTCCCTGAGGGCCCTAACTTCTGAATCCTCCATGGAATGTTTCACAGTCCCGGGCACAGAAAGGTCACACACTACATATATATATATATGGCTTTCCTCTAAGTCTAATTACACGGGGAACTGAAGAATTTAGGGTAGAAGGAAATTTTTAAATTATCTGCATCCCAAATTTTCTTTCTTTGTAAACTCCTATATCCTGGAGCTTGTATTAGATATTTATTGGCATGTAACAAATTATCCCAAAATTTAGCTGCTTAAACTAACTAATATTTATTATCTCACACTTTTTGTGGGCCAGGAATCCAAGTACCTCTTATATGAGTACCTCTTCCTTTAGGTCTCTCATAAGCCTATGGACAAGGTATCAGCTGGGGTTGTGATCTCATTAGAAGATCATCTCCAAACTCACATGGTTGTTGGAAGGATTCAGTTCTCCACAGACAATTGTACTGAGAGCCTCACTTCTATGCTAGTTATTCACCAGATGTCACCTTCAGTTCTTTGCTATGTGGGCTTTTCTAAAGGCAGTTCTTAACATGGGAGCTGGTTTCCAAAAGAAAGCAAAGGAGTGCAAGACAATAGACAGTTATTTTATAACCTCATCTCAGAAATAATATCCCTTAACTTTTTTTCATATTATCTTCATTGAAGGAGGCTCACTAGGTCTACCTCACATTCCAGGGGAAGGAATTCTACAAGTTATAAGACTTTCCTGACAACAGAACTATTGGGATTGATGCCTTGATCTTTTCTTCTACCTATTACTTAGCCCTTCTCTTGGACCTAGAATTACTATGAGATCCTGAGAATTTTCATCTTACCTCTTCCCAAGATAGTCTACGGATTGCAGCCATTTTTCTCTTTTCATTTAACTCACTTCAATAAGAAAAAAAAATCAAAGAAACAAATCAATTTTAGAACAAATTTCATAGGTTTTTGAGGAAACATCAAGAATTATGTTGATTCTAAGTTAATTAAGCCAAATAGTTATTCTGCCAGGTGTCAGGATCACATGAGCTTGGTCCTGTAGTGACTGAGTATCTGAGAAGTGAAAGACACAATTTTGACACAGCAGGTTCTCTGTTATATTTCAGACTCTGGCCAATAGAGTGGGAAAACCTATGTAAGCTGGGATCAACACCCCAGACAAAATCTTTGTTGGAGAAACTCAAATGGAAGTAAGGCTAGGTATTAGTGTTATGAGATATGAATTTATAAATCTGAGTTTATTCCAAAAGGCAAGAGCATAGGAGCACCACTGGCTGAGGTAGGCATTGATACTAAGATCTAGAGTTTTTTCAGGCAGAACTGACACCTTGATCACTGGAGGTCCAAGGAATAGGCAATCAGTAATAATAGGCAGAAAGCTGGCTTCAGGGATGACCTGGCAGGGACTGAATTAGAGGTCATAGGCAGGGCATCCCAGCTGCTAATGAGACTGGGCTCCAAAGCAGGTTCCCTGGGGAGACTGGGAAACAAGCCTGGATCTCAATCACAGGACAGTGAAGCCACTTACAAAAACAAACAAACACCTAGGGATTAAGACAGAGGCTTGATCAGGAAATGGGCAAGAACTTGATTATTGAGGAAAGGGAGATCCATAGTCAAGTTGGACCAGTAGCAAGACAGCAAGAGTAGACAAAAAGTTGACCACTGCCAGAAACTAAGATTAGTCTCAGAGTTTGGCATGAGACTGAGACTACTGGTTGAGATCAGGCAGACTCACTTGCCAGGGTAGATTAATGCAGGAACCCAGCGCCAGCACGGACATTAAACTCTGGCGATCCTGTGACCAATTGCACTCAATACCCTCTGATAACTCATGGGAAAATCAGACCAATGTTGTTCTAAGAGGGCAATTAGATTTCATGATTTTCTTCCCCCGGCGGACATCAGCATGAAATTGGAGGCTTGGCTTCTAAGCTCCCATCTACTTCTGTTCCCTTTCCCTCCTGTGAAGGTCAGGGTGAGAGAAAGGACAAAACAGAACAAAGAAACCCTCTGCTGCCAGACTCCTAGAGAAGATGAAGGAGTAAGGGGCTAAGATGGGGGGAGCATTCCCAACCTCTTCACAAGCTGCTCTCCCAGCCTCGGAATATTCTCCTCCCCTTTCTGCCAAGCCACATTCTCCACAGAACTCAAACATTTAACTCTACTTTTGCTTTTCCAGGAATCTTCCCAAATCCTCTCTGTTTCTCATCCCCCTGCTCATGTCCTTTACACCATTCACAGCACCCACCCCAACATCCTTTTCCTCAAGGTATTTCTCATATGCAAGCTAATTTTTTCCCTTTCATATTTTCCCAAACTGCATATATTTTCCTACTCCATCTTCCACCACCAAAAAACAATATACTCTTCTCCTGGATGGGATCATGGTTTTTCCTTCACAAGTAAATCCCCAGTTCCTAAGCTAGTCTCAGTCCACAGTGACTTATCCAGTAACAGTTTAATGGGCCTCCTGTTGAAGAGGAAAAAAAATCTAAGTGTCTCTCTGGATATCTTCAGTCTGCTTGATTTGTATTCAATTTCTGGGCTTAGGAGTTTCTACAGATTTGCAGCATTTACTGTCCCTCCACTACAATATTTTTGCTTTATCACAGCAACCACATTGGGAGCAGCTTGAGGGTAGGGGGTCAGAACACAAATGTTTTCTCTACTGCTCATAGAAACTAGCACAGTATGGACACCTCCTAATTGCCAAAGAAGTCCTTGCTGAATGAAATGGAATTTTCCTTAAGTGAGTGCCTTGTGCCTATCTTTAGAACTGGGCTCTCATGATAAGAAAATCAGGGGATTTAGCTGAATTTTCCACTGTTTAACTCTACATTGCGGTCACATAGAAACAACTTTTAAGACATAATGACTTTGAAAAAACCCATCTGTGCCCTGCTGGTGTTGCTCAGTGGTTGAGCATCGACCTATGAATAAACAGGTTATGGTTCAATTCTCAGTCAGAGCACATGCTCAGGATGGAGACTCAATCCCCAGTGGGGGATGTGCAGAGGGCAGTTGATCAGTGATTTTGTCTCATTATTGATGTTTCTATCTCTCCCTCTCCCTTCCACTCTAACATCAATAAAACATATATTTAAAACAAAAGCTCATCTGTGAACTCAGGGTTGGTCACTCACTAGTCTGTGGGTAGACCATTGCTTACATTATACACTTTCTTCTGTTCTCTCAGGGTGAGGAAAGATTTTGGGAATAGTCCGACTTTGTCTACAAAGTTAAATTATGGAACCAGCCCTTTTGAACTTTACCTTTTGCAAATTGATGGATTTTTTTCTATGGTTAATTGAAATGACCAAAGAATGCTGAAGCAACGAGGGAAATTTTCCCATGTGAGGCCACAGATGCCTGAAGAACACTATCACACCAGTCCTCCAATCTTTCCTGAAATCCACAAAGGATGGGTACTGCTGATCTGACAATAGGATAGGGAATGAGCACTGGGAGGTCTTGCTATCTCTGAGGTCATTGGCAGGGCATCCCAGCTGCTAGCACAAAGCTCACACACCATCTTTGTAGACTGGACAAATTAAGTGTCTTGGGGAAGTAGATTGAACAGATTAAGTGTCTTGAGGCTGCTGAGAGTCACCAGAAATTCCATCCCTGGCTTCTGTCCCACCCAAGTGCCCTCCTCTTTCATCTGAACAAGATATAAGTTTCTGCTGTTTGAGTTGGCTTTGCCCAGCTCCATGATTTCAGCTCCTTGTCTCCATTCTCCAATGTGTGGGCTCATTTCCGTTCTCTGAGAACTATTGTTTTTCTGACTTGAACAGTCATACAGAAAACCTCAGTAACAGCACCTTTGTATCATTATTTACTTTTATAATTATATATGTTGTTTCTCTCCCAACGCTTGAAGACATCAAATTGCAGTTAAAATAACTGCATGGGGAAAAGCTTGAGCAGCAACAACAAACCACTTCACTCCTCTGGGTGAAAACATGCAATTGTACCAAGAGGGATAAGGAAAAAATGGCTCATGTTTGGAGAAAGAAATTGGAATAAGGGAGTGAGAGCAGACAGGCTACTTTAGCATCTGACGCAAGGGATATGAGAGAATAGTCCATGTGTTAATTGAAAAAGTAAGGCTGTGAGGTCAGGCTCAGGAAAGGCTTTTAGTATATGGAGTCCCAAAGGTCTGGTCTGGCTGGGGTCCCCTTTTCTGACTTTGGACCTTGAGGTGGTAGTAGCTGCTCTTAAAACTCATCCTGACCTGCCATTCTAAGGCAAGATGGGACTTCAGAAACTGATTTCAGTGATGAAGCTGAATTCCATCCCTTCTTATTGTGAACTTGAAACTGAGGGTTGATATATTTCCCAGTCATAATGGTTTTAGGCGGTATGAGCAGAGATAGTACAAGTAGGTGATTCATTGGAAGCTTCACCCATAAAAATAATGAAAACCTCAAAGTCCCTATTAAAGCTCTAGGATCTGTTATATTCCACAGTGGACATTTGTTGTTATTGCCTCCCAAGAAATTATCTCCCTACTTTTGTTGGAACATCAACCTTATTTTCCTTTAAGAAATGATTCCTCTCCCATTCTCTGGGCACATGAAGTCTGGGTGAGATCACATGATTCATATGTAACCAATCAGCTTATCCCATACTGGCTCAGAGATAGGTAAAATAGTCAAATTTGTCCACTGAATTTAGTCTTGGAGTTTTAATGATAAGAGGAACATTTTCTGGTAATACTGTTTGAACACTTGGGTTGACCTATGCCTGAATTTTTCTATACATAATTCAGTGAATGTCCTTTTCATTTAAGTCAGTTTGAGTTGAGGTTTGGTCTCTTGTAACTGAAAGAGTGACATGTGATCATATTACATGCCAGTCACTGGTAGAGATTATTTGTTTATTCCAGTCTGGTTCTCCTCTCACATAGATTCAAGTAGGTAGTAAGTGCACCACATTTATGAGGTGCATAAGAGAACCAATGAACAAGAGTAGAAGACATATTGGCTACTGGTTGAGCTCTAATTTCCTTGGTTCCACTGACTATTCTGGCCATGGTCTAGGAAGTGGAATTCAGGTCCTTTAAAACCTCAATTTAATTGTGGCTCCTAAGGGAGAGTTCTAGATCTTAAACAATTTCCACTGGTTTTAAGGAAGGGTGGGTGGTCCCTGTAGGCTCTTTGTGAAAATTCCCTTTCAGCATCAGTTTCAGAATGTACAGCCAAGCAGGCAATCAAATTAGGGAGGGCAACAGTTTTCTTTGAATGCTACTGAAGACACCGGAGGGAACCAATTCATTCCAAAACAGTTTTCGCTATCATTTTTCAGACGCTAAGTTGACCCACACTGATGATCCTTGAACTGAGTGAAATGGGTGGCCTTGGACATGATTTTTGGATATGCTGCACATTTCAAGATTACAATGTTGTTCAAATTAACCTGGGCTATATGTCTTTTCAAGAGGACATTGCCTTAAGGAATAGTTCTGTTTCAAAAGTCATCCCTAAATCTAGATGTTTTCACAAAATAATTGATTCCAAAGTATTTTAAGGTCTAATATTTTAAATGGTTATTAGCTTCTAGAGATAATGCATTATTTCTCAACAAAATCTTCTCTGACTATCCTAATCAAGAGTAACTTTTTCCTCTTTTAACAAATGTTAAAGGAGCTTGAAAAAAAAAACACAACCCACACAAAACCTTATTTTTAAAATTTTAAATCTTTTGTTCAGTAATTGTTCTGAGACTGTTCAGCTTATTTCTATCATTAGATGTTAATAAATTGAAGCAGAGGCCACAAGTTGTATATCATTTTCTCCCAACATTGTTTACAGTGTATTCCACATAGTAGATACTTAATAAATGTCTGCTCAATGAACATCCAATGTTCTACCATTTATATTCTTTCACACCCCTATGACAAACATAATTCCTGAGTTCTAGTTTGTATTTTGAAAATGAATAGATTCTCTTCAATCTAACTAACTTATCTCCAACATTCATTTAATAAAAATTGGTAGGTATTTTTCTAACTTTCATTTGTTAACTAGGACTTGGGGACCCAAAGACAAATAAGAAAAATGTAGTCTTTTCCTTCAAAGAGTTAGAATTTCAAATCACAGAACCATGAACAATAGAAATGAGGTAGCTCCATTCTTTTCTCCTCCAATTAAGCTGATCCCCAGAGTAAAAGGACATGTTCAATCCTCACAGAGGAAAGACATGCTTCTGGTGTCCTCAGCTCTTCTTTCAAAAAGTCACTGTTGGCTCTCAGGCAAGCTTCTCCCTCCCCTGAAAGGTTCTCTAATGTTCCTCATAGTCTCCATTAGGCCTTAGCCAAGACTTACTCTTAAAAGCTGACTGTTTTCTTTGTTTACCTATTTTCTAATTTATTTGAGAATATTTACTTCTAACCTTTCTAAATAGAAAGTCATTGTTAATCTTGCCCCCTAGGAAGCTGACACAGGGAGTACCCCCCGAGGGGGAAATCAGGACATGTTAGTCAGAATCACAGGAGCTGTATATCCTGGGTGGACATGAAATGTTTCCTTAAAATCTGTTAAGACTGCCTCCCCTCAGGTAAATATGACTCAGAACTCCTGTGGGCCTAGAATTATGACCACCATCACTGTAAAGTGGGTACTGGCCCCATTTGCATTTTATGAGCCTCTCTTGTCAATTTTACCACAATGCTGTTCTCACCTCACTAGGTATAGAGAATAGCCAATTGTGTCCTAAGTGTCCTCAAGAGTCCTACTGGATTGAATAGTGTTTCCCCAAAATCCATGTCCATTTAGAACCCATGAATGTGACCTTATTTGGAAATAGGGCCTTTGCAAATATAATAAAGTTAAGATGAGGTCATACTGGATTAGGTTGGGCCCTAAATCAATGACTATTTTTTTAAATATAAGAAGAAAGATATTTGGATCCAAAGGCACACAGAAGGAGGAAGAGATTGAAGTTATTCTGCCACAGCTAAGGAACACCAAGTATTGCCAACAAATAATAGAAGCTAAGAAGAAGAAGCAATAACAGCTTTCAGAGAGAATATTGCCCTAATAAAACTTTAATTTTTGACTCCTGGCTTTCAGAACTATAATAGAATTAATTTATATTGTTTTAAACTACCTAGTTTGTGATAATGTGTTATGGCAGCCCTAAGAAACCAATATAGCAACCAATCATTGATTTATATAAAGCTATAGCAAAGGGGAAATAGACAATACAAAACAGAGGGCATTTAGCTTCTTACTGGCTGAATTTCTTTGTCTCTCCCCAAATTCTGCTATGAATTAAATTAATGGTAGAGAATAAGTAGAACATTTTAGGATTATCTACTCTGTGAAAAGGTCATGGGCTATTGGTATGTTAGAACTCTTAAAATTCAGCTAAACTTGTTAATTCTAGAAAAGGTGATTTTAATTCGAAGCTGTGCTCAAATGTATTAGTCAAGGTTCTCCGAATTGTACCTCCTATGGGTTCTGTTTCTGTAAAGAATCATGACAAATGCATTATATATGAAGAAGGGAGGGGGGGAGGAGAGAGAGAGAGAGAGAGAGAGAGAGAGAGAGAGAGAGAGAGATTATAATAAATTGGCTTTTGTGATTATGAAGACTAGAAAGTCCCAAAATCAGCAGTAGGCAAGCTGGAGACTCAGGAGAGATAATAGTTTAGTTCTAGTCCAAGACTGACAGCTTGAGAACCAGGAGAGCTGACAATATAAATTCTAATCTGAGAGCTGGCAGACGCAAGACCCAATGTTTCAGTGGCAGTTAAAGCCTGGAAAAGACCAATGTTCCAGCTCCTCAGGCAGGATGATTTCCCTCTTGTTCAGCTTGATTTCCCTCATGCTCAGCCCTTTGTTTTGTTCAGGTCTCCAATTGATTGGATGATTTCCACCCACATTGCAGAGGACAATCTGCCAATTTACTCAATCTGCCAGTTCAATTATTAATGCCATCCAGAAACATCCTCATAGATACACCCAGAATAATGTTGGCCAAATGTTTGGGTACCCACTGGTGATCCAGTCAAGTTGACACATAAAATTAACCATCAAAACAACACTTATATACAAGATCAGATTCATGTTGGCTATTGGTGACCAACATCAAGAACATATGATTATCTTAATTAATGTAAAAAACATAACTTTTCTAAGTACCTTAGCCTGGAATCCCTGGGAATAGAGTGTAAGACAAAGCAGGTGGTCATAGGGATAAGGACAGGGGGAACGAAATGTGGAAAGATGGAAAGGAATAGAAGGATATGTGCTTGGTACTGATAGAATCTTGTATAATATATCTCAGGTGTCTGTCTATGAGACAATGAAGAATCTACCCATCAGCTCTTATCTGCTTTAATCAAAAGTGGTTCCTCACACAGTAACTTTCCCACACATTCAGTGTGCATATGGTCCAGGGAAATGCAGGTTTCACCATCATTGCACCCCACAATGCCAGGGCAAGATGTGAGAGGTATGAAGCACAAGCTAAGGAATTATACCTATACAAAGCTATTCAAAGCCTTCATGTTGCTGATTGGCACATCAGTGACTGAAGAAATAGATAGAGCAAGTAGAGGATTTTGGAATAGTACACCAGAAATGCCCAATGTGCTTGGCAACACTATGGTCATTTTGTGTACCCTTCTTTCTGTTTTTGGTAAGAATCCCATCTTATAAGGCAAAGCTTACCTCTTGCTATAGAAGCTAGGCAGGCTGTGAAAGCAAGTGAAAATATGTGGGCCATGTAAAACTAATGAGATGGAGGAGGACCTATTCTAGGTTTAGAGGGGAAGTCAGAAATGTGAAAAAGAGAATAATCTGAAATAGCAGTCTGGTGTCAGAAATACAACCAGGTCTCTGGTTGTCCTGATCAGTTGTTTCATTTTTCTGTTGTCCCTTAATGGATTTCTTCTGTTAACTCTTGTCACAGGAGGCTCCTTGTCCATATTATAGGACTGACTGCCTGATTTAGGTTATGCTTGGTTCACCTAACATTAAATTCAGGCCACATATCTTTCTCTAGCTCATGGATGCACTGCCCTTGATTTAGAGTCCAACCTACTCCAGCCAATTATATTTGGGATGCAGTCAGCAGGCATAAGACATAGGCACTTAGAGAATAGAGACAAATAGTGGCAATTCCCCAGAAGAGAAGGCACAGAGACAAAATGGAATATTCAAATATTTGTGGTCTGGATTGGGGATCAAGAGTCCTGAGTTTGCCTGGCTGGTGTAAATCAGTGGTTGAGCATTGACCTATAAACCAAGAGGTCCAGGTTGAATTCCTGCTGAGGGCACATGCCTGAATTTTGGGCTCCAATCCCATTAGGGGGCATTCAGGAGGCAGCTGACCGATGATTCTCTCTTATCATTGATGTTTCTATCTCTCTCTTCCTTTCGCTTCCTCTCTCTGAAATAAATAAAAACATGTTTTTTTTAAGAAAGAGAGAGAGACCTGAATTCAATGTCTGCTTTTGTTACATGCCTCTGTGATCACAGGAAAATCAGGTAACTTTCCAAATCTTGAAACCTTCACATAAAAAATAAATAAATAGGGGGACATAGTTAGGAGATTTCTAAAGCCTCTCCCAACTCGAGGCCCTGCAGTCCTCACCCTGAACCACACATATTCTCACCCTGTGGTATAGTTTGGGCCTCTTTTGGGAAAGAGGAGTTATCAGAAACCTAGGGCATAGCCATACACATAATCTTTTCCCAGGAGAGCTCCTTAGTAAATATCCACCAGCTATACCTCATTCACTTCTCCAGAACTCAGAAGCCCTTAACCTATCTTCTTTCTTCCTTCTTTTTAATTCTCATCTATCTTCATAAACAGAATAATTCTGTTATCAGTAATGCAGGAAGACTTTAGGATATTGCAGCCTAAATCCAGATGTCCTCATTTTTAAACTCACTCTGAAAAAAAATGTATTTATCTGCTCATATTACACAGTTACTCTCATTTTCACCATCAGTGAACATGAGATTATAGGAGGAAGGCCTCTTTAAAGAATGGGAGCCATGGCTTTGTTGAGAAAAACCTGATACAACAACTAGTTAGTTCTTTCCGGGTGAGTGGCTTTGATAAGCTTAGTTCAAAATAGTTATTTATTTTATTTATTTATTTATTTATTTATTTATTTATTTATTTATTTATTTATTT
>JAAGEH010000022.1:14374728-14396144 GCA_011751065.1 Lasiurus cinereus
TTTATTTATTTATTTATTTATTTATTTATTTATTTATTTATTTATTTTACCTGTAAGGTGATCTATATGCCACTTCTCTCTTACATTTATATCGGTTATATTAAAGAAATCATTATCACTTTTTTCAGATCATAGGTTTAAATAACCCTCAGTTATTAAGCAGAAATAGGTATCTCTCCCATTCTTCTACTCCTGAATAAAATCTTGATGAGGTTATAGGGCTCAACAAAACATTTCTCATGAGGCATTCTCTCCTTTAAGTAACAGTGGCAAAGAAGTCATCTTGCTCCAATGTCTGATCTCAATAAAACAACATACATCTGAACTTATAAAAACAGGTGTTGACCCTTCTCGTGGGAAATATTTTCTTGGTTTACTGGAGTCTAGCATCTAAGTCATATAACCCTATTGAGCAGGAGATGGTAACTTTGTTTTGCCATTGATTCAGGTAATTGAGAATTGACCCATGAACCAGGAAATCCAAATTAGACATCTGATCTCTCTTACAGTGGAGGGATCATTTATTATGCTATTTAAAAATATTCTCAAGGCTAGAATCACAGAGTGCTCTAGTTCTATGCCAATGTTTGCATTCAAACATTAGATTATAGGGGTCAACTTGCTCCTCACTCTTTGCTGCCCTTCCTAACACTGTTCTTCAGGTTTCTTAGTACTGCATGACAAGGAATTGAGTGAGTGACAATTTCTCTTCTAGAAAACTTAAATCTTTAGGAAGAGAACTTAATTTATAGTAGCTTCTGTGTGCTTCAAGTGGTGCACACTTTCTTTTATGAATATTCTCAGGAGATTTACTTGGCTCTACAGTGTTCTGCATTGAGAATGGCCACTTCTTTCAAGGGTCAATTACTTTCTGAATTCCTGTCACCAGGGACTTTCTGGGAAGAAGTTACAAGTCACAGGGGTCTCTGTGAATAATATCACTCATGAAAAGAGCTCACGTTGTCCCTGACTTTTCTACCATAAGTTCTAAAATAAGAGAAAAAGCTTTCAGGATATAGGTCTGATGAGTTGTCTGACTAAGCAGAGGAACAGGAATTGGGGGTGAGGTGATAGAAAGCAGTAGCATTGTCTCTATTTCTGTTCCACCCTTCAGTTCTGGCCAAAAAGACAATATTGTTCCTGGCAAAGCAAAATGTAAAACTTGGGGAAAATCTTGAAAATTAAGTCAATTTTCTCATTTTACTGATATGACTCTGAGGTTCAGAGATGGGAAGTGACCTTGCCAAAATTTGAATTCATGGAAGATCCTGGCTTACAATTGAAGTGCAACTCAGGAATGAAGTTGTATTAGACTATGCTGCCTCCTGTATCACAACATATGCTTCCAAAGGAGGGAGTCAGAGACATAAAGCAGATTTAAGACTCTTTTCAGTTTGACTCTGGTTTACAATGATCAGCTTGAAAAATTTTCTGCAACATGCATTGTCTAGATGCTTGCAGGTCCATAAATCTAAGACCAAGTTTGGGAGTCATTTCCTCAGTTCTCTCTACCATCCTCCCTTTCTTCACTTTGGTCCCCATCCCCCAGGCATTGGTTTATTGCAGTGTGAAGGAAAATGAAGCTTGGTGATAAGGCATTGAAGTTGTATGCTCAGAGCTCTATGCCAATGTTGTCAATTTTGCAATTCCAGTAAGTATATAACATAATTTTCACCTTCCCTTCTCTACCCAGCCCCACCTTTGCTAATGCCTATGGAATTTTTGTTTTTTACTTTATAACGTGGACTCTATCCCTAAGAAAACCCTTTCATCCTTTTATTTTCCAAATCATGCCAAAGAATGGTTAAAAGAGAGATTAGCAAGTGTAAGAGAGAAACTTTAATAAAAACATAATAGAATTTAAGGTAATCTTTCATAATGTCTGGTCCAACTCCATATTCTTACTAGTGAAAAATTACATTCTGAGATGCCATGAGTATTATGATATAAATAGAATTTAGCAGATTGCTTTAAGCATTGAATGAAGTATTTTAGAGATAAAAAGTCAATTTGTTTCTAGTACAGGCTGCAAAGAGAAGGTAACAAACCCATAAAAAGGCTGTATATTAGGTGGCCATTTCATATTTTGATAAATTTTAAAATGTCTTTCTTTTTACTCTGGCATCATACTTTATTAGCTTTTTTTTTTAATATCACAAGCATATGTTAGTGAAAACCAGATGTAAGCCAATGGATGATGCCAAGAAAATAAAAAGTTATAATTCTTAATGCTTTTTCATTTGGGGAAAAAAGTATAATTTTTTATTTTTTTAAATTTTTTTGGTGGAGGCATGATGTGGGCCAAACTAAGAGTTGCCATATGAACCCATTGCTCCCAGTAAATGAGTCAGCCAAGCTAGGGCCATTAATTTCTTTGACATGCAACATCATTCTGGGAAGAAAGTACTAGTCCACAGGGCCAGTAGTGCTCTCATAAAGAAGGCCCTGACAGCACCTGATTGGCTTGGTCAAGATTTTCCCATCTGGCATCTAAATATCTTCCTAACTTTGGGTCACTCATCTAGATTTGGCCTCTAGTCTGAGATAAATATGCCTAACTTGAAGTGGAAACTTAATTTATTGTTTTATCTCATGAAATAGCACTACTAAGCAAGCCAGTAGTTCTGTCTTGGCATGACTAGGAGATATTTAATAATAGCTTATGATGTGGTCAGGTTTTTTTCTAGCCCATATAGGGAATGCAAAGATATACAAGGCATGGCGTCCTGCAAAAAAAGCTGGAAATTCAGTAGAGTAGATGAAGATATTAAAAACACATGAGTTAAATGATAATTATGACACCATAATCATTTGAAGAATGATACAAGGAAATAGAAAATAAAGGAGACACTGCAGGGAACTGTGGAGAACTAGATAGTTCATGGTGAAAATAAGGTTTTGGTTGGGTGTTTGAGAATAAGTAGACAACTAATAAGCATAGTTACAGGGTGTAGTAAAAGTGACAAAGAAGGGAATTGCTTTGCCATAAAAGACTTGGCTGAAAAATACAAGGTCTGATTCTTACTAAGAATACTGAATATTTTATCTTCCAAGCCTACAGAGCAGGGGCCTTATCTGAATATAAGAACCACATTAGCCCGCAGGCCCAATCACCAGCCACTGTGAGGTGAAAACAAGCTCTTCCCTAGACAAATCTATACTATTTAAAAACAGAACCATCATTCTGGCCCTCTATCCTTCCAACCTCTTCCTTGGCTTCCCAGGAAGATGGGACATTCACTAAGAAGCTTGAATACCTGTGGCTGCAGGTTGCCCCAGCACAGACAGATATGGAAGGACCCCACCTAGAGTGCAGGTGGGCTATTCAATAAAGGGCACTGGGTGCTTCTCAACAGAGTGTAAATTAAAGAAGCTCCAAAAGAATTCCCTGTGACGATGGATGGTAAAAGGGGCTTGGTCACTGAGTGTCACTAATACTTCATCTTTTCCTCCAGGCCCCACAGATATGGTCCTGCAGCCAAATGGCTCTCAGTGGCTTGACTCAAAGTCACCTGGACAGGCCTGATGGAAATGCAGGATGGCCCAGCCCTTTTCTAATGGGTTTTCCAGAGTAGATCCATCCATCATTCTACCCAGAGAAGAGAGAATAAAAAATTGATCTGGTGCCACAAGACTGTGCCCTGTGCTTCCTTGGACAGGGGTACAGGTGAAGGAGAGAATGACACAGCTAGAAGCTTTGGGGGATTCTGGAAGGGGATGTGGTACCAGGTTCAACTGAGAAGGGTGAGATGCTGGCATAGAGGCAAGCTGGCATGGATTACCTCCAAGCTGGGCAAATTCTGGGCACTGGGCAAGGCCTGTGGCTTTGGGAACTTCCCCAAGCTGGTGGTGGTGCCAACACTCCATTAACCCTGTGAAATGTATTAATTAGTGAACAATTTTGGCTCAGAGAGTGTTGCTGTGGCTTCAGATGAATATAGAAGAGAAGAGGCTAGTTCATTTACAGGCACCTCTGAGGAATCTCAGCTCTCACATGTCTGAGAAGAGCCTCCATCATAGAAAAGGTTGGATGGTGAAATTGCAGAGACCCATGTGCATTAGTACAGCCTAACACCAACTCAGGGCAACAAAAATAAATTCCTGCCCAACACAATCTGCTTAGATCAGTAAGTTATTGGAACAAAACAAATGAAAAACCCTGCAAATGGTGCTTCTCCAAGCTTCTACTGCTCCCACTCCCTTTTCCAAAATAATTGAAGAAAACATTTTGGTCTGATTTAGCCATGGCATGTCAGAGCCAGAAGACACCTTCACAACCTGGTAGTCTCACTTTAATTGTCAGATGGCAAGCTGAGGTCCAGAGAAGTGAGTGGACTTTTTCTAAGCCCTGGGCTAGGTAATGGCAGAATTGGGGGATGTAGGGCTGGAGGGTGGAAATAAATTGCCTCACTGTCAATCCATGCTTTTTTCTTCCACCTCACAGCTGATGCAATAAATATTTTCAAATCTACCTGCCATGCTGGGCTAACAAAAAGAAGCCTCTAGAAGAAGTCTGAACATGCTCCGAACATCACAGCTGGGCAGACTGATGTCTTACCCTCCAGCCCCTCTCTTTCTGCTTTCCTCCTGGGTTGACATTTCTCGAACAGTCTGCCTTAAACTTTTCCTCTCCTTGGAAGAGAGAACTTGCCTAACATTCATGCCTGACTAACTCAATCTAATCCAAGTACATATATCCTGCTGATAATTAAGGTAGAATCTTTATGAGTAGAGAATAAAGGTTAAGAGGAAGGCAAGGAATTAAGTTATAAGGAAGAAAAAAGAGGAGATAAGAGAAAGAAGAATGAAAAGCAATTAATACAAATCAAATGCTTAACCTATGCCAGGCCTAGTCATATAGTTACTTCATTTAACCCTCAAAATAACCCTATTGTCACTAAGTTTATAGTTGCAATTGGATAATTTACAGAAGAGTTTACAGCCAGAAAGTGGTAGAGAAGGAATTATGCCCCAGGGGCCAGCTTTAATGGGCTAATGCAGTGGTCGGCAAACTCATTAGTCAACAGAGTCAAATATCAACAGTACAATGATTGAAATTTCTTTTGAGAGGCAAGCCACTTCTTCAAAATAGACTCGCCCAGGCTGTGATATTTTGTGGAAGAGCCAAACTCTAGGGGCCAAAGAGCCACAAGTGGCTCACGAGCTGTAGTTTGCTGACCCCTGGCCTACTATTTTCCACTCTGACAAAGAAGAAAAGGAAGGGGCCTTTGTGGAAAGAGGAATGGGGCTTTGGGGAATCCTGACTTCTAGGTTATTCCTTCATGTATTGAATGAATGTTATAGCAAGTCTACCATGAATCTGACTATGTTCTAGGCACAGGATTATGGTAGAGACAGAGAGCTCATGGTGGGAGAATTTTATCCATATGATGACCTGGGTTGAAAAAAAAAAAGGAACATCAAGTCTGACAAAGAGCTATGAAGGAAATAAAGCAAGGCAGCATGCCAGAGAGAGAGAGAGAGAGAGAGAGAGAGAGAGAGAGAGAGCCTAGGAAAGGGAATAGGTCACCTTAGGGAAGGTTATTAGGAAGGCCCTTCTGGAGAGTTGACATTTGAGGCCTCAGTCATCAGAGTTACTGAACATGTGATATGGTACACAGAGAATTTCCTTGGAAATAAAACACCAGTGTAGCTTGACCTTATTGTTGGGCTATGTGAACCATCATCATGGCTGATTTACTTGGGCGTGGCACACTAAGGTGGGAGAGTTGAGACGAGTCTTCCATGGGCATGGGCATTAGGAGAGCATGGTCTATAGAGGACTGAAGATCAATAATTAATTCTAACAGTGTCAATAATAAAATATTCCTCTCACCACCCATAGAATCGTAGCAAAAGTGCCACCTGTTTTCAGGTGTAAGCCAGGGAGCAGGAGCTGATGCTGGGAATGGCTATAAAAACTTTAAAAGGACAAATCATTTAGGGATCCATGGCCCCTTTTTATCCTAAAAGGGAAGCTTCACTCAAGCTCAATAAGCCCTGAGGACTCTTGAGAATGGCTTAAAAATTCTGACCAGCTGCTAGAGAAAGAGTCCAGAGAATCAATCCCATTCCATAGCCTGTGGCTATGATCTACCTGCTTATGCTTTCTGCTTATGCTTCCTAGTTGCTATGGGAAGAATTTCCCATTCATGAAAGGATGTCTATTTTCTCTATTTGGATCTTAGTGTAACCAACATGTTAAAGGTCAGTTGCATCAGTTCTCTTAAATGGCAATTAAGCAATTGTCTGAGCAAACCAGAGGCATCCGGAGCGCAGATATTGCTCAAACCTTGGGACCTGGGAGAGGCTGGGAAAAAAGGAACAAGGAGGGGGACACAGAGGAGGGGCCTTGGCCTCAGGAAACTAAGTAGAACACCCTGAACTGTAAAAGCAGATGCATGCGTCAGCAGACAGAGAGGGCATTCCACTAAAGCCTCAGTGAGACTGGAAAAATACCAGACTTTGCCCATCACCTACTGTCAGACTCTCCTTCCCTCAAATGACGGCCTCTCCCTCTCTCCCTCATTCTTCCACCCTCAACTTTCTCTTCCTTATTATATTTCTCTTTTCATCATATTGCTTTTTTCTCATCCTCTTACTTCTCATCCTATTTCCCTTTCTTCTTCACTGTCCTTCTCATTCATCTCTCTCTTGTCTTTAATCTTTCTCACTCCCTGACATTCTACCACATTCTCTCCCACATCATCATTTGAAGGTGCACTGATGATGTGGGAGAGAATGTGGTAGAATGTCAGGGAGTGGTCCCAACAACTGGATTTAAATTTCAGCTCCACCATTTTCTTATCTCCTGGTCTTGGAAGAGTTCTCTGAGTTTCAGTCTTCTTTATATGAAAATGAAAATTATACTTGCTGAAGGTGTTTACTTTATTGGGAGGAATCAAACATAATATTTATTAACCTTGAAACATTGTGCCTGACCTGTAGATACTTGACTGATAAGGCACAAGAAAGAGTTAACCCAGCACTTGACACCCAACCAGCATTCAATACAGCTTTACATAATAATGTCTTAATTTTATGGGTATGGAAACTGAGACTCAAAGAAGTTAGGCACCTTGGATAGATACCTATTAAAGTCTTATTTTTTAAATAAATAAATTCTACCTGTAGTATTATCAGGTAAGTTGTCTCATTGAGATTTCTATGCCTTGGTCTCTATCCTGTCCCCTGATTATTTTCCCCAATCACTTTTTCAAATCTCCAATGCTGCATGATTTAAATTATCTCTCCAACTTATGATAACCTAATGTAGTCTGTTCTTGAAGAAGCTGAAACTGATGTTTCTCACTCATCAGTAAGAAAACTTAGGAAGTAGATTTTTCAGAGACTTTTTTTGGAGCAATTCTTTTATCCATGGTTTCTGGCCCATATTATTATTAAAATGTTTAAATCTTGATTAAGTTTTGCAATGTTTGTATTGTTGAGCAACAAATGGAAGTTTTCATCACAATTTATAGTTGGTTTCATGGAACTGAATTCTATGGTGTTTATAACTATTAAGTACCTTCTCTCAGAAACTGGAGAGGCACACCATTTGCTGTGACACACACATCCTACACCCTTTTCTTGTATAGTCCAAACCACAATTTGTAATTGAGTGTTTATTTTTTGTTTAATGTTTATCTCTTCTTCCAGGCTCTGAGGCGCTATGAGGGCAGGGATCACATCTGTTTTGTTCACCCAGCTTTAGTTATACATCAGTATCTTAGACTCTAACTCAATAATCTCAACTCTGGCTGCCCATGAAATTATCAGAGGTTTTAACAAATAAACAAACACTTACTGATGCTTGTCCAGACTTTCTGAATCACTTGATATGAGTAGCACCTGTAAAAGCCCTGTAAGAAATTCTTGATCAAGTAGAACCACTTACCTTGTGCACAATGACTTGCTGCTATATACATTTGTCTACATGTCTCCTCTTATTGGTGCCAGTTTCTGTCCCTGCATAGCTGGCTGTGCCAGGTCCCTTCACTCCTGCTTTTGTATGACATGTTCCTTGAGTCCATCCTAACACATTCTCTCCTTATTTTCAACTGCTATTTATGGCTTCCTACCTTCAGGGCACAGCTCCTGATGAAACTGTCCAACCCTTAGGCCTCTTGTGTAATTCTGAGCCCAGCCCTCCGTTTTAAAAGTATTTTATATTATTTTCCACAAGCCTGTGGTTCTGTTGGCAGTTTTGTAAGTGTGATTGATCTTGACCCCAAGTTCCTTGACCTTTGCTGTGGCCCAGATGCTAAAGAGGCATAAACTGCCTCCATTCCCACAGCTTGAACTATGCAACTTAATGGTGGGACAGAGAGGGTTCAGATCAAATGAGGCATAGATAGAGTCAGGAGGACAGGCAGGCTGAGCAGGCCTTTGGATCTTTGTTGTCTACAGACTACCAGAGGAGCTGGGGAGGTTGAGGGTGGACAAGAGGAAGGTCTTTGTGGCCCTTTCATGGCTTTGAGTGTCTAAAGACCCAGCCTTGCTCCCCTCCGCCTACAAAGATATTTCCTTAATCTCAAGCCTCATCAGCCCAGGAAGGATGTGAGTACTGACCCATATGGCAGCCAACTCTGAGGCCAGAATTCACGGAAAATGTGTTTTTTTTTGGGGGGGTGGGTATTCAGGGGCTGTGTTTTAGACAGGAAGCTCTGATGTATGATCACAATGAGGCCTTGCCCTGAAGTGAGGATACTCCCAGTGTCTTTCAGTCAAGGATCCTTATTCTATGAGGAATGCAGAGCCATACAGATGAGAACTTGCACTAATTTCTTTAAAGAGTACATTGTTAATAACTTGGCTCTCTAAACATTCTTCACCTTGAGCCCAGCTAAAAGAAAATGACCTGAAAGTTATCTTTTTCTAAAAAATATGCATTCTATGTTGTATTGTATGTGGGAAGAGAGAATCAGACTATGAAGACAGTTGGGGCAGAGAAGATGGACATGATGCTGTGAGGGATGGCACTGAGCAGCAGGGAGGTGGGCATCTTTGCAGAGAAAACTCTTTTTCAGACTGTGTATCAACACCAGTGCACTCTCTATATTCATTGTAAATATATGACTTTATTAATCTAGGAAAGCATTATGATCTGACCTGGCAGCTAACTCAATAAAGGTAGGACTGGACTATGTTTTATGTGAGAGCTGCTGGCATCTGGGTAGAAGAGAGACAGGGAAGCAGAAGAGGCATTAGGTGGGTGAAGATGTTTGAAGAATCATGTAGGAATAAACAAAGAAATATCCTGATCAGCCTTCTTTTGAAGTGGAATGGAAAGCCAAAGTCAATGCAAGGACTTCAACCTGTTTGAAAATGGGACTATGATTTAAAAATGTAAGGTGGGGGGAAGAAGGCAGAGATCAAGAATGTCCATGAGTGCTAATGAAAACAGAGCTTAGTGCTGAAGCAGATCTGAAATAGGGCACATACGTCCCGGCCAACTGCCTCCACATCTCACCTCACTAAGAAGTTTATGACTAGATCAAGTAGCTGCTACCAGACAGTTTGGTCTATATGTGATCTTATGATAATTTTGTTTCCTTTTTAGCTTAAATGAATGTACTCAGAGTGATTAGCATAAACAGAGTAAGCACTTGCCAAGGGTCACCAAATATAAATAGTGGTGGGTGGGGCACCTAGAGAGAAGTGACTTACATTTCGGCACATGCTGTATGCTTATCAGGGGTTAGGATCCTTCTAGGTATCTCCTAGTTGGCAAGGACAAGTGAATCAGACTTTCCAGTGATAAGGGGCACCTCAATATGGGATTGCATAGCCAGGGTAAACAAGGCCAAGAAGCTGGGAAAGGTAGTGAGCATTTTCTGTCCATTTATTGTACAGTTGCTAAAAGTGAGCCCAGTGATCTAAACTGAAATGCCTAAGTTATGTGGCTGTTTGGGGCCAGGACAAATGCAGCCTTTTAATTTGTGAAAAAGGTATTCTTAGGGCCTAATGCAAGGCAGTGACACTTCCATGTTAAGAAATGCTCTGAATACCATCTTTTGGCATTCTGAGGTTCCTAATAGGCCAAGAGCTGAGAAAGCCTCCGAACTCTGTGAAGGCTACAGCCCCTCTTCCCTGGGAATAAAAGTCAGAACTGGAAAACTGCTCTGAACTCAGGCTAAGACCACATAGAGGTCAAGTGTCAAGATTAGGTGTTTTTGATATTTAATTCCCTGTAGGCTGTGGTATAGACCATGTAGAGGAAGGAGGCCTCTCCCAGCTCACAGAGCCAATGGTTCTAAACTTCTCACAATCTCCAATTTAGCAACTCTGTGTATCCTGGGAACGCAGGAGTCACCCCTGTAGAACTGGAAAAGGAGACGCCTATCTTTTCCAGCATGATTTTTGGATAAATAGACTCAGGAAATGTGGGTCCCAGCCAGATTGCTGTTTCTACAAACTTTGTGACCTCAGGCAGGGCACTTGCCTCTTTGAGTTCCCTTTCATCAAAAATAGAAGGAGGTTCAGAGGGATGCTCTCTAAGTAACTTCTGGCCACAGAATTTTATCAATCCCTGTTCTGTGACCCCTATCTTATTTGGAAGCTCTTCAATTATTATTTTCATTACTTATTGCCTTTGTTCATATTAATAATCACTTTTTATTATTACTCCTCAGATCTGTCTGATTGATTGATTAGATCACATAATTATTTAAGGACAGAAACCAGGCATAGTATAAGCAGTTATTGTTAAAACATAATTTCTACAGGGGCTGGAGTGACAGTCCCTCAATGCCCTCATACCCTCTCTTTACCTCCTAGCCCTTGAGAGTTCAAGGCAGGTGGGGATTCAGACTCAGACAGGTGACTTTTTCTCCGGGGTAGGGCAGGAGCCTGGTGAGCCCAGGCTGCATGAAGAGAAAGGCATGGCATTTTAGGAAAAAGGGTCATTTGTCCTATTTTTACTCAGGGGAGATGGCAGCTCATTTAAACTTTATGCTTCAGTTTAATGCTGACTTCAGAGGACTTTGTAGAGCCAACATAGATCTATGGATAAGAAAAATACAAGCCCTAGAGTCAAAATGTAGGATAGTTATTCCAGTTCTTCTACTTGATTAGCTATGCATCCTCAGAGAAGACTCTTTGTTTTCTTGCCTCAGATCTCTCATCTATAAAGTTGGTACAATTCCAGGAATAAGGCCTGTGGAGCAAGGCCTAGTTCACAGGAAGACCTTAAGACATATTAGTTATTGTGATGATCTCCTCAACCTCCTTGTTATACAAATAACAGAATTGAGGGAGATGATAGATAGATAGATAGATAGATAGATAGATAGATAGATAGACAGATAGAATATGAATATGAATATGATTTGACCCAAAGCAAAATGCTTAGTTCTCCTGATTCTATGTTAATCTTGAGGGTTGTGTTCTTCCCTAAACTTCCCACACCACATGGGAAGTTCTTTCTCAGTGTGTGTCCCTGCTCCCAGCATTCACTCCTGCCAGCATCAGTGTTTCCTGCACACACCCAACATCCATACCTCCCATTTCTACCCTGGGATTTCCTTTCTGCTTTTCTCACCACAGTCAGGAAACATCTCCAAGCCACTCCTGGGAAGTGTATACACTTCTCAGACCCCTCCAATGCACAGCCTCCTCCAAAAGCTTTTGTTCCTTCTTGTCTGGGCCTCTCACTTGGAAGTGACATTTGGACAGCTTCATTCCTCTTGCTGGCAGCCTCCCTTCTACACTCCCCAGGTTTAGTAGCCTGCCCTAATTCTCCCCTTCCTCTGTTGCAGATGAGTTGGGGGGTGGCAGAGCCCACTGCTCTGGGTTCCTCACATCAAAACTGTAGCTCATTTTCTGATGAAAATCTAGCCAAGCAGCCTCTCTTTCAGAAGCACAAATAGAAACTTAATTCTATGAATTAACTTAGGGACCTCTGTGATTCTAACACAGCATAATCCTATAAACCTTAATAAGAGGAAACATTTGAGATAGGGTGGGAATTTAAATATTTCTTCCAGCCTACAACTAAGTGTTAACTCTTTGAGGAAGCAGATTAAAGAGCAAAGAACTAAATTTTCATTTCAACTACTGTTTTTCACAAGACATTTTCCAAATATCATGGTCTCTTTCATAATGATTTGCAACATGTAATTTGCTTTTATGCATATAAATGTTGCGCACATTTAAGAAATTATATAACAAATTATAATAGAAGGAAAGTAAAGTCATATGAGTAGATTTTTATAGGCATGCAAAAAGTGTGGTAATTTTTTAATAGCAGTAAATTAATAAGCCTACCTAAGAGTAGAACCTGAGGATCCTCTGATGGCTAGTTACACTTTCTACTCCTCTGGGTCCCTTGGCTGCTCGGTAACATTGGTGAGTCCCTTAATCATTTTAGGACTTCATTTCCTCACAGAACATGAGGTTGATGACACCTGCCTTTTTGATTTCCCAAAGCAACTATAGAGATAAAATGAAATAGGCTGCAAAGCATAAAGCACCAGACAGAGTATAAATCACAATTGTGATTTTAAATGATGTCTAGAGTTTTACGACTTCATCTTGCAGGACCTCTCTGCAGGAGAAACTGGAGATACCAGTTCTAGTTCCCTGTTTCTCTTCAGCTCTTGCACTTGCCTACTTGCATTGTGTTTATTTTCTCTGTCATTGCTGACACAGGTTCAAGACCTTCCACCATTGGGTGACTTTATTATTCCACCCCCACATTCTATGCCATGTGCTTTCAAGAATTTTTATTTAATTGGGCGGGGGGATCTGAACCTTCTCATTCCTGCCCTCACCTTTCTGAAAGGCTTTAGCTTCCCAACTTGTAGTTTATGTGCTGGCTGGTTCTATTTCCTGTGATGTATCTCTTTTTTTTTCCAATAGGTTCTTGGTATCTCAGCTGCTTGGGATATGTGTGTGACTTCCCTGTCCCAGCACAACATGGACTCCATCTGACTTCTTCTCTCTCCCATGCTGAAGAGACTCTCCTTCTTAATCTGCTGGTGACAAGTCCCAGTTAGAGTTAAGTGAGCTGAGGCTGCAGATCCCACTCTCCATCCTGATCTCCATTCCTCTGAGCCTCCATCCTGAGAAAGCCAACAGAAAGGAAGCAGGGTATTACCAATTTAACTTTTCAGTGTGCTGGGAGAGAAACCAGGCCTTTTCCAGCAGAACATATAAAATAAAATACTAGGCTGTACCCTTTTGTAGAAGAGCATAGAGTTCGCATCAGAAGGGAATTTGGGGAGCAGCTTTCTTAGCCTCCTCATTCCACAGTTGAGGAAGCAAAGACAAGAGGTGAAATTCCTGAGGTCACTGGGCTGGGTCCTGGATATAAAACATGATTTGAGATATGGTTCCTGCCTTAGCTATTCATAGTCAGGGGTTAAGAGATCCACTCAACTGCAAAGACATTGCTGGGTGATGATTAATCAAGCCTTGCTCATGTTTTCATTTTGATTGGATTCCCTTTCCCTGCAAAAGCAACCCACCATCTCCCTGGAGATCTAGCTCCAGACAATCCATGCCTAGACCTAAAAGTGTCATTAGGGACATTTCTAAAACACGTTTTTCTTACCCTGAGAATGCTCCTTTCCCTTTTTTGCACCTCTCCTTGAAATTTGTGGGGATCTCAAATGGGAACAGACTAATTAGAGGAGATATGTCTCTTCTCTTTGCAAAGACTGAAGACATTTTCACCAGTCAGGACAGCTACAGGTCGGCTCCAGCACTTCCAGACAGCTCAGCGTCTCTAAAAGTAAAATGGGCTTCTTCTTCCAAAACAGTTTTTATCTCTTTGGTTTATAATGTGTATGTTATCAGTGTGAATTGCTAGGAATAGCCCAAGTACCACGAGTTACTGGTGAACACTTCTCTATTCTGCTTTTCATTTTGTGAGCCTTCCTTCCCCCGGAGTCAATGCCACACGAGGGTGCCACAATTCAGAAATGTCCTTGAAGAGGTTGAGAAAATGGTAGGAAACCACCCAGGGAACAATCATTCAGCACAAAGGTATCTTTTGAGGATCGTGTATCAATTACCTTTTATTGCCAAACCACTCCCAAACTTCATGACTTAAAAAACTACTTTATTGCATATTGTCTGTGGTTCAGGAATTTTGTCCCACTGGGAAGACTATTCCCCTAGGATAGCCCATCTGGGGCGGGAGAATCCTAAATGACTTCATTTACATGGCTGGGGCCTTGGTTCTGGCTGTTGGCTGGGGTGCCTCAGTTCTCTATGTGGCCTGGGATAGCCTGGGCTTCTTTACCCGTTGGCTGGGTTAGAAAAGAAAGCTTCAATGTGCAAGGGCTTACCATGTCTCTGTTTGTGTCATATTTTATGATGTCTGTTGGCCAAAGCAAGTGATATGGCCAAGCACAGAGTCAACGTTAGAGAGACTGCATAAGAAGGCATGCTTCCTTCATTAGGAAACACATGCCAGCCCTAGGTGTGTGTGTGTGTGTGTGTGTGTGTGTGTGTGTGTATACACACACACACACACACACACATATATATATGTCCCTGCTATCAAGACTCATTGAATCTCATCCCATCCACCAATCTCCCATTCCCATATCCTGCCTGTTAACATTTCAGATGACTTCTCTCTATTTCAGACTAGAGCAGGATATTTACTTTCTAACCCATGTCAGCAAGCATGAGAAATATGAGCTCTGAACTTTTAGTGTGGATTTAATAAACACTCTTCTCAAAATAATTGCTAGATTTTCTGTTATGAATGTGGTCTGTTTAGAAGCACCTGGCTGGGTCTGGCTTCAAGGGACAAGGATGTCAGGGAAATAATGTTGAAGTCCTCTAACCAAATGCAGTGGGTAATGGGCCTTGGGTTAATAAGGAATAGTGATTCACAGTGTGATCCTAGAGTCATCCTCCTGAGAGATGTGATTAAACTGCACTTACTAAGTGTGGGGAAATTACCCTCTTTAAGCTGCAGATTCTGCATATGTAAAATGGGAACCATATATATCAATCAATCAAGATTGTTTTGCAGATCAAATGGTAATACATTCTACATGCTTATCACTGCCTGGCATGTAGTTATGGCTCACAAATGTAGCTATTTTTATTGGTATTAGTATATATTCACCCCATCTCACTACCATTCCCCTGAAAGAAAAAAAATACATAAACATATATATCCCAGTACAGAAGAATGGGGGAAAAAAAGGAAAGAAAAAGGTGAGGAAGGAGGACAAAAGAAAGATATGTAAGAGAGAATAAAATAAAGGGAGAGAAGATAAAAAGGAGACAAAAAAAAAAAAAAAAAGGAGGGAAGGGAAAAAAGACAGACAAAAAAAAAAAGTGGCTGTGAGGTTGAGGGCACACATACTTTAAGACCAGAGATCATTTTCTGAGAAGGAGTCACATCTCTAAGGTTACCCAAAGCTCATTTGGCTCCTGGCAAACCTAAAGTATTTGCCAGTGGGAGAGGCGGAGGGATGTGTGTCACAGAGCAAATGGATTTTGCCACCCAAGGTGTCTGTACCAACTTGGAAAGAATCACACGGAAAAAAGGAAATGGAGTAGAGGGAGAGGAAGGGAAATATTTCTCAGAGTGTGGCTGAGTGGTTGGCTGGGAATTCAACCTTGAGACCTGGCCTATTAGCAAGTCTGCAACTAATACATATAGCTTTTTCTCCATTTCCAATTCCTGAAGGAAAAACACAGCAACCCAGACATCTATGCACTTTTCCAAACCAACTTTCCTTTGGTTTAACACTTCTTTTTGGCATCCCTATTTCCCATTTCTTCCACCCAGGACCTCAGTTGTTAGTACTGTTGGTAAGCAAACAGGAACAGAATAACCTAAAGGTCACATCCCTGGTCTAAGCTCCATTCTTTGCTATAAGATGACTTCAGGGCTTCGATTATAGACCCTTCCATGTGTAGATGGAAAAATTAGGTGATGACATGATTCACAACTAGAATGTAGATGTTGTGAAAATCCATTTCTCTAATATATAAAGCCCAAGATTTGATAAAATACAAAAGTTTCCTCTTGGCAGAAGGGGTCATGAGAAATCTCTCTGGACCTCAACATCTCCAGACCTCCCATTCTGCCAGTGTCATTGGCCACAATGCAGGTTCAACCATTAAATATTATTTTATATTATTTTTAATGATCTATTTTTTAGCATCTTTGAACCCAGAAGAATACAGAATTAAGGGTATAAATTTAGATAATAAACATATAGTTAAGATTTTTATAGTTAAATATTTGTGCATTTAGGGTTTTTTACATTCTCGTTTAAGAGAATGTGATCTATTAGAATTACAGATTACCTTTATTTACACTTTAATTTACAATAAGTAATGGAATGATTAATTTAGATCAGAGTATAGGATAAAATCTTAGTTTTTATTGTATTTATATAATTAAAAAAATTTAAGAAGAACTATTTTAAAAGGTTAATTTATTAGATTTATAAGATTCATTTAAGTAATTGAGAAAATTTATCAGACAAAGTTCTTTTAAGTGAAATCTAATAGATTAAATTTATCAATGCAGTGCAGAATGTTTTCTGTAATAACTTTGAAACTAGGACCAAACATTAATCAAAAGCCCTTTAAGATAATTGAACTCACTAAGTCCATAATCCGAATTATAAGATTTATAGATTGAAAGTAATAGGTTATAGGAGAATTAGATTTTTTAATGTGGGACCTTAAATAATATAATATTTATTTAAAATTGATTTTAAAGTGACCTCTAGATAATACTTTCTGCTCATAAAATTCACCTGGAAAACATGAGAAAAACATGCTAAAATTATTTTGCTCATGATACTCATTAGTGTATTGGCCTAATGTTGTATAAAAATTACCTCAATTTGAACTGCTTAAATGAATATCCATTACTTATTATCTCATGTTTTTCATGAGTCAGCTTAGCCAGGTCCTCTGCTCAGAATTTCACAAAGCAGAGTTGGGGTCTCATCTAAGGCTCAGGGTCCTTTCTGAAGTTTACATGGAAGTTGGCATAATTCATTTTCTTGACCCTGTAGAACTCACAGTGGTTTGTTTCTTCAAGGCCAGCAAGAGAAAGCATCTCTAACTTTTATATCCTTTTACAAATTTTATTTAGTTAGGTTAGACCTATCCAGGATAATCTCTGTCTTAATTAACTCAAAGCCAACTGATTAAGGGCTTTAATTACATCTGTGAAAATCCATTTACCTTTGCAATATAATGTCACTTGATCACAGGAGTGACACCTACCATATTCTCAGGTTCAATACACACTTAAGTAGAGAGGATTATATAGAGCCTTTGTACTGTGCAACGAGAATGTTGGGGCCACCTTAAATTTTTGCCTGCCACAGTTAATAACAGTATCTTCTCTCTTTCTTTAATGTAGATCCCATAGGGCATCAATTCTATACCCTCACTTTTCCTCACCCTCACCTCTTCTACTCATAACTCATCACTCATGGTGTATGATTGATGCTGTGTCCCACCATTTCTTGACCACATTATTTCTCTAGTTCTACTGTTTTCACTTTGGTTCAATTAGGGTCTTATCTCTCACTGGCCTGTCATAGTTGCCAACCACCTGGTTTCCCTGTTTCCAGTCTTGTGCCCTCAATCCCTTCTTTATCTTGCAGTCAGAAGAATCTTTCTTAGGTACAAATCTGATCATCTCATTACTCAATTTATGACCCAAGGCCCAATAGATAAATTTTAGACTTATTTGCATATCCTTCTCTCCTGCCTTGTCTCTAACTTCATAGCTTTTTAATCCCTCCTGTGTTCTCTAATTTCTATCACATTGCTATCATTCCAAACTACTGTGGTCCCCAAAACATGTCAAACAACTTCTCACCTCAGTACTCATTTCTATAACTCACTTTGCCATAGTTCTATCCAACATATTCATCTGGGAAACCCTCAAGTACTTGGCATCAAGTTCAACCTCTCTCAGGACATCCCTACTCTCTACTGGTAGACTTGACCACCCCCTTTTGTGTTTTAGTCCCTCACAGCCTTTATAGACATTACAATTCTGTAACACTTTACTGAAAACATATATATATATTCCACCTTTCTCCTAGACAGCAAGATCCTATAAAATTACTTATTGTGGTGGCCATAGAAACTGACACAATATTAAGGTTATAATAGACAATGAAGCAATAAGTAAATAAATGTTTTGATTTTCAGAGCTAGTGTAAATACTAGGGTTGTCATAAAGCCTGCCTTTGTTGCCTGCCTAGCAAGGTGAAATCAAGGTGGCAGGAAAATTGACCTGGACAATACGTACTGAATCTTTTATAATTAATTACAAGGCATGGTTTGGCCGATAAAGTGGCAGATCTGTAATAATGTGGCAATAGCCTTCTTCATGATAACCAATACAGTTTTGGTGGCCATGAGACCATATCTCCTACTGCACAGGGCCTCAGATGCTTCACTCTAAAATTTATCACTGTTTGTTCCAAGGCCACACCTCCCACAGGTTTCTTTGCACTAATGATTGAATGCATCATTTCTAAGAATCTTGGGAGTGCTTTGTCAGCTCATTTTTGGTTCAACGATTCCCAGATGGCTTTGCCAAATCTTCATAAGACTTCAGGGCAGTCTAGGATACTTCAATTCAACACTCCCTCCCCGCACCCCCCCGTACCCCCCAGCCCTGTCCTTCACTCAGGATAAGATTTTCTTTATGGTCTGAAGGCTTTCCCAACCTTCTCCAGGCTCTTCCTGGTTTCCTTTCACAAAGGTTTTTCTCCTCAAAAAATCTTGCATATTTAATCTCAATGTGGCATCTCCGTAGAAGAGCTGGACCAAAGAAGCACTATACTATAAAGACACTTTTGTTTTCTATAAGTTAATGCTTAGCAATGACAAATAATGCCTTTCTGGCTTAACTAAGATAAAGAGAAGTGAAGAAAGGAGATTTTGTTCTGACTTGGAATAGAGCTTTAAAAAAAGAGCACACTGGAGAAGAATATGATAGTAATTTTGCAAATCACTGAGGAGGCTCTTGGGTAGGAGGGACACAGGACAGCATAGGGACCAACTGCTTTTCCTCACTCACATAATTCTCTTAGAGAGATCATTTCTACTCATACTTCAGCAAGCTTGTGTTCTCCAACCATCACCATCAAACACATACATACTCTTTGTATCCTTCATAGTCCAAGTATGACAGTATAATAATAAAGGAAAAGTTTAAGAAAGTGGCTACTTACAGATACTTAGGCATAATTTAAGAACAGTAATGAAGAATGGTACAGCATCCTCCAAGCTACCTGGGAGCCATGAAAGAGCAAGAGAGGGAAGTAATGATTACTGGGAAAAGGAAAAATAGCCTCATAGCAGTTATGGTCTTTAATAGAGAAACAGAGCAGTCCATAATATTAAACACCCCAGTGTCACTTTCTTCTGATCTCCAGTTGGTGCTTACCATTTGCTAAACCCCAACTGAAGTCAGAAAGCATGAGATAATGGATGCAATCTGTACATTTAAGGATGTATAAGGCAGGGTAGAGAGGAATGGGTAGAAAATGGCATATATATATATGAAGGCTTTTCCAGCCTTCTCCAGACTCTTTTGGGATGTATTATATACTGAATATATAATACTTCCCAAATAAAAGGATGTAAAATTGCAAAGAGCATGCTCAGAAGGCACAAAAAGGAGTAAAGAACAAAGAGTTTGTCCTAGATTGTAATTATTGCCAACTTTATTTTTTCAAATTGTTTAACTGAAATTGTTTGGTAAGTTCTTTCCAAAGATTTTAATGTGAAACTTATGCATTGAAGTAAAAATGCATTGATTTGGTTCTCCCTGTGTTGACCCCATTCTCTATGTTGATCCTCACTCTCTGAGTCAGCTCCCACCCTCTGACCATTAGCAGCTGGCTGACAGCACACTTACTTTCAGTTCCAGAGCAGAGCCAGTGGTTCTTTCCTTGGCTGAGAAAGGGCCCTGCTCAGTGTGTCTGGAATGAGAGGCCTTGCAACAGCTCTCTTAGAACATTCCTAAGTCCAGTCATCTGGCCTCTCTAGTGCTCCTCAATAGTTTACTCAGACAGTGTAGGAGGCAGACATTGCCCAGCCTAATAGATATGTCAGTCTTTTCACCCACATAGGACACCAGCACAGCTAAAAAAATAAATAGGCTTTCAGGTATACTGGGAGGACACAATCTGCAGAGATGTCAGCCCACTCAGGCCTGGGCACAGCAGGGCCAGAAGGAATAGACATACATGAGCTAGCAGTAATGATAGAGTAAGACCTCTCACATGGAAGGTTCCCTGAGTGAACCTGATGCTGCTGGCCTTAGGAGGTGAGAAAAACATTTGCTGGAGGAGTTGCAGGTTCTATAGTATTTTGTCAGCGTTTCTTATCTCCCTTTGATAAATATTGTGTCATTTTCCCTCCATGCCTAGCTTTCACTTGGGTTTGTTTTTTCAAACTCTGCAATACATTTGAATGATCCAGGGAGCTTTTTAAAATCTCAATGACTAGGTTGCACTCCAGGATAATTAATCAGAATCTCTGGAATGGGACCCAGGCTTCATTCAGTGTTTTACAAAGTCCCCAGCTAATTCCAATGTGTCACTAAGGTTCTGAGGCAGAACCTCCAACTTTGAAGTTTCCCAAGATCTTCCTCTCTTCCCTCATTCTCCTTCAGCTAATTCCTCATTCTCTGAGATTCTAATCCATTATCCCATTTTCAGTCTTCTTATCTACGTAGAGTCCAGGTCTATGTTTGTGTTCCCTCTACTCCTTCAGAATTTCAGAGTCATAAGGAATCCTGGAGTTCACCTAGCTCTGAGTCTTCAATGAATAAAAAGAAAACTCAAGGAACAAGAGAGGAAGATCAGGTAGTTATGTAAAGTGAGGCAGGACATGGGGTACCTTCAATAGCACTGACCCCCTCTGGAAAAAGCAACAATCAGTTTGATTCACTTTTGGAAAGTAAAGCTGTGGTTAGATTAGAATGGGCCTTACAAAGGCAAATTCATATTAAGGATTTATTAAGAGCTCAGATAATAAGCATGGGAACCACTGAAGATTTTATAGCAGTAGAGTGCCATGCCAAGAGCTGTTTTTAGGATAATCACTTTGACAATGATGGTTTAGATGGGAAAGAAAAGAAAGACTGTTGGTAGCAAAACA
Organism: Lasiurus cinereus; assembly: GCA_011751065.1. NCBI lineage: Eukaryota > Metazoa > Chordata > Mammalia > Chiroptera > Vespertilionidae > Lasiurus > Lasiurus cinereus. The sequence goes on from JAAGEH010000022.1 coordinate 14,395,858, forward strand.
AGCTAAGACCGAAATCCAAGGCAAAGTATAGGCAAGTAATTCTTAAGGCAATGAGCATGGAGGGAAGAACAGATGGAAGGTGTACTTTGACCTCTTTCCTCCATCTAACAGAGTCATGAACAAGAGCTGCGTTTTCAAATCTCCCAGTGATGTCTCTCAGGAACTCACTGCATCAAAGGGGCTCCCTGGAAAATGGAAGAGTTAAGATAGATTTCTTCTGAATTATATTTTAGGTGTTCTACTTATTCAAGATTCAAACACTCAGAAGACAAAGAAGGAAGAAGGAG
>JAAGEH010000022.1:14396154-14439210 GCA_011751065.1 Lasiurus cinereus
AGAAGAAGAAGAAGAAGAAGAAGAAGAAGAAGAAGAAGAAGAAGAAGAAAAGAAGAGAAGGAGGAGACAGGAGATGGAGGAGGAGGAGGACGAGGAGGAGGAGGAGAAGGAGGGAAAGGAGGAGAAGGAGGGAAAGGAGGAGGTGGAGGAGGAGAAGGAGGGGGAGGAGCATTATAACAAGTGTTGACCAAAGAAGGAATGAGAAATTATGAGTTCTCCATATCTAGAAGTTTTAAAGCAGAGGCTGAATGACTTTCGGCAGGGGGACTCCTGCAGACAGAACCAGTGACTGGAGAGAAAGGGATTCTGTGAATGTTAGGAAATAAGAGTAAACATTAAAAAAAATAAGATCTGGCTGTCTTCAGATCTTTCCCTGCTAGGACCATGTACTGAGCTTCTTTGAATGGTCAACTTTGGTGAGGGGTCACCTAAGTAGATGGAGCCTTTGGTGCTGAATGAGCCTCATTGAATGAGGGCCTGAGCTGGCCTGGTAGGCAAGAACTGTGTGAGCAAGGGTCCCAAGTGCTAATAGGAGGTATTTCTCCCACCAACTTGGGATAGGGATCAGAGAAGGTGGCATTGGCTGATCAGGGGGAAAAAAAGAATCAGTCTATGGAACTATTTTCCTGGTTCAGGATCTTCAAGAGGAACACTTTTTATTCATTAGCCTGTCTAGACATAGGGGCTGGCCTCTTCCTCTTCTAATTTTTCTTGCTCTGTCATTCTTGTGAAGGATAGAGAACAAGGTTGAAAGCTGACACCAGCAATTATGCAAAGACATCATCAAGGCTGTTCTATGGATCCCTGATTTGAGACTGAGATGGATCCAACACCATGTTTTTGAATATTTCTGATTCTAGGTTGAGGGAGCAGTGGAGCTGAATGAAAGTGGTGAGCTTAGGAGGATGTGCGATTCTATTTGCAAGTCTCTCTGACACATGTTCTGTTTTACCAATAACCTGAGTTACCTGCATGTGCTGTAAATAAGACTGAATGTGATGTGATGTAGAGCAAAGGGCAGCTCAGGGAATTGACTGGTAATGGAAATTGTCTTTGTCAGTTTAGGCTGCTGCAATAAAGTACCATAGACTGAGTGGTAAACAACAGACATTTATTTCTCACAGTTCTAGAAACTGGAAAGTCCAAAATCAAGGCAGTGCCAGATTGAATGCCTGATTTGTAGACTGTCATCTTCCTGTTGTGTTCCCACATGGCCTCTCTTAGGTGCATGGGCCGTGAGAGAGTGAGAGCTCCCTCTCTTTTTCCTATAAAGGCATGAATCCCATCATGAGGCTCCTACCTTTATGATCTAATCTAAATCTAAGCACCTCCCAAAGACCCACTTCCAAATACCATCACAACATGTAAATTTAGTGGAGAAGATAAACATTCAGCCCACAAAAAAAGGGCTTGCCCATCAGATTCCCAAAGTCCTTCTGTCTAGCAGATCTCCCATTATATGAACTGGTGTAGTGACTAAGCCTTTCCTTATCTGCTTATCCATGGGGTCCCATGCAGCCCAGAACCACCATGGTCTTGGAGAGCAGGCTCAGAAACAAGAGTTGGGAAGAAATAACTTTAGCCCCTTTGTGGCTATACAGATTCATTGTCTCTGAGTGACAGTGAAATGTATGGAAGGACAGTTGCATGTACAATTTCACAGAGATTAATGATCCAGAGGGGAGGAAGATGTGAGTTCTGTAACAGAACCATGTTATAGATGAATGATGATTCATCCCCCTCCATTCTTTCTGATTCGGATCAGGACAGTGACTGAAATTACCAAGCAGCAGCAGTGAGGATGCAGTTGGATTTTCTGAACAGACCAGATGCCAGGCACCAAACTAGTCAAGAAGCAGTAAACATTCATTAAAATCCGATTAGTATAATAGGCATTTGGGGATAGTAAAAATCACAAAATCTACCCTTAACCCTAATTTGGGTATTGAAGAAAATATTGTTTTTCCTTGTGCATAGTAGGCATTCAGTAAATGTTGACTAGAGGAATGTAATTAAGTGGCAATTCAGTTAAGGAGAAGTATGTATTAGAAGGAGTGAGAACCTAAATATTTTCCAATCCTGGAATTGAGTGCCAAATCAGGATGCTAGGTGCAAGTCTGGAGTCGCAACTTTCAAAGACAAAATTCAAATGCTACATGGTTGGGAGATTCTGAATTTCCTAAAATGGGGCACTTCCATACTGTTTTCCATAGTGACTACACCAATACATTCCCAAAAATTGTGTACAAGGATTACAATTTCTCTATATAGTCTTCTGTTTATTTAATAATAGCCATTCTAACAGGTATGAGGTTTTGTGGTTTTGATTGCATTTCCCAAATGACTATCAAAGCTGGGCACCCTTTAATATACTTGTTGGCCATTTGTATCTATTTGTTTGGAGAAATGTCTATTCAAGTTCTTTGTTCATTTTTTTTTTTAAATCATTGGTTTGTGAGATTTTTGCTATTGTGTTTTCTGAGTTCTTTACATATTTTGTATATTAAAATTCCTTTTTCAATACAGAGTTTGAAAATATTTTCTTCCATTACATAGGCTGACTTTTCATTTTGTCGATGGTTTACATTGCTGTGCAAAAGATTTTTAGTTTTTCCCTCTTTATTTTTTCTTCTACCATCAGAGAAAAAATTTTTTCCAAAGCTCCTCAACAGACTTCCCTGCTGGCTAGAACTGGGTTCCATGGACATCTCAAACTGCAGTAGCAGCTGGGAAAGGTGACCTGCCTTTTTCATTGTCTTTTATAGAATGTAGGCAAAGGAGGAGGGGATGTACATAGCCAAACAATGGCAAAAAAAAAACACAACATTGTCCACTCCAGCTGCTGAGCTCTTTCTGGGCTCGCCCACAGAGGAACTGGAATCTGGGTTAGCCATCAGTTTCCCCTTCCCTTTTCTTGGACACTGCTCCATCAGGAATCAATGATTTCAAATGTCTGTTCACATTCTCACCTCTCCCACTAGATTGTGAACTGTTTGAGGAAAAGAGCTATGATGCATCTAACACCCAACACCTGACTCCTGAAATATGTCTTTATAAAAAAATATGAGAGAAAATGACTAATTTCATTGATAAATATTAATGAATTAATGGAGGATTCCATTTATAGAGACACAGTTAAAAACAAAACCTGTCCTTAGGTGTGTTGAAACGAGAAAAGGAAGGTAAAGACTAAGCAATGTAGTGATATGTTTGGCATCTTCAGAGGTATAATCATATATATGGTTATTTTAAAGAGTAACTCTTCCTTTCCCCCCACCTAAATTTTTACTTCAGCCTCCAAGAAAGGAAAATTGTGTTAATTCTTTTCCTATAGATTCGTGTAAAAATACTATATTCCTGATTATAGTGATTTATGATTTTTCCAAAGGAATGTGTAATATTATTTTATCTACACAGCAAACTTGTGAGGCAAGCACGGAGAAATCAGACATATATTTAATAGTATAAAACAAAACTTAATAATACAGGAATAAAATCAATAATATAGAATCAATATAAAATCAAAATTACAGACCTACTCCTTTTCCAACCTCACAAAAAAGAATCCTATAAATGCTAGCCCAATTTCTGCTTCTGTGCTCTCACATGAAGGAATAATTTTCTGCTGGAAGAAAAGATAAGTTGATCTATACGTATATTGCAGTACTTGGAGAGTGAGGAGGGAGAATGAAAATGACAAAAAGGTGTATGAAGAGGGAGTGAAAAGAAAAGCTTTTTATTTTCCCTGGAGACCAGAACCAGAGTAAGTAGGATAAGAAAGTAGATTGGAGAGAAAAGAGAATTTGAATAGTGTTTCTAAAAACCATGTATTTCCATCCACTTTAATCTCTTTAGAGAGGCATGAATAATAAATGGAATTCCATCTTTATTACTTTTAATTTATCTGACACTTCTCTGGAACAAAATCACATAGGTCTCTGAGTTTATTAGGGTTACATATCAGTGATGAAACAAAGACTCGATGAGGTTAGAAGACCTCATAATCAATTTTCTAGTTAAAGAAACTGGCTACTGCCTACATCACTAGTTCATACTTTATGTTTCCACTTTACCCTACAAAAGCAAAGGGAATTCATTTGAGGTGTGTGTGTGTTGTTGTTGTTGTTGCTTGCTTGCTTGCTTATTTGTTTTCCATTTTTAGGGGGTAAACTTCTCTGTCCTGTCTAATTCATAGAGAGACATGACAGATTTTTAGTTTGCTTCTATCAAGCACATGTTCCATAGAATCTGGAGTTTCTTAACTTTCTCTATTTCCTTTTTCTTTTTCTTATTGTTAGCACTTTACCCAAGACCTGAGAGACCCTCTGGGCTGTGTGTCTTAGAATGATAATTAAATTTCTAAGGCTGCAAGGTTCTGGGAAGTTAAGTTTGTGCAGCTTGGTAGCAGTACCTTGGTGGCAGATTTGCTTGGTATCTCTCTCTCTTTCCAGGCACCCTCAGCCTCTCCCAGGCTGATTCACAGCTGAAGGCTTCAGATCAAAGTGGCAAGAGAACTGAGGATCCACAGGTGTATTCGCTAATCAAAGGTTTAGTATTGAGGGTCATACTGTTAATTTCCTGCCTACTCTAGCCTGAGGTTCTAGGTGAGGTTAGCCTGCTTGCTCTCATCTTGTTAATTCAGATTGACCTAAGGGAGAAGGTGTAGAAATGTCTTCAGTGTGTGTTAGTGCTTCAGGTAAGTTAAATATGTCTGCTTAAAAGAATAAACTACTAGGTCTGAAGATAGCCAGGCATAGCCTGAGGTACAGAGATATGAATGCTTGGACTTCTCTTCAAGGAAAGGCAAAGTTATAGAACTGGGACCCAGCAGTAAATTTTGGGACAGGGATGGGTCATTAGTTAGTTGAGATCTTAGGGGATTTATTATGGGTAAGGGTAAGGCATAGACATATTTCCTACTTGCCCCTCTCTACAGTGCTTTTTATTTTATTTTTAACACTTGAATGGTGGTGGGAAAATTGCAAAAGAAACAAGAATTTCTAAATAACCCTAAAACTTAGGGAGATGGAGAAAAAAGAAAATACTGCTCTAAGAAGACAGTTCATTTCAGAGCATTAAAGAAGACCTGGAGGAGACCCTTTCAATAGTCTAGTTGTGATGTGTTGAGGACCCAGAGTGAGGCAGTGACAGGGAGAAGGAGGAGGATAAGATGGGATGAAGAGAGAGTGGAAAGAAGGAAATATACAGCTGAAGCCTCCTCCATGAGCATGGAAATTTCAGATTAGGAATGCTGATGTCACTTATGGTTTATTGTAGTTGTGTGGGTGTTTACACAGGGGTATGCACTCTCTCCATTCTTCCAGTTCCATGTAATCTGGACTCTAATATGACAAATACCTGACAATGACAACAACCAGAGAGTAAAAGGATGCTTCTCTGAGAGCTCACAGAGTCTAACATCTCTTTTGTGTAAGGGAAAAACATATGGAATGGGATTGAAAATAATAAAAAATAAAAAAATTAACCTTTAGATTCACAAATTCTCCAAGCTAAATGTATGTCACTGTTATGTCCCTTAACAATCAAACCTTTGTGTAGGCAGGACTTATAAAGAGACTCCTTTTCTCACCAAAGAATGTGGTTGGGGACCAGTGAATCTTGAGGAGATGAATTGGCACATCAACACTTGCCTGCTTAGCTGGTGAAATTTAAAAAAAGATGAATTTATTCCATGCATCACCATGAGACATAGATGTTGTGGGCAAAGTAAAATTACATGGTCAGACAATTAGGTAGGAGGATGGAGTAGGCACCTTCCAAAGGCTACTGGAAGAAGGAAGGGGGAATTCTGCCCTCTGATATGGAAAGAAAAGAAAGCTGATTTGAAAATATCTAACTCTGGAAAGCCACAGATTTGACTCTTTCCTTCAAGATCCCCTAGTAAAATAAGGATTTTGGGGACTTCTTACCAGGAGACCTACACGTAGTTTGGGAAGTTTTGCTTGCACTTGTAAGGCATGGTAAAGACACCATAATTGAGGATGAGTGATTTTGGGATTTCATCCACTGAACCTGAATCCTCCCACACTTCAGACAATTAGAAAAAATCTTGTGCAACTCCCCACCCCCACTCCACCTCAGATAACTATTTAACTTGATTATGGGGTGATTAACTTCAGTTGTGAGGTTTAGTAGGAAAGAAGAAGACAGAAATGTTATCTGCCATCATTGAAAGCCATATAAAATCGAGAGGAAGGAGAAGTGGAAGATCAAAAAAAGAACAAGAGGGAATACAGAGGAATTAATTACCTTTAAATCCTAACCAGAGGAAGCATATAAGAACATATATGTGTTACACATATGCATGTGTTCTAAGGTAAGCCTAATAGGGAGAAGATTCTCAGTGTTAAGAAAGAACTTTCATCTATGGTTAACCTTCCCTAGTGGCTTTAGTTTCACAAGACCCTAGGGACAAGAGGAGCTTTGCTCCCTCAAGGAAAAAGCCATTATCTAATTCTGTGTCAGGACCCTGGGACCTCTTTGACGTCAGAACTGTTCATCCCTCCTTCCAGTGGCCTTTGGAAGGTGCCTGCTCCAACCCCCACCCCCCCGCCTTGGAAGTCCTATCCTTCTCAAAGATATTTTTTACTGCTTTGTCTTTCTGAGAAGTACCACTCTCCCGGACTTGAAGGAATCCAAGTGCTGGGAAGGACACAGTGCCCTTGTAGAGAACTGAAGTCAGCTTTGTCCCTCCAGGTGCCGGAGCCTGGGGTGGTTGAAAATTGTGAATGGAACAAAGAGGTAGGGGAAAAGCAGAGCCTTCAGACAGTCCCATGGTTGACCAGAAAGTCACCAGTGAGCTGGATTCTTTTCACTGTTTTGTGTTAGGTTCATGTTGCTGGACCTTCATTTTCTCCACAAGGTAGCTCAACTAAGTTTGTTTCTCAAACTATAGAAATATTATGGGGAAGGAGATCCTATTGAGAAAAATGTGCTTGGAACTTAGAATAAAAATGTTTGAAAATTTTAAGATAATGGGCAGTTCAGATAAGGCAAAAAGGCTGACTGCTTTTCTTTCAAACAAAATCTTTTCCTTCTCCAAAACTTTACTTTTGCTATTGCTAACACTAACAGATTTCAATCCCAGTTATCCAGGCTCCTTAAACATTTTGTACCCTTCCTTCACACTGCCTGCTCACCTCACCAAATCCTCAGGATTCCTCTCTAAGATGCATCTTCTACTTGTGCTTTTACTTAGCAGCTTGTAAGTTTCAATTTCCATACTTGAGAATAATAATAATAATAATAATAATAATAATAATAATAATAATAACTACTTCATATGATTATTGTAATGATGAAATGTGATATTGTACATAAAACTCTTATCACAATGGTTAGAATGTAGTAAACACTCAATAAAGGAGAGCTATATTATTTTTTTTATGATCCTATTGCCAGCCTCCTCTATAAGCTCTCACCACCTCAGTCCAGGATTCTTGCAATATACTCTCACTGGAGTATCCGCTTGCAATCTCTCTTCTCTACTGCACACTCCTGAGACATTAATATTTCTCAAATGCAATTTTTGCCATATTATTCCTTTGTTCAAGAGTTTCCAGTGACTGCTTGTTACAGTAAGTAGATATTCCATAGACTACTATCCATCATCTCCTTTTCTGATACTATCATCCAGCATGGTCAATATGTCTCTAACCTCAACTCTGACCCCAAGCTCAAGAGACAGCACATGTTTGCTCTTCTCTCCCTCTTCCCACCCTATCTAACTACTGAGATATAACCTCTTCCATTTTCATCCCAAACCAATTTTACTTAGCTCATCTGCAGTACCAGAATCTCAACCCTCTTTCTCTACTATTACACTACAGATAGAATAGGGCACTTCCATAGTCAGAAGAATTTGATTTTATCACTGTAGCAGGAGGAAAGGGGGTCCTGAGAGTGTGTGTCTTCATATATTATTCTTGGAGAGTTATCAGTTCATTTTGATTTAATTTAACCTTTGTCTCCTTTCTCATATCTGCATTACTGATATTACAGACCTTGAGTTTAAATACATTTAGTATGAAAAAATCTACTGGCTTTCAAATGAGGATATTAAATGGAAAATGTTATGGTTTTTAAATTCTCATGATGATTTCTTGGTTTGAACAGAAGAGACAAAGAACAAATATAGAAGAGAACTATAAATATATGAAAAATGTTCCTCTTTGTGAGGAAATATATAGTAGGTCAGCTATAAGGAAGATAAATATTGAAGAACTTTGCTCATATACTTGTAAAGAATCTAGGAATAAAGAAAGTTAGATTCTGTTTTTTAATTCCATCATCAAAATAATTTATACCACTGATAGTTTGAATCTCTCCTTTCCCCCTTATCTGTTTCTTTACTTGGAAAAAGATGAGAGAAATAATTGTAGAGTGATATCTTAACAATACAGATATACAGATATGCACTGTGTGAGGAGTAATGAATGAGGATAGACTTGTACATATACAAAATAGAATTATGGATCTCTCAGTGTAAGAAACCTGTAAAGAATTTTTGTGAGTTTATTTGGCCAAACAGTTGACAATTGCAGGGAAGCAAAATTTCAAGACATTGAGATAATGCACCTTATTTTATACATTAGAATCAAAAGGGAAGATATAAGTGGGTTACATAAAATCAATTGGTGATAGATTTTGAAGGTAGAAGAAAGCAATGTGTTGGGGGAGGGACCTCTGGGATTGGATGCAAAGTAAAATGATAGACACATACATCTTTTACATGGCTGGGTACAGCAAAGTTAATAGCCAACAATTAACATGATAAATATAATAATTAGAGGATTTGTAGTCTCTGCTCTGGTACATGGATTGTGCCCTGAGGGGTCTGGAAAAAGGGAAATTACCCTGATATCCAATGGTATATTATGGATGAAAAATACAATAGGCCCAGTTAAGGTAAAGGTTGATTACCTGTCATAAATCCCTTTGAGTTAAAATGTTTTAATTTCAGACCATCCTTTGTGGTTACTATAGGTCTCTGCATTTTCAAGAACATCATGTAGGCCTTCGCTGAGCTTGTCAAATTAGAATGTGGCCCCTTTTTGTCCATAGATCTCTAGCAAAGCAATAGGCAAGAATTATAAACTATCACCTGGGAATACTTAGGTTAAACACAAGTTCTTCCTGTCCCTATCACTTCGCTGTAGGACTTGAAACACAGAATAACTTTGCAACTACCAAGAGGCTGTGGGCTCCAGCAATGGAGGCAGGAGAGTGAATGTTGTAATCCTCTAGGTCCCTTAAAGCATCAATATTCAATGACTACATGATTCCAAAAGAATGATATGTCTGCAGCCCAACATATTTAAAGCCTGCTTCCTCTCTCCTCCTCCTTTCCCCACCCCCATCCAATTTTTATTCCAAAGAGATAGAGGCTTTGGTAGAAGACTAGAGGCCCCATGCATGAAACTCATGCGCAGGTAGGGTCCCTAGACCTAGCTGGTGATCAGACCGATCTGTGAAGCAACTGGCAGGTGGTTAGCCCCTTTCCCTGCTGGCACTCGCTTTGGTTGGCCCAGGGCCTCTGGGCTGGCAGTAGCTCTCCATTGAGTGTCTGCCCCCTGGTGGTCATTGTGCATTATAGTCACCGGTCATTCCACCAATTGTTCTGCCATTCAGTCAATTTGCATATAAGGCTTTTATTATAAAAGATAATAACCCAAGATGATGCAATGCATTTGTTTTGACCTCTGCTTGGGTCTGTGTCTGTTGTTAGAGGGTGTGCTAATACTGACCTTCTCACCGATTTAGTCCCAAGTTCAGGAACCACTCCACCAGGACCATGATTCACCTTTGAGTTAAGCGTTTTTCTTGTAATCATGGGCTGTGGTTGGGTAGCCAGACCCTTGGGGTCCTGGTATCCCCACAGGTTACCCACCTCTAGCCTGAAGAAGTGTGGGCTCTCTGTCTCTACTCTTCATGTCTGCATGTGACATATCCAGATCTCTTTCCATCTCTAGATCTTGTTACTGCTATGCATATTTCTATACCTTTTTGGCCATAGGAAAAATTCCATCCTATCTAATAAAAGAGTAATATGCAAATTAATCATCATTCTGCTATGCTCACAAGCCACACCCAGAGCCAATCAGGAGTGAGTATGCAAATTAAACCAACCAAGATGGCTATGGCCACAGAGTGAGCAGGAGTCTTGGCTCTGCTCAAGGCTACAAAATTTCAATTATAGATGATAAATAAATCCCAGATACATGGGATGCCGGGGGGCATGGCCAGCCTGCAAACCACCAAAGGCCCCTTGCCCAGGCCATCCTATGCCCCGAGGGACACCCTTCACGGTAAACAAGCTGGCCCCCACCCATGCACCAGGCCTCTATCCTATCTAATAAAAAAAATAATATGCAAATTAACCATCACTTCAACACACAAGATGGCTGTCCTCATGTGGACACAAGATGGCCACCACAGATGGGTCAGCAGAGGAGGGCAGCTGGGAGGAACCAGGCCTACAAGGGAGGGCAGTTGGGGGTGATCAAGCCTGCAGGGGAAGGTAGTTAGGGGTGAGCAGACTGGCAGAGGAGGAAAGTTGGGGGCAATTGGCCTGCAGAGAAGGGCAGTTGTGGGGGACCCAGGCCTGCAGGGGAGAGCAGTTGGGGGGGGGACCAGGCCTACAGGGGAGGGCAGTTAGGGGCAAATAGGCTGGCAGGGGAGTAGTTAGGCATCACTCAGGATGGCAGGGGAATGGTTAGGGAGTGATCAGGTTGGCAGGCAGAAGCAGTTAGGGGCAATCAGGAAGGCAGGCAAGCGAGCACTTGGGAGCCAGCAGTCCTGGATTGTGAGAGGTATATCCAAGTGCTCATTTAGGCCCGAACCGCAGGAGGGTTCGGGCCTAAATGAGCAGTCGGACATCCCTCAAGGGGTCCCAGATTGGAGAGGGTGCAGGCTGGGCTGAGGGACACCTCCCCCTGACCCCTGCACATGAATTTCATGCACTGGGCCTCTAGTTATTTAATAATGTTTCAATTAAATACAATAAATATTTACATTCTTCAAACACTGTGCTTAAAGATAGTTGTGGAGTTTGTAGTCAGCTATGGAAATAATCACTTTAAAAATTTTATACCTCTAGTTTTCTTTTTGGTTGTGAGTTCTTATATTGAATGACTAAAATCATGTCCTAGAATGGGAAAAAATAAATCAAATCACAGACTGACCATAAATCTCTGATGACATCTAAGCTATCAGTATTTCATGCTAATAAAGCCAATTTAATTTTTATAGGTTGGTGATGACTAACTCTGTAGGAAAAATATGGGCTTTTAATTTTTCTCAAGGCTTTTACTCAAGGTTGAGGAAGAGGGAATTGGATATGGGAAAGGTTATTGGGAATTCATTTTAAATACATCTTTGCCTATTAATACCTGCTTTGCACAAAAAGATCCCCTGCATAAGAAATGTAAAAGCATAGTTTTATCATCACCATTATGATCATTAAAGACTATCACATACTGAGTGCATCTATGTAACAGGTATTGTACTAAGCATTTTACATACTTTATCCTCATTTATTCCTCACAATAAATGGTAAGAGTCTTAACTCCACTTTTAGTCCCATTTATAACAGCTATTCTCCTGCTCTCAGTTTTAATGCTCTAATTAAAATGGGAAATTTAAATTCAAGTTTAAGAAAAATTGTGAACATCCATCCCCTAGCCTCCAAATAGAGTGGAATCTTATTCGTCATGGAACTGCAAGAGAGGAAACAACAAGCCTTGTTAAAACATCATTAGAAATATTCTTTTTTTTTTAATTGTTTAAAGTATTACAAATACTAGTACATATGTTTCCCCTTTTCCCCATTGACCTTCCTCCTCCAATCATCAGCCTCCCCCAACTCCTGGCATATGCCCACACTGTATCCTCCTCCCCCAGTGTCTGTGTCCATTGGTTATGCTTATATGCATGCATATAAGTCCTTTCAACTGAAGGTTGACCATCTGTTCGATGCCTCTTTGTCTCTGTATCTATTTTTGTTCATCAGTTTATGATGTTATTTATATTCCAAGTCATATAATATTTATCTTTCTCTGACTGGCTTTTTTCACTTAGCATAATGCTCTCCAGTTCCATCCATGCTCTTGCAAATTCCTTTTTACAGCAGCATAGGATTACATTGTGTAGCTCTACCACAGTTTTCTAATCTACTCATCTGCTGATGGGCACTTAGGCTGTGTCCAAATCTTAGCTATTATAAATTGTACTGCTCTGAACATAGGGGTGCATATATCTTTTCTTTTTTCTGGGGATATATTTCTAGAAGTGATATTACTGGGTCAAATGGCAGTTACATTTTTAATTTTTTGAGGAAACGCCATACTCTTCTCCACAGTGGCTGCACCAGTCTACATTTCCACCAGCAGTGCATGAAGGTTCCTGTTTATTAATATGCTAAGCTAAATAAACCAAATCAGAGAAAGATAAATATCACATGATTTTATTTATATGTGGAATTTAATGAACAAAATAAACTGATGAATAAAATAGAACCAGAAACATGGAAATATAGAACAACTGATGAATTTCAGAGGGAAGGAGGAGGTGGGAGAAAATTAACCAAAGAACTTATATGCATATATGCATTGCCCAAAGACATAGATAATAGGGTGGTAAAAGTCTAGGGCGGGGTTGGATCTGGGTGGAGAGGGGTGATGAGGAAGAAAGTGGGGACATCTGTAATACTCTCAACAATAAAGATTTTTAAAACAAAACAATGGGGGAACCAAGAATTCTCAAGCAAAGAGAAGGTGCTCAGAGGAGAAGGGCCAGAACCTGAGCAAGGCATACTATTCCAATAGCCAGCAAACTTGACCTAGGAATTAGTGTTTCCTGTTGTTCTAGGTCTAGGGCTCAGGCGTTGGGGAACTCAGTCAGGGAATCTAGGTCTGCACTGGAAGAACAGAGAGGAGTCAGAAGGGCAAGATAGCCAGCATGGAGGTCCTATGCCTGAAAGATACTACTTGGGTTCAGAAAGGAGAATACATGGGCAGCCTTACCCTCTGTCTGCCTACAGTTGTTTGCCTGTATGGGGCTACATGGAGAATGCAATGTTATTTATTATTTTTTTAAAATATATTTTATTGACTTTTTATGGAGAGGAAGAGAGAGAGAGAGAGAGAGAGAGAGAGAGAGAGAGAGAGAGAGAGAGCTAGAAACATCGATGAGAAAAAAACATTGATCAGCTGCCTCCTGGGAATGTGCCCGCAACCAAGGTACATGACCTTGACCAGAATCAAACCTGGGACCTTTTAGTCTGCAGGCTGACGCTCTATCCACTGAGCCAAACCAATTTCAGCAGCAATGTTATTTTTATTCCATTATTCTTCTCATCTATATATATAAATAGCCAGTGACCATAACGACCAGTCACTATAATGCCTACTGTGTACAGTGAACCAGCTGGCCAGCCAACCTTGCAGCCCCTCCCCCCTGCCAGCCTTCCCCTGATCAGACTCTCCCACCACAATCAAGAGCAGGGAAGCAGCTAAATACCACCTCTCCCCTCTCTTCCCTCATCAGCCTCACCCCAGATCAACCAACCCCACCACGATAGTCCGATAGTCCTGCAACCTCTCCCCCTGGTCCGCCAGCCTCTGATTGTACCCTCTCCACCCCAATAGGGGACGGGGCTGGCCAGCCCACCTCCTGCAAACCCTCCTCCTGGCCAGCCACACCCCTTATGAGCCCTCAGCACTCTGATCAGCCCACAGTTCCTCCCTGTGACCGGTCCTGTCCCCTGTAGGTTCCCCCCAGCTGCCCCTTCCCTGATCCCCACCCCCCAATTGGGGGCAGGGACAGCCTGCCAATCTCCTGCAGCCCCTCCCCTCACACAGCCCCACCCCAGATCACTACCTCCATCCCAATCAGGGGCAGGGCCAACTGGCCAACAACCCATGGCCCCAACCCCATTCTGTCCCCCAATATCAATCAGGGGCAAGGCCCACCATCTAATCACCACATCTCCTTCCCCCAGCCATCCCAGCCCTGATTGGCCCAATGAGGACAGGCTGGCTAGCCAATCTCCCACCATCTCCTCCTCCCAACAGACCCAGCCCCAATCTGCCTGGATTGGGGTCAGCCTGACCCCACCCTTGCACATATTTGTGTACTAGGCCTCTAGTAACTATATAATTCTGGGTCTCAAACATTTTCCCCTCAAAGTTAGTTTTAGAAATTTTATTCCTTATCTGCTAACCTAACAGATTTAACTTCAACCTAAGAGTGTAAAAGTTTATTTGTTCTTTCCTTGGATTTTTTTGTTCAGATTCTTTAGTATGAAGACATAACAGAGCAACATTCTGAAACCCCATCTGCTAATATGTATCTTTGGGCACAAAGTTCTTTATTTTCAGGTCTTCTTCAATCCTAATCTAAAGGCATCATTGAACTCTTCAACCTCCCTTTCATTAATCCCTGAACAACTTATTTGTTAAGGAAAAGGTTATTTTCTTTATTTTTATTTAACACACATTTCTATAACTCTAGTTATGTGCCAGAAGCTTTTTTGAAGTATTTAAAAAATATTAACTCATTTAATTTCACAGCAACTCAATGACACTGGACCTATTATTATCCCCATTTTACAGATGAAGAAACTTAGTTATGGAGAGGTGACATGATTTGTTCTGTCTGCCCAGCTCCTCAGTGGGGAAATCAGAATTATAGTCTAAGCAGTCTGGCTCCAGAGTCCTTCACTCTTAACCATCACTTCATACTGAAGCTCTATTAAAATATACCTGCCTGGAATTACTTGCTCTTTAATTATTTAGGCACTAAATTTTCTTACTCAGATGGGAAGATTATATAATGTTACCGTTTTCTTTTTGCAAGTAGAGCATCTGGGTTTAGCTCTCCCTTGGTTTTACTTCCCATATATTGAAAATATCTTGACTGAAAATACCATTTAGTTCAGGTCTTTATGCTTAGATTTATAGGGTAACTGGAGTTCAGAGGGCTCTATACAAGTATTTTACAGGGTTTGAGGATGGATATGACCAAATCTGGCACCTTCCTCTGGGCCAAAACCACACAAGGAAAGAAGAGAAACAGTCAAGGGTGCTCAGTCAAGCCACATAGTTCAGATTCTTAGAATCTGGTATCATCTGTGCCACCCATGATGACTCACTTCTAGTCAGTCCCTGCCTTCTTATGGGCTGGAGCCTTGTCTTGACAGCAAGGAATTTCAAAAGGAATGGATGTCACCAGCTCCTTATACAGTCACAAAATCACTTCTTTCGGGTCCAGAGCTGTGGAGCACCCGCACTGCATTCTTTCCTGCCTGTGAAGCTTCTATGGCTTCTCCAACACCCCAAGGGAAAGAGGATAGGAAAGTGATGGGGGAGGACTGGGGAGGTGAGGAGGGGAGGGTAAAGGAGAAGAAAGAAGGAATGGAAGAAGAGAAGAAGGAAAAAATATCCTTTCCATTAAGCTTCAAATCATCGAACAATCTTTGGACTGCACTTTCTGACTTCCTTCCAATATCTGTTTTACATATTGGACTCTAAAGCTCCCTTCAATGTCAGAATTCTGCTGTTTAAGAATTCTGCTTATGTGACTTGATTGCCCCAAGTTCAAGTCCAAAATCCTAAGCGTGGGTGATAAAGATTTTCATAATCTGGTCCTCATTTTGCCCTCCTGTTTTTCCTCTCAAACCTTTCTATATTCCCATATTCTCTCTCCTGTTACTTTCCTTCCCCTCTTTTCCCTCCTCTCCCCTCCTCCTCTCTCCACCATCTGTTCCTCTACCCCCTTACCTCCCATTCACATCAGACTGCTCATAATTCTCTAAAACTAACATCCTCCCTCTTATGTCTTGATTTTCATTCATAATCTTCTCTTGCTTGGAATTCCTCCTCCTAGTCCCTTAATCTGTTGATAACTTCCTCTAGGATTCCACCCAGCTTTCCTCCAGGAGAACTGTTCCCTGAGCCTTCCTATGCCTCATTATCCTTAATGTAGTATCACACCTCATAGTATTTCAGTCTCCAGCCTCAATGTTCTTTTTTCCCACATGACTTTTCAAGGGAAGGGACAGCATCCTTGTGATGTTATCTCTGAAAAACATCCTGTATGGTCCATAGAGGATGCTAGCAAATAGAAGTTGAATGGATGACATAAATAGTTCCTAGTCATGTAAACTGGTGCCCACAAGTCATTTGTATAGAGCATGATGTTATTAATATTACTAGAAGCCCGGTGCACGAAATTTGTGCATGGGGGAGGGGTGTCCTTCAGCCAAGCCTGCTCTGTCTCCAATCTGGGACCCTTCAAGGGGATGTCAGACTGCCTGTATTGGGCCTAAATGGGCAGTCGGATATCCCTCTCACAATCCAGACTGCTGGCTCCCAACTGTCCACCTGCCTGCCTTCCTGATTATCCCTAACCGCTTCTGCCTGCCAGCCTTATCACCTCCTCTAACCACTCCCCTACCAGCCTGATTGATGCCTAACTGCTCCCCTCCCAGCCTGTTTGCCTCTAACTGCCCTCCCTTGTGGTCTTGGTCACCCCTAACTGTCCTCTCCTGCAGGCCTGGTCCCTCCCAACTTCCCTCCCCTGTTGGCCTGATTGCTCACAACTGCTCTCCCTTGCAGGCCTGGTCCTTGCCAACTGCCCTCCCCAGCTGGCCATCTTATGGTAGCCATATTATGTCCACATGGGGGCAGGATCTTTTGACCACATGAAGGAGTCATCTTGTGTGTTGGAGTGATGGTCAATCTGCATATTATTCTTTTATTAGATAGGATAGAGGCCTGGTGCATGGGTGGGGGCTAGCTGGTTTGCCCTGAAGGGTGTCCTAGATCAGGGTGGATGTTCCCTTGGAGTGTGGGGTGGCCTGGGAGAGGGGCCTGTGCTGGTTTGCAGGCTGGCCATGCCCTGTGGTGTCCCAAGCAGAAGCCCTGGTATTTGGAATTTATTTATCTTCTACAATTGAAACTTTGTAGCCTGGAGTGGAGCCAAGCCTTCTGCTAGCACAGCCATTGAAACTTTGTTGTCTTAAGCAGAGGCCTGGGTCATCCAGGGTGCAGAAAGCTTGGCTACCTCCATCACCAGGGGCAACCCAAGCCTCACTCCAGCTCTCTCTGTGGCTGTAGTCATCTTGGTTGGGTTAATTTGCATACTCGCTCTGATTGGCTGGTGGGTGTGACTGGTGGGCATGGCTTTTGGGTGTAGCGGAGGTATGGTCAATTTGCATTTTACTCTTTTATTAGATAGGATACCTGGGACCAGAATCCAAACCACCAGGCTGTGAGCTTCTTAAGGACAAGGATCATAGCTTATTCAGACTATGTCTCCAGCACCTAGTATCATGTCTGGAAAATAGTAGGTACCTAATGAGTGAATGCGTGAGTACACTCAGTTCTTTCCACTGCTTAACTGTGGCTCGTGAGCCACATGTGGCTTGAGAGTCGTGGTTTGTGGCTCTGTTGACTAATGAGTTTGCTGACCACTGAACTAGACTCTCAATTCCAATAATTACAGGCTGTTGTTGTTCCTTGTGATTAAGCCCCTATCCCAGTGGTTGGCAAACTCATTAGTCAATAGAGCCACAGTTTGCCGACCACTGGTCTAAGGCAACACAGAACAGCCACTCAGCAGCATTACATTGGGTTTGATCACTTTAGACATCTAAACTGAATAATTAGAGCCCTATGATTCAGATTGGGGCCCAAATCACCTGCTGTCAAGATTGATCAGTCCAGCTGACAATTACTAATTTGATTCTGTGCAGTATTGACATAGACTGCATTTATTTCCTGAATTGGTTCATTGCAATAGCTGGTTTAGCATTGCCCACATATATGGTCCAGATATACTATTACCACCATTCCTACAGAAAGAGACTGTTGCTATTTTTAAAGTTCCCCTGGAAAGTAGATTATGTGATTCCCTTTTTTATCCATTCTGATGTCACTCAAACCTTCAGGGAGGAAAGTTCCTCTTCACATCCTGCTAAAATTGCTCCTGCCTTATATTTAGGATGTTTCTTTCTACTAGTCAGATGACAGCTGATAGCCCCAGTGTCTGCCAGATGCTCCTGGCTGAGTAGACAGTCATGATAAAAAAGAGTAAGGATGGTCTGATGCTTGCACAGACTGCAGCAGGTGTGCAGGGGCTGGTGAACATTGCCACTTGGGTAGCAATCAATGTGCTTTCAGGAGAGTTGTATGATGGGAAAATCTTGTTAATTTTTTAGTACAAACTTCAAAAAGTGACTCAAGTTGACAGTTTCAAATTTTAGCTTTCTATTTAAGTTGCTCTGAGTTCACACAGCTAATATCTTCCCTGGACCTTTATTCATCTGTAACATAGACCTGATAACGTTAACCATTTAGATATTTGTTGAATATAATTTATGTAACATACTTCATATAACACCTAGCACATGATGCACAGTAAATGTTACACACACACACACACTCACTTCTCAGGGTTGTGAGGAGTCATTCTAATGGGTAAAGCAACATTTATGCTGTGACTTTTGATTTTGGGACTCACATTTAAAAAAATACTATTTTCTCTGTTCATATCTTCTTAATCCCACCGTTGATTCCCAGCCCCTATAATGGCTCTGAAGCCCAGTTTCCGCAGGGCCTCCCAAAGTAAATGTCATGTTCACTGCCATAGTTTGCATTTTGGCAGACTATGCCAAATGTGCACCCCAAATTTAATGAAAATCATTCAGGTTGTTTTCTTTTTACATGATAACAGGAAAAAAAGATAATTAATTTCACTTATATAGATGGAAGATAAAAAGGGGACAATGGATGACCTACCCATCTCTCCCTGCTTCTCACTGTAGAGCACGGATGTACAACTGAAACCTGGCTTGAGAGCACAGAAGGCCCAAGTGTCGGACAAAAGCATTCCAAAATTGATGGAGTATTTTGGCAAGTATGTCAGAGATGAAAAACACACCTTGGTACTCTAGTGAGTGTTGAGCAAGCTTATCTTTACAGACTGAGTAGCTAACAACCCCCAGGGACCAAAGCCCAATCCTACAGCACACAGGAGGATCAGGAGGGCTCCACTGTAGCAAGATCTGGAAGTAGAGAAATTCCTACTGGTTTTGGCAGTGACTTTTCCTGGCCACCCTGATTAAGGGTTTTTATTAGATCCTGGGTAAGGAGTTACCAGAGAATGGCTACCAGATCTCTAGAGAGTGCAAGTCACATCTTTTATATTTTATGCTGAAATAATTTTCAACGGCTTTTATTTCATGTTTGCAATACATACTTAGTACTTTTGTCAACTTTAATGATTTTTGAGTAAGGCAACCTCTACAGCTTTGTTTAATCTAGGAGTCCATTAAATAAAACTTCTCTACCCAGAACAAGAAAAATCAAGATAGGGAGCATCTTTTAATCTTTGCAGTCTCTTCATAAGAAAATATTTTTCTGTCCTAATTATCATTTTAGGTAATCAATCAGGGAATGATTGTCTTGCTGTTTACCACTAATATATATATATATATATATATATATATATATGCCAGCATTTTTTCCACCTTCCCAGCTAGACTGTGATGTTCTTACTAATAGAATATTACCAGTTTCTAACCTCTGAGTAGTGGAATTAGGACTTCAGCAGCTTCATGGTGGAGGTAGAAGATGTGGAGGAAATGATGGAGAATGTATGGGTCTCTTATTCCCTAGGACATTGGAAAATAAGACTTACTCTGCAGTCTTTGCAGTGCTTAGTCACAGTCCCATCTGAAGCCCAGAGGCAATGACTTTAAGGGGGTGTTTTAGCCTTGGCATGCTCATTCAAGAGTTCAGCGGGTTGAAAGACTGGTGCCACCATTATGAAAAACAGTATGGAGTTTCCTCAAAAAACTAAATATGGAACTTCCATTTGACCCAGTGATCTCACTTCTAGGAACATATTCCTAAGAAACCCAAAACACCAACCAGAAAGAATATATGTACCCCATGTTCATAGCAGTACAATTTACGATAGCTAAGATCTGGAAACAGCCCAAGTGTAGATGAGTGGATAAAATAGCTATGGTACATTAACACCATTGAATACTATGTAGCAGTAAAAAAGAAGGATCTCTTACCCTTTGAGTAAGTATGATGGGACCTGGAGAGTATGATGCTAAGCAAAATAAGCCATTCAGAGAAAAATAAGTATCACGATTTCACTCATATGTGAAATCTAATAAAAAAATAAATTGATGAACAAAATAGATCCAGAAACTTAGAATCATGGAACAGACCATTGAATCTCACAGGGAGGCAGGTTGGGTGGATCAGAGGAAAGAGATCAATTAAAGAATTTGTATGTATGTATGTATTACCCATGGACATGGGCAATGGGTGGTGAAGACCTGGGGGGGCCATGCTGGGGTGGGCTGGATGGGATCAATGGGGGGAGGGAAGGGGAGATATGTAATACTTTCATCAACAAAGATTAAAAAAAATAGTTCAGCAACATCTTGATCTGTCCTGTGGAGTAAATGACTATTTTGGGGTCTCTGAGTAGGTACTTAGAGAAGGTTATCCGCTTAGTCATGTTATTCTGCTTATTTCCCATAATTCTCATCAGAAAACTGATATTGATACAAAAGATAAGTTTGCTGGCTTTTTTGAGCCTGACTATTTACTCTGGTACTGCTGCTGTTTGCTTTGACTTCATCCTGCCTCTTCCCAGGGATAGGGCTCAGGCAAGCTTTGAGAAGGGTAGCTTCGACAAGATGGGGAAGAAATGGAAGTAGGTAGCAATTTGGTTCCTTAGAACAGGGCAATCTGGCAAAAATATTGGATCCATTAGGACACATGTAGAAGACTTGGCCCATAAATCTGTCCTGGTTTTAGTGTTGCAAAGATACATAGTGGAGTTATTAAAATATAGGTTTGTCCAACAACACTGATATTTCCAAAATTCCTTCACACCCAGAGTTCTATTTGTGTACAAATTAGCCTAGGACTTCAGTTATCTCAGTATTCCATGTGAAGACATGGATTTCAGAGAAGTTAAGTGACTTCTCCAAGACCACACAGTAAATTAAGGAGTGGAGTCTCTCAACAATAAGTTCATGTATTTTAATGTCTTGTTTGTTTGTTTCTTGCCCTAGCACCTAACACAGAGCCAGACTAAAACAGAAGTTTGTTAAATAAATGAAGCTGGGCTGGAAGCCAGTCTTCTCTGCATTATTGGGGTTGTCAGATTAGGCAGATAAAAAACCCCTAATCCCAACTAAATTCAAATTTCAGATCAACAAGGAATACATTTTTATTATAAGTATGTCCCAAATATTCTATTTTATGGAAAAGCACCCTCCTCCCCCTCCCCTCCCCCTCCTTCTCCTCCTTCTCCTCTTCCTCCTCCTTCTTCTTCTTCCTATTCCTCCTCCTCCTCTTCCTTCTCTTTCTCTTCCTTCTCCTTTTCTTCTTCTCTCTTTCTCCCCCTTTAATGGATACATTTCAATATCTTCCTGTTCATAATCTTTGTTGTCAACAACTAAAATTCAGTAAAACATAAAATATTAATGTTTTCGACTTTCCACTTACTGCATACTTTAATGAAATATTTTCAATATATTTTAAGTCTAATACAAACAAAAATTTAAAGAACTTGCTCATAAAAAGTTAAATACACTTACCCTAAAAGCCTTAAATTCATTTTCTAAGTAATTCTTTAACAGGTCAAATAATTTTAAAATTTTACTCAGGAGGAGCAGGAAAGAGGAAATGTGTCATGGGCAATGCCAAATTATTGTTTTGTATTACATATCACATAAATTGTAGTGAAATTATTTTGTGTTAAAATGTTTCTAAAATTTTCCCAGCACAACTACTCTGTTTAATAATCTTACTATTTTAGAATAATTTTAGATTTGTGGAAAGTTGCAAAGATAGTACAAAGTTCCTGCATACCCCTCACTCAGTTTACTCATTGATAATACCTTACATTACCACGGCATATTAATCACAAGAAACCAACATTACTAACTGAACTTTACACTTTATTAGATTTTACTAGTGTTTCTATTTATGTTTTCTTTCTAGTCCAGAATCCAGTTCAGGATTCCACATTACATTTACTTGTTATGTCGCCTTCATTTCCTCTGGTCTAGGACAATTTCTCAGTCTTTTCTTGTTCTTCATGACCTTCATGAGAGTTTGGAGAAATACTGGCTAAGTATTTTGTAAAATGTCTCTCAATTTGAGTATATATGATGTACTTTTAATGGTTAGCTAGTGTTTATAAGTTTGGAGGAGAAAGACCAGACAGGTGAAGTGCCCTTCTCATCACCTCATATCAGGCACGTGCTATCAACATGACTCATCACTAGTGATGTTAATCTGGATCACTTGATTAACTTAGTATTCTGTTATCTACTGTCATGTGAGTTCCTGACAGAAGTCACCCAGGAAACTCTCCATCAAAATTCTGTCCCTCTGTGACCAGTCTTTAAACAATGTGAGCCAGGTTGGATAACATAGAGACCTTGAAGATTTCTTATTTCTCTTTGATCTTTTGCATTAGAATAGGGGTGCCATAGGTCCTATGCTGCTAAGCTTTTGACCCTTTCTCCAGGCCCTCGCTTAACTTTTTAGGGCTGAGAATGTATTATTGAGCATAGTAATAGTCCCTGTTACTTGTTATATGCAAAGAATCAGTAAGTGAAAATTTCTCATATTTAATTTCATTCATATATATCTATTGAGTACCAATTCCAAAGATGCAACTAACATGTTCCTTCCCCATTCTATATATGACTATTCAGTTATTTGTACTCTTATTATTATCTTTATTTTATTTTTTTTAAATAATGAGACATTGCCTTCCACTTCTGCTGCCTCAACTTCTCAAATATGGATGCTTTGTTAACTTTTCCAGGTCACAAAAAATGAACTTTCATAGTTACTACTTTAACATACTAAAAATGATCAAAATATAGTTATATAATTTAGAACATTTTAATCAATATTTTGTGATTCTATTTTATTTGTAAAATGCAGTTATAAATACCTATGAAAAAGCCATGAAATAAATTGTGAGAAAATATAAGTGTTTGAGCACTTATCATGTGGTAACCACTAGACTACTTCTTGAATATAAAGGAATATCTAATACACAATACACAACTCCTGACCTCATAAAGATTATAGTCTAAATCAGAATTTTTCTCACTGCAACAACAACAAAGAAAATTAGACTTGCTAAATCTGATCACAATAGCATGCATATTATTGGGAGGAGTCCATGGCATTAAATCTGAATGGGAGCCAAACAAACCCATCAACTGCACACTTACCACACTCAGACTTTTGGTCCAAATCCCAATACAACCTGGGAATAACTGCCTACCGTGAAGGGCAGTAATGCTGAACTGGGGTGTCTTGGTTTACAGCTGGCACTTGGTGGTTGAAAATCATTATGAATTCTGGCTCTTGTGGTATTTTTTTCCTTGAGCACATGTGATAAGTTACAACAATCAATTGAATCCTTATGACAGACATAAATAGTAGTGATATATATATATATATATTTCATATAATTTTCTCTACTTTCATTGCTAGGACTCTTTTGGTTTGGGTTTTATGATGGCTCGCTGATGGATGCAGATCATGTTTCATCAAGGGTTTTTTTCTAGGAATTAGAGATCCTTCACCCAGCTAGGAAAATTAAACCCTTCTCACAAAAAAAAGCATGGGTCAGGACAAATTTATTCTGCCAATGTGATCAGCTATGTCTTGTGCTGTTCTGAGTGTAAGTAGACTGCTGTCTGGCTGTGGTCCCTTTTGTTGGGATACACTGTTTCTTTTGGTCTGGATAGGACTCTGGAGATGATATGGTACCTGCCAAAAATTCTGTTTTATTTTTTATCCTCAGCCCCTACTTGATTACAGGGCTAAGCTTTCAGGATTTCACACAGTGTCAGCTTCATGGAGACTAAGCCCTGGGCCTCAGTGGGCTGGCCACTCTTTGGTGGCAGACATGTCCATTGCTTTGCCCTCATGCTCCATTCAGTCTCTTTTTTCTACTACTTTCATGCTGTGCTTTGAGCCATGGAGGGAACTTCTGGTGAGGTTCTGACTGTCATGCTGAGGACATATCACTCAATACAACCCTTGGCTCTTCCTCCAAGGCAGTGGTTCTCAACCTTCCTAAGGCCACAACCCTTGCATACAGTTCCTCATGTGGTGGTGACCCCCAACCATGAAATTTTGCTACTGTTATGCATCGTGATGTAAATATCTGCATTTTCCGATGGTCTTAGGTGACCCTGTGAAAGGGTCGTGTGACCCCCAAAGGGGTCGTGACCCACAGGTTGAGAACCGCTGTTCCAAGGTCTTCCCACCCCTTTGCACACCAGCAGGGAGCTGACCCCAAAACACACTCTTACCCCACCCTCCTGACCTAGAGAATCCCACTGAAGGCAAGTCAATTCCTTTCCCCCTCTCCACATTTCTCCCATGGCATTCTCCTTTTGTCCTCAAGCCCTAGTCTCTTTAATGGGTCTAGTGTCTGGAAACAACAATATGGCAATCCTGCCTAATAATTCTCTTGAAGCAGCAAACATAAAACCTGCTGTATATGTAAATGGTGGGAGAATAAAAAAGAAACCATGGTGGAAAAAAGCAGATTAATATCCAAAACTGCCTGAAGCCTCTCTTCTGAATGATTAAACATAAGGATGCAGCATGATCTCTTTTATTACCCTTCTTCCCTTATTTCCTTCCTTGCTTCCCTCTTTTTTTTTTCAGTTTTTGTAAGGCCTCTCTGGCCATTGAAAATAGGCCATTATGACTGCCTGTATCCCATGTTCTCTAGGTTCTGACAGCACAGCCTTCTCAGGGTTTGATCATACAGTTCTGGGTCCTGTGCTGGGCACTTTCTTCATTTTGGGCTGAATTTGACCAGAGTCTCCCAGGCCAGATCCATGGCTGAAATCTTGATTTTTCCCAGTGTTTGTTTCTTCGCTTATTTGGTGGTGAACACCTTCAGATGGCCTGCTCTCTCTCTGTTGGGCCCTTCCTACTTACCTCTTTCACTAACATTCATTGCCTAGCTCCTGGAGGCATTTGAATTGATACCAGCTACTCAGATCTTTCTTTACTGGGAAAGGTAGATGAGGAAACGAGCTTCCTGATACTGAACCACCATCTGCCTAGACCTAAAAAAGACTGTTCATAATTGGGTATCAAGTTGAATTGAGGGGTCTCTAAATGCCCCAGTCTCTTAACCTTTAGTAGTCATTCAAGGACTGCCTGGGGTCAAATTCTAGTTCTACTGCTTACTAACTGTGAGCTTGAGCAATTTAATTTAATCCCTTTGAGACAATTTCTTCACTCATAAAGTATGGACAGTAATCATCCCTACCTTGGAGGGTTGTTGTGTGGATTAGATAAGATATTGCATGTGAAGCATGTAGACCAGTGTGTGGCATATAATAAGCTCTCAGTAAACTTACTCATATATATTCTTGTCTCTCTCTTCCTAATTTGCTGAGTAGGGACTAACCCATCAGAAGTATAGATTTTATGAAGTAACTAGAGGCCCAGTGCACTAATTCGTGCATGGGTGAGGTCCCTTGGCCTGGCCTGCAACCAGGACTGACCGGGGCATCTTATGCAGTTTCTATCAGAGCTGATCAGGGCCAGCTGGGGGGAGAGACTGCAGGAGGTTGGCCAGCCACAGGAGGTTGGCTGAGGGAGTGTACTGACCACCAGGGGATAGCTCCTGTGTTGAGTGTCTGTCCCCAGTGGTCAGTGCACGTCATAGTAACCAGTCAACAGGTTGTTCAGTCATTTGGTTGTTTGGTAGCTTAGGCTTTTATATATAGAGATTTCAGAGTTCATAAAAATACAATGTCCTGAATGCCTTGCAGGAGAGCTTTCTTCCCAGTCTTAACACCTGCTCTTCCATTGACCTCATTCACCGACAGGCTTCCTGTGGCACTTATCCCAGAGAGGAGTGTGCCACCATGAAAGCCTTTTGAAGAGAGAATTCCCAGTGGGAGCAGGGGACAGAAAAGTTCTATTAATTTTCTAGGGCTTCCATAACAAATTACAACTGGGTGGTTTAAAAAACAATGTATTCCTTCACAGTTCTAAAGGCTTGAAATTCAAAATCAAAATGTTGGCAGGGCTATGTTCTCTCTGAATGCTCGAGGGGAGAAACCTTCCTTGCCTCTTCCTAGTTTCTGATGGTTTCTGGCAGCCCTTGGCATTTGTTGGCTCAAAAGTATTATTCTTTTTCTTTGACTCTCATCACTTTGTAGACAGTAATGAAAATTGGGGGCTTGCACATTTGTTTCGATCGGAACAAATGTTTTGTATTCTCTGAATGCCAATTGTGCATTTGCCCATTAGAAAGTGGGGAAAGAAACACGTAGGGTTCCTATTCTGTAGAATTAATGATGGAATTGGAATGGAGTGGCTGCAAAACTGGTCTGCTGTTTGGAGACTGCTGCCTTTTTAACAGGCATGGTGAATTCTCTCAACTTACTTTTGAGTCTGATTCTTTCCTGAGACTAGGGCTAGAGGACAAAAGGAAAAGGCCATGGGAGAAATGTGGAGATGAGGAAAGGAATTAAGGTCATTGCATAGTATTACCTGACTACTGAGATTTGGTCCATGACTTCATCTTTTTGTTTTCCCACCTATTCTTTCTTTCTTCTCCCAGCTGGGTATTCATATTATTCTTATTACTCAGGGTTAGAGACAAGCTCTCTTTAATTTACCAAGGGTGTGAGTATTCACTGGAAGCAGTATTAACCAGGTGTTCAAATCGGATAAAAAAAAGCCCTAGCCAATTTGGCTCAGTGTATGGAGCTTCCATCTGTAGACTGAAGGGCCCTGGGTTCAATTCTAGTCAAGGGTATGTACCTCAGTTATAGGCTGCTAGCCTTAGTTGAGGGCATTCAGGAGGTAGCCAATCAATGTGTTTTTCTTACATTGGTGTTTGTCTGTCTCTCCCTCTTCCTTCCACTCTCTCTAAAAATTAATGGGGAAAAAGATATCCTTGGGTGAAATATATATAAATAAATAAACAAACAAACAAACAGTCTCTCCTTAGTTTAAAAAAAATCTGAGGAAAAAAATGTATGAGTTAAGTGGCGTTGTGCAACTGGCAAAGTGATAGTAACTTCCAGTCTACCCAAAGTTATCCATTCAGGGACTCTGATGGACATCTCACCACCAAAGTAATGCAGAAAGGATGGCCAATGAAAAATAGCTGTCAGCTATAAGGGTTGAGAGTGATGGGAGAAACATTACATTGATTATGGCAAATTCACTGTTTCCTCCTACACCAGGATTCAGTTTTCTATCCCTTTATCCTGCTGGACATTAAGCAGGATAAAAAAATGTTCTAGTTCACTAGATTCTTCCTCTGTTTCCTCTTTCTTCTTTTTTTTTTCTTAACCAGATTCTTCTTTTCTTTATTTTAAAATTTATCTTCGTTGAAAGTATTACAATAAAGTATTTACCTATTGACCCTCTCCAGGCCTTCACCCACTATTGTCTGTGTCCATGGGTTATGCATATAGGCATATAAGTTCTTTGATTAATCTCTATCCACTCATCTCACCCACCCTCACCTTCCCTCTGAAAGTCCTTAATTTTTCTTTTAATAATGCCTGTGTTTTAAATAGTAAGAATCATCTGGTATGAGTGGTGTATATGTCTGAGTATTTTCGGTGACCTTTCTCTTTTCTCATTAATACTCTACCTATTTGATATGCTCTCCCTCTTGACAGTTTTTTAAAAGTTAAGTGGACTTATCTTTGGCCTTAGCCTCTTGATAGCAGCTGAAGGTGGTCTTTATGTGATCCTTTCTGAATATTTATTGCCTAACCAATCAGAAGTTAAGGAGCTATAATTTTTCATCTGCATGGTTAGCCTTCCAGCAGTGATGGGAAAGCCCCTGGCATTAATCCTTCATTTCCCAAAAAGGTGGTTCCTTCCTCTCATCATACATTCAGTTAGACTGAATGGGACCTATTGGCTACATGGTCCAGGAAGTGTCTGTGTTGCAAAGTCTGGGTTAGGACAGAAGCAAATCTATCCACTTCATGTTGACTAGTCTCTTAGCATAGTTTGTCCAGATTAAAAGTTACTGCTGCTGCTATAATTATGATGCCATCTTCGATGTCACCATGGCACATAAGGAAGCCTCATATCAGCCTGTCAGCATCTTCTCATTGGGCTGGGTTCCAGATGATGAACAAGCTACAATATGGCAAACTTTACTTTTTATTTCCTTACTTTTTACGCCCTACTGTTTCCTCTGCTTTTTGATAACTCACTGTTTAGACTTCATGAAAGTCTAATTTTTATTCCTTGCTTGACTCTATAGAGCTTCTTTCTCCCTGGGTAAAAAATGCAGTACATGCTGCTAAGAGAGAATGTGGATCACTGTATTTTACTATCAATCACTCTCTGAGGAATCATCAAGAAGAAGATCTCTCTCTGTCTTTCCCCATAGCATATTGGGATTTATTGTACAGTATGCCCTAAAAGATGGCTCATGATATCATTCGAAAAGTAGGCAGAAGGCAAAAACCATGGGAAGCACACAAGTAAAAGGAGGAGAAACAGGTGACTTTATTAAACGTATAAGCCCTCTAAATCCTCTGTAATAAGTCTTATAGCTATTCAATTCCCCAAGTCTTTGAAGATTGTCATTTTAACTCCTCTAGCTTGATGGCCTTTTGGTATTCCTGATGGGTTGGACCCCTCTCACCTGGGGTGGGAGTCGAAAGCCTAATGAGTAGTTTCTGTTGCATTTTGCTCTCACTTTTGAATGAACAGAATTATAATTCCATGCCTTTCTTTCTATTTTCTCTGGCTATAAACCAACTGATGCCTATGCTGATGGAATTCCTTGTGCTGTCTAAAGAGGAAGACAAAAGACATTACAAATGTCCTTAGCTCAACTCCATGAATAATTCCCAAGCTTTCTAACCCTCCAGCTGTACATTGGTTGGCTTTCTCTAATTGCCTAATGCTCTGTATTTGTACTCTATCTCGTATTATAGTCATAGTCAATTTTGAGCAAATTATGAAGTAAGAGGGCTTAGTGGAGTCTATATACACAAAATTTTTCAAATTAGAAAGCTACAATTTGGGGGTTTGTAAGCAATATTTGTATCTTAGAGTGGGAAAAGTAATTTGGTGCTAGGCCTCCCTCATTTGGTTCAGCAAGAACACATTTTGTAAACCTTTCTAGAATTTCTATCTCCAAAGTCATTGAGGTATCCCAATGCTGATGATAAAAATTCTGTTTAGTAGTTTAATTTGGATGTATCTTTAAATAATGCCTTTGTCCAATATTTATTTACTCAAATGTTTTATATCCATAAAGTGGCTGTTCATTTTTTTGTGAAATGTAGATATTTTTGTTTAAGAAGTTTTTCACAGGAGCCTAAACTATTTCAGTAGGGACACAAACGTCTTCTGATTTTATCTGATGCCTAAGGAAAGATGTGGGAGATGGCAAGGGACTCCTTCAACCTAGCTCAGGTCTGATGTTATATCAGAGAGGATAAGCCACCATTTGCCAAATATATTAAGGGACTACTGTTATTGTGCTCAGATCCAAGTCTTGGGGTATGGGCTGTGATTGTGGAGTTTCCTGTGGAGGAAATGGACATTCCTATAGACTAATGTATCATTTTTCTTTACTTGTACTACTATTTCCTTGGAAAAAAAAAACAAAAACACTTCCTGTAGCACATATAAGGAAAAGAAGAGTTAAATACTCAGGAACCATAATCAAGACAGAGGCAATTAAGACAGGTCAGGCCATGATCATTTGGCAAATTATCTCATGAGCTGAAACCCCATTCTTGCTATACCTTCAGTCTCTATTGCAAAAAAATATATCAATTCTACACAGAAGCAAAAATGATTTCTTCTAGCTACAATTTATTTAAGACTCAAAGTGTTGATTCTGTGTCAGGACACAAACCAAAGCTTGTTTTTATGTATATAGCAGGACTCCTGACAATGGAAAACTATAAGTAACTCTTATAGGTGCCATTCCTTTGCTCAAAAGTACCTCCATCACCATTGGGAAAGAGATTATTGTACAGTGAAACCATATTCTCTTCAGCAGCATATGTAAATACCTGATCATCCTTGCACAAGCAATAGAATAAAAATGTTAACACACATAAACTTTATGAAACATATGCATCTCCCACTATCGGTAATTTCAGTCTAGATACAAGCCACATCCTATTGGCAGAGATCTATGTGTTTGATATTTAGTGAAACCAGGGAAAGCCATTTTATCTATCCTCTGACTTCAAGTGGGAGGATGAATAAGACAGAAAGTTGAGAGGAAGGGTTAGCCAGAAAGACAAAGAGATCAGTGATATACCAGCTGCATTGATACTGAAATATTTGAACAGTGACAATCACCAAGTTATCTTCAGATAACTGGGTTTGTGTTCCAGTGTAGGATGGAGCTGGGTTTCATTTATCTTGCTGTCCTTCACAGCACCTAACACAATGTATTGTGTGTTGTTTAAACACCTGCTCCATAACTGTTGAATGTTGAATGAAGTCACTTAGAAACAAAAGTGGCGGTTTGGTGGTGGGTGGAGAGATGCTGGTTGAAGGGTACTGCTGAGAAGGCAGACATACTTAAAAGGAAGGAGGATCAATAGGTTGACATTTTGACTCCTCCTTTCCTCTTTTATGCATGCATAGTGCTTGGTATTTTCAAATGTTTCAGCAACAAGTCCTTTTCTCTTTCATTCACATTATTGAGGGGGATACATTCTCTGCTATTCCTTCATCCCATCTTCAGTAGGAGCTCTTAGAATAAGTTAGAAAACCCAAGAAGGAACTCAACAAAGCTCAAAAAATATTAATTTAAATGCCAGCTCAGAATACAGAAAAAAATGGACCAGCAAAAATCATGGGCAGAATGTGGGATTGGGTACCTTCCTAACAGGAGAGGAAGCATTGAAAATTAGTACTGATATTTGGAAAAAAATTGGGCAATATGTATTAAAATTTAAAATATAAATAGCCTTTCACCTCCTACTTCATGTCTCAGTATCTTTCTAGAGATAAACTCACACAAGTTCATAGGGTACACCAGTCAGGGGGTTCACTACAGCCCCCTTGCTAAGAAATGGCCTAAAATTCATCAATAAGGTCAATGCTAAATAAATAATGTAGCTTTTATATAATGAGGTAGAACTTTATAAAGATATGGTGAAACTCAAAGGCAAATAGAAAACCAGTTCTAACCTCCCTCCACACATGTTATTTGTATATGTTTCTAGAAGAATTCACATCAAACAATGACAGTATTTATATATGGAGAGTTATGAAAGGAGAGCTATCATGGAGAATTTCAGCTTTATCTGTAACATCTTAACTCCTTAGAAAAAAATTATTTTCACAAATCACCTATGCTAATTAAAAATAAATTAAGCTGTAAGAAGAAATCACCTCAGATAATACAAGAGATTGGAAAGTGGGGGCAGATGAAGAGATTTATTCCTATGGCTTTCTGACTCATAATCACACCTCTGAGTGGAGTCCATAGACAAAGTGCAGAGATGGGGTGGGTAGGTTTAGTCAAATGTAATGGATGTGAAGTAATTTCTGACCTTCTCTCTGGGGGAAAGAAGCATAAGTCAGTTTTTCCTGGATCATGTTTGGGCTCTGGAACAGAAGTGGAAATCTTAGGAAGATAGGTAGTATGTTAGTCTAAATTAAAGGTGACCCCATTACCCTTGGCAGTTCAAGTTCACACTAAGAGCAGAATCATTCTTAAAGTAGAGAATTAGACATTAGAAAATTAGACAACTCTCCCAAGTCACATGGTTGAAGCAGGATTCAAATTCAGTCTGACTCCAGAGCTCATGACTTAATTATTAATGTATTATGTTTTTACTAAATATATAAAATCTAGCAATAGAGTCATTATAAGGAACAAGGAAAACAGAGAAATGGAAAAAAATCAGGTATGGTGAAGGAAGGAACTATAGAATAGGTGATGTTTCAATTGGGTTTTGAAGAATGAATAGGAATTTTATGGGAAGAAACAAGGAGGCTGCCATGGCATGCACTGGAAGTAGTGGTTAAAAATACTGAGAGACTGTGTTGAAGGAACCACATGAGATCTGTATAAAGAGAATGAGCACACAGCCTATGGAAAAGGACATAAGTTGCGATGGGTGTGGTGGAGAGGGGAATGACAGGGGAAGATGGTGGAGGTCTGCATTGAATATTGGGCCTAGCCAATGCAAGCCTATGAAAGGTTTTAGTCAGGGAATGAATAATCAGATTTACCTTTAGAATTTGCCTTAAAAATGGAGAAATGATTAGCTCAAGAAAAGACTAGGAGTTGATATTTGGAATCTATATCAAAGTAGGCCAGGATAAATAGACCTCTGGGGAATTAGGGAAAGCAAATAAAAGGTCTTTCTCACTTTCTAGTTCTTCCTGAATCATCAAGTTTTATGCTTTAAAGTGTTCCCTTGATTTAATTACTGTAGACACAGCATGTGAGGTGACCTGTAGACATTTCAAAAGTATCAGAACTCACCCATCAGAGAAAACTCATTTGACATTTCAAAAGTATCAGAACTCACCCATCAGAGAAAACTCATTTGAAGACTTGCTGCTTTTATTTTAGTGACACTTAATGCCTTCGTGACAGCAAGGGGCAACTCTTTACATTTGGCCCCAGGAGTGATCAATAGTCTTATCTGTCTTTGTATCCTCAATTCTCTCCAATAGAGATAGATCTAAGAATTGAGAATGTTGTCAGTGGGGGAAGAAAGTGGACCACGCTGGGGATAGGCATGCCTGCCCTGCATATGATCCACTGAGCTTCAGAGTTGTAAAATAACCATCTTATGCCTTTGTCTAATCGAGACTTCATACTTGTAGAGAGCACGCACATGCATGATTTTATCTAATTTGGGTGGAAGTTGTCATTCACACCTCTGTCATCGGAACCAAAATACCCTCTGACTTCACTCAGCTGCGCAGGTGGCTGGAAGAGTGGGGAGGAGGTTCTAGGACTGTCTCTATTCTGTGAGGAGGAAGGCAACCATCACCGGTGAGTGGGAAAGAATGTAAGCAAATCCTGAGAAACTGTCAAATTAAAAACTTATGCGAATTCGTACACCACTCATTTAGTGTTATCTCCTTAAGCCATATCCAATTGAAATGGGAAGGAAGGGAAAGGCACTCAGATCCTGGAGCTCTTCAGGCAGAAAGTTGATTCTGTTTCCATAGAGTTTTGATGCTTAACAAAGTCACAGTAATTTTTTTTAGCCTGATTTGATTGCCCCTGCTGTTATTCTAATTTGATTTCTTCTTCAAGATAACATCTTTTTTTTTTAAAGGCTGAATTATTAAGTTCTCCCAAATCCCTTTTGTAGGTAAATGTGCTACAACTAGGAGCTGGAGATGAAACCAAAGGACAAAACTAAAGACTAGAGCTTCTTGAGGGCAGGGTGTGCTACCATTACCTTGGTACAGCTAGCATATTTTTGCCTAATGCATGTGTGTTATATGGATTATCACATTCATCAACGCACACTTAGATTTTCAAATACAACCTAAACAACTTCCTATGTGAGATTGAAGAATGGTACTTAAAAATAATGCTTTAGAAGCAAAAGTAGTCTCATGGCCTAGGTATAAGCACAAGGGCACATAGGTGAATTATTTTTCACACTTCATGAGTATGGATATCTAGCAGCATTTAGAAACTGACAGGCAGACTTCTTTTGAATATGACCCAGTCATTCTTCTTTCTCTGATAGCATCATGTCTGCCAGGATAAGCCTACCATCATTGAATCTTTTCCTTCTGTGTGTTCTGAATACATATATTTTGTGAAAGCCCTAAAGAAAATATTAAGGATTCATGAAATGAGCCACAGCAAGTATAATTTTGTTAACAGTCTTTTCTCCCTGCCTTCTTCATGTTTCATTTTCTCTTTCCTGAGGAATTTCAGAAGTGGTTAGATTATTATTATATCAAATAATAATTCCTGACTTTCAGTTCTTGCTTTATGACCATCTTGGACATAGAACTGTGTTTGCTCAGGGAAAATGGGTCACAGATTGCTAAACTAGCTCCTCACCAATGCAGTGGTTAAGAGCTGTTTGTTTTTCAAATACCTTAATTGCATGGTCTACCAGAAAAGAGCAGCCCTGGAAATTATACCTCTAGACTAAATGCAACCAGATGGACAAAAACAACAAGGCATTTGAAAAAGATAAATGCCCCACAATCCCCCTGTGGTTGGTTTTATTGCCAGTTAATTTCATAATGGGTTTTTTTGGAGCAGGGCTAGGATTTGTTCCTCAGCAAAAGCCAGGCAGCCTTCAGAGGGAAGGGTCCTTTTTGCTGCTTATTTGGGTAGAATTTGAGTAAATGGTTTGGTTTGGGAGGGGTGGGTAGGGTAATGGGTGGAGTTTATGGGAGGGTGGAATTTTAAGCTGAAGGGTATCAATACATCTCTCTTTGCTTAATATTGATCATTAGCATTCATTTTGCTGGGTATAAAGCAAATATCTGGAGTTGGTGAGTAGAGCTGAGGATGTGATAAGGATAGCATTTAATGATCTGGTTGGTTATCGCAGGTTAAGGTTCCAGAAGCCAAAGTTGCTATGGTAAGAATATCTCATGTTTTGTGAGCGTCATGTGAACTCATCAATGGACTCAGAGTGAGACTGATCCCTGGATCTTTGTCTCTCTTTCCAGGATGATAATATCAGGGCCATAACCCAGACCTTGTGGGTTTGCCTTTAAAATCAAGGAAACCAGGCTGCTGGACTGTTTTCAGGCCATAAGTAATTATATATCATTTCTCATAGTATATAATACACATATTGGATTCATGGTTGGACAATGATGGAGCTGTGGGGAGAAAGTCTAGAAAGAAATGTAAATTGAAGACCTCATTGACCCTCTTCTCAAGAAGTAGCTGTGATTTTCTGGGAATGGTTGAAAGATCATTTGGGAAAAAAAGTTCTCTTTATCCACCTACCCCATTCCCAATGCTGTCTCCATTGCCATCAATGGAAGTCCCTGAAAATGAAGGGCAAGAAATATAATGTGCCCTGAGTATCTTTATTATAAAAGAGAAAATAGATGATTTGAAAGAGTGAGACCTGTAATTCTTGAGACTTCAGTAGGCTGATAGAGTTAAAATAAAATTGTTGAATAGTAAACATTTCATCTCTTTCCTTCCAAAAGAGTTTCAACTATAGCCTTTGGTCTTCATGCTTACAGTGTAATAGTCACAGGTTTCCAGTGATTACTTCATGTAAGCTCCTCATTCCCTTCATAAAATATTTTCCTTGAAATCCTTGTTCATAAGTTCTCCTTCATCAGAAAACATCAAATTATTTACTTAAATGTCCCCAGTTTATTGTATGTCTATTAAATATTAACAAAGATGTTAAAGCCCTGGCCTGGCTAGTATTGCTCAATGATTGAATGTCAACCCATGAACTAGGAGATCATGGTTCAATTCTCTGTCAGGGCACATGCCTGGTTTGTAAGCTTGATTCCTACCAGGAAATGTTTAGGAGGCAGCCAATCAATGATTCTCTCTTATCTTTGATGTTTCTATCTCTCTCCCTCTTCCTTCTTCCCTCTGAAATCAATAATATATATACAAACACACACACATAGATACACTATCTAATAAAGAGGGAATATGCAAATTGACCATCACACTATCACAAAGATGGCAGCACCTATAGCAACAAGATGGCATCCACCAGAGTCCTCCAGTCCTTTCAGCCTCACGGGGGGTGGGGGGAGGGGTGGCAGGCATGTGGTGCAGCCAGACCTGTCACTCCTTGCACCTGCCACCAAAGTCCTATAGTTCTTTCAGCCCAACCAGGGGGACAGCAGGCACATGGTGGGATCAGACCCGCCCTCAGTGCTCCAGCCGCCCAGGGCCACCCTGAGATACAGGCAAGCCTTGGATGTTGGCTGCCCAGCTGCCCAGGACCACCCAAGGCTCAGGTAATCAGGGCCAGCCAAGGCTTGTGCTGCTGGCAGTGGCAGCAGGAGAGGTGCGATGGGGCGTCACCTTCCCCTGATTGCTGAGTTGCCTCCCATCCCTGAGGGCTCATGGACTGTGAGAGGGGACATCTATATATATAAAAGACTAATATGCAAAGTGTCCCCTCGGGAGTTCAACTGGGAGATTGGGAGTTCCATCAATCACTATGACATGTGCTGACTACCAGGGACCAGTGCAGAAAGTAGGAAGGCCCTGGCCAGCAGCCGGAAGGCCCCAATCAGCCCTGAGTGCTGGCCAGGCCTAGGGACCTTACCTGTGCACGGATTTCATGCACTGGGTCTCTAATAGGTATATAATGAGCACCACTAGAAGAGTTTGAGAAATATTGATTTAAATTTTTTAAACATTTGGCAAAATTTACCAGTGAAGCAATTTGTCATAGACTTTTTAAAAAATATATATTTTATTGATTTTTTTTACAGAGAGGAAGGGAGAGGGATAGAAAGTCTGAAACATTGATGAGAGAGAGAGATCAATCAGCCGCCTCCTGCATGTCCCACAGTGGAGATGTGCCCGCAAGCAAGGTACATGCCCCCGACCGGAATCGAACCTGGGACCCTTCAGTCCGCAAGCTGATGCTCTATCCACTGAGCCAAACTGTTCTCAGCTGTCATAGACTTTTATTTGTGAAAAGTTTTATTTTATTTTACTACTAATTATATCTCTATTTGTTATAAGTCAATTCAGATTTTCTATTTCTTTTGAGTCATTTTGGTAGTTTTTGAGTCTCTAGGAATTTGTCTAAATTCATCAAAATTACCTAACTTGTTGGTATGAAATTGTTTATCTTACTTCATTATATATATTTTTTAATTTCTGTAAGGTTGAAAGTAATGTCACTTCTTTTATTCTTGATTTTAGTAATTTCAGGCTTATGTCTTTTTTTTTTTTCTTGATCTATCTAGCTCCTGGTGTGTCAATTTTATTAATCTTTTTAATGAATTAACTTTTGGTTTTGTTATTTTTTTTCTACCCTCTATTTATCTTCATCCAGATATTTATTATTTCCTTTCTTCTGTTGGCTTTGAGTTTAGTTTGCTCTACTTTTTCTAGTTTTACATAATGGAAGATTAACTTATTGATCTGAGATATTTAAAATGTAAATGTATACATCTATAAATTTCCTTCTGAGCACTACTTCCTCTTTATTCCATTAGTTTTGGTATATTATGTTTCATTTTTATTTACCTTCAAGTATTTTCTAATTTTTCTTGTTGTTTCTTACTTGACCATTGGTTATTAAGAATTTGTTTAATTTTTGCATGTTTGTAAAAATTTCAAATTCTCTTTGGTTAATGATTTGTAATTTTGTTCCATTTTAGTTGGAGAACACACTTAATATGATTTCATTTCTACTAAATTTATTGAGACTTATTTGATGGCCTAACATATGATATATCCTAGAGAATGCTCCATATGCACTTAAAAAGATTGCATATTCTGCTTTGTTTGATAAAGTGTTTTATAGATATCTGTTAGTACTTATTGGTACTAACATCAATTTCCTATTGATCTTTTGTCTGTTTTCCTATATCCATTAATTCAAATAAAGTTTTAAAAGTTATTATTGTTGAACTAGAGGCCCAATGCATGAAATTCATGCAAAAGTAGGCCTTCTTTCCTCTGGCTGCTGGCATTCCTTCCCTCTGGCACCTGGGACCCGGGCTTCTCTAGCAGCCCCAGCTTCAAACTAAAGGTCATCTAATTAGCATACTACACTTTTATTATTATAGATTATGTATTTCTCTCACTAATTCTGTTAAGTTTTGCTTCATATATTTTGGGCCTTTGTTACTGGGTAGATATCCTATATGAAAAAAGCCTAGATGGAGTCATGTGATGCCCTCATGCAATGTCATTATAAGATGGCTACCACAACATTACCACAAGATGGTCATCACAAGATAGCCACCACAAAATAGCCGCCACAAGATGGCACTGCTCAGCGGAGGAGGGGCCCAGTGGCTGCTCTGCTTGGTGAGGCCTGGAGGTTCCATGGCTCTGCCAGCAGGGGAGCAATTAGGGGACAATTAGGCTGGCAGGCAGAAGCAGTTAGGGGCAATCAGGAAGGCAGGCAGGCGAGCAGTTAAAAGTCAGTGGTCCCAGATTGTGAGAGGGATGTCCCTTTGGTGGTTTAGGCCCACAGGGATAGAGCCTAAACCAGCAGTCAGATATCTCTTGAGGGGTCCCAGATTGCAGAAGGTGCAGGCCAAGTTGAGGGACATCCCCCCCACACCCCATACATGAATCTTCATGCACTGGGCCCCAGTATATTTATAATTGTTATATCTTTTTGATGAATTGATGCTTATATCATCATAAAATGTCCTTCTTTGTTTCTAGTAATAATTCTTGCCTAAAGTCTATTTGTCTAATTATTAGTCTAGCTATTCAACCTGTCTTTTAGGTACTGCTTTCATGTTATATCCTTTTCCATTCTCTTATTATTAACCTAGTTGTGGTTTATTAATTTAAGGTATGTCTCTTGTAGACTGCATATAGTTTAATCACATATGTAAAATCATAATTGATAATGTATCAGTAGTAGAGGTTTTATTTTTTTTTAATTGTCCAAGATGTTTTTGCTTTTCATCAGGTTGAGGAAATACCTACTATTCCTTGTTTTCTGAAAGTTTTTTCCCCCAATTATAAATAGGTGATAAATTATTTCAAATATATTTTTGTATCTATTGAGATCATGTGATTGAATTTGTCTTTATATTGTTAATGTAGTTAATTTAAATATTAAACAATTGTGTAGTTCTAGAATAAACATCACTTGCTCAAATTAATTTGCTAATTTATTTTTAAAGATTTTTTTTTGTCAGTAAGAGGATATTGGTCAGTAATTTTCTTTAAAAATATTTGACACTTTTGATTGTTTTGATATGAGGGTTACACTCCCTTCATAAAACAAATTAGAAAGTATTTTCCTTTTCTCTATTTTCTGAAATAGCTTGTATGCTGTTGACATTACTTCTTCCTTACATTTTTCATAGAATTTACCAGTAAAAGCATCAGGGCCTGCATTTTTCTTTGTGGGAAGGTTTTTTTATTAAGATTTCAATTTCTTTAATAGACAGAGAGCTATTTAAAATTTTCTATTTCTCTTTATGTCAATTTTAATAAGAAGTGCTTTTAAAGATACATATATTTTAAGTTGTGAAATTATTGGCATACATTTGTCCATAATATTCTTATTGTTCTTTTAATATTTACAACATTGATAAGCTGTTATCTTTTTCATTCCTGATATTTGTAATTTTTTTCTTCATTAGTTTTGCCGAAGGTTTAACAATTTCACTGATATCTTCAAAGAACAAACTTTGTTTTTTTATAATTTTATTTATTGTTTGTGCATTATTTTTGCTGTCATTAAAAGGAGGTGTTCCCTGTCTGTCATTTTATTGTGCAGACAATCTTTAATGAATTTTCAGAAATACTTTTAGTTAGTGCAATCACACATCAATTTGTTATACCCAAGTCATTTTTGTTTGTCACTTTCTTTGGTTGAGGACACGGGGAAGCAATGTGGTGTAGTGGAAATTTCTCTCATTTTGGGTATAACATTTTCAAATTGTCATTTTTACCTTCCTTATGCACATTTTATATATAAAATAGGATAATAATGATTGCATAAAATGTATGTGAAGTGTTTAGAGCATAGTAGTCATTCTGTGATGGTTGACCTGATAGCTTTAATTGTGGTATAATTGATATATAACCATATATTAATTTCAGGTGTACAACACAATGATTCAATATTTGGATATACTACAAAATGATCCCAAGTTTAATCACCATCCTTTATAACATATCCATTATATCCTTCTTCCAGCAGGATAACCCAAGCTTGTTCATATGTTGGCTTTAGATTTCAAGAGAACAAGCTTCTCTTTATAAGTTATTTTCAAACATCTGCTTTATCACATTTGCTAATATCTAATTGGTGAAAGCAACTTACCCAGCTAATCCTGAATTAAAGGAGTGAAGAATAGACCCTGCCACTGGATGGGAGACAGATGCAAAAAATTATGGCCCATTTTGTTATCTAGAACATTGGCTCTGGATGCAGAGGAGCAATACGAGGCCAAGAACAAGGTGTTCCTCCTCAATATCTCCAGGATGTTAACAAGGCATGCCCTGCATCTAAAAGATGATTGGGTCATACTCTATGGTACCATCCACCTAAGGCTTTCTTCTGTGAAGATCTTTCCTGGCAAATCAACAAATGCATTCTACTTGGTGGTTGCTAGAAAATCATTTGATTTTCCAGATAGCAAAAACATAAACTTATTTTCATCTTTCCCCTGTTCTTCTCCTTTCCCTCAACCACCCCACTCTCCAGTCCATTTAATGCATTTTATAAAAGCCTGCCACTGACTGTCATTGACTTGGTTCCTATGAATGGTTATGAAAAGTGCCATAGACCTTCTGCTTTATCTAAAATGGGGCATGAAGCTCATAGGCCTATAAAGTAAGATCAAAGAGATTCAACAGACTAGGCTAAATTCTCAAATCCAATTTTAAATCCTTTAGGGTTGAGCCCACAGCATGACCACAAAGGCATATACTTGAACACTCACCATACCTATATTGTCCTAAATGTGTACGAGTGAGGCACCTACTTCTCCAACTTATTGCTGGTTAAAAGATGAGACAATGATGTAATCACATTTGGATGCAATGAGAGTGAATTAGACTAGATGGTAAAAATGATCTTGTGGAAAAAATAAATAGCACTAAGTACTGAAATGTATCATACTGAAATGTTGGAGGTCTCTCATTAGATGATTTTGGGACCTGAGTCCCAGCCATCTGTCTAGGTTGTAGTTGGTACAAGGGATGATTTAGACAAAGTGGTCAGCTCTGCCCAGATCCTCTGAATTACATATGTTGACCACCTCCAGCAGTTTCCATTTCTATCAGCTACTTTGTTCACCAATCACTGCTTCTAACCTTTCCTGGGCTCTGAGATGGCCCTAGCGTGACTCTTCTTTTCTTTTTACAAAGCACAGAGAGGCTGCTGGGTCTCCAACCAGCCCTCAGAGCATCTGTGAAGCTACTGAGAGCCTCATACCCTCAGCCTGCCTCTGCAGTGAATTCAGGAGGTATTTCAGTCCTGTGAACCACAGCCAAAAAGGAGAATGTGCCTCCAGAGCTCGGTAACAAGGTGTGACAGATTTCAAGGATTTGCCTATTTGTGATTATTTTTTGCCTATTTCTTCATCTCTCTCTTACTCTCAAAAAAAGTTGTCCTATTACTTTCAGAAAACAATTTTCTTTGAAAGGTGTTAGTCTTTAATTTATCTCCAACTCAAATAAATATGTTTCAAAAAGTTCTCAGAGTCTCAGTATATCTTTATTTTTTAATCTTCTTGTATTATTTTTTTCAAAGTCACACTATAACCAATATCAAGAAAAAAATAATTAGCCAGTCCGTTGGAGAAAGATAAATATCATATGATCTCATTCATTTGTGCAATATAATGACAACATAAACTGATGAACAAAAATAAAGCCAGAGGAAAAATAATTTAGAATATAATAGAAGTAATCCTGTTATTTGCAGATTTTTAATATTTCCTATAACTTTTGTGATACTATAATATGTTAGTATACTTTTGGTAACATTACTACACTAGAGGTCTGGTGCACAATATTCATGCACGGGGTGAGGGGGGTCCCTTAGACTGGCCTGCACCCTCTCCAATCTATGATCCATCTGGCAATCCAGGACCGCTGGCTCCTAATGGCTCTCCTGCCTGTGTGATCATCCCTATGAAATTGCCTGCCTGCCTGATCACCTCTAACCACTCTGCCTGCCTGCCTGATCACCCCTAACTGCCTCTGCGTACTTGCCTGTTAGCCCCTAATTGCCTCTGCTTGTCTACCTGCTCACCCCTAAACATTCACCCGCTTGCCTGATTACCCCTAACCACCTCTGCCTTGGCCCCTGCCACTGTGGTTTTTTCCAGAAGGATGTCTGGAAGGCCATTTGGCTTTCCAGTTTAATAACTGTGTTATACTTTTATTATTACTGATTAGAGGCCGAGTGCATAAAATTCATGCTTGTGGGGGCAGTCCCTCAGCTTGACCTGCATCCTCTCCAATCTGGGAGCCCTCAGGGGATGTCCAACTGCCAGTTTAGGCCCGATTCCACAGGCCCAGAAGGCCTCCGACCATCCTTCATTTTGTTCTAGACTGTGGGCACCTCCCCAGCAATGGCCACTGCTGCCCTCCTTCTGCATCTGGGTGAGTTTTCCTGCTCCACCTTCCTGTGGTCACCACCCCCTTCTGTATGCAATTTCCTACCCTTTTCCAATCCTGTGCCTATCATATCCTATCCTACCCTGGTCCTTGCAGCTCTCTGAGCAGAGGCCAGAGCCACAGCCTGCTGATCGTGTTGTGATGCTGTAATGTACAAATTTGCATATTTCTCTATTATTAGATAAGGAGCAGAGTCTCAGAAAGTTTGCCAAGTGATTCAGTTTCAGAGTTAAGTCTCCTTCTTCGGAGGCCAAATGATGTGTCTGAGGGTTATGGCTGTTCTGTGACCAGAGGACAATGTAAGCCTAAGTAGCAGGGAGAGTCACTATGGAAGTCTTTCCCTAATCTCATTGATGAGATTTGATGCAACTATAGGGTAGAGGTACATTGTTGATATCTTTTTTTTTCCTTTTCCATCTGCTCACCTCTGAAGACTGGGTCCTCTCATTCATTCTATTCTTCACTTTGCCCAGTTGAACCAATAATCTGGGTTACTAAGAAAGCATCATGGATGTGACCAAATTTGGCAGCAAGGCTCAAGAGATTGCCTTAAAGATGGCCACGTGAACATAGTCACTTCCAAGGTTCATTGGAACTGTAATTGAGCAGTCAATATCTCTCCATTACACATAAAACACAGATCTTCTTCTTCTTCTTCTTCTTCTTCTTCTTCTTCTTCTTCTTCTTCTTCTTCTTCTT